>CAUJNA010001336.1:97500-100000 GCA_963377175.1 Effrenium voratum | reverse complement strand
TGGTTTTGCTGTGGTTGGTTGGTTTTGCTGTTTTTGTTCTGCTTGCTTGCTTGCTTGCTTGCTTGCTTGCTTGCTTGCTTGCCCTTTGCTTGCTTGCTTGCTTGCTTTGTGTTTCTTGGTTGGTCATTGGCGCTGGTTCCTAGGATCTTCTGGGCCACCAGAAGCAGGCCCTGTATTTTCTCCTGATCCACCTGCAATGATCCCTTCTCTTTTTGGCCTGTGCGGCTTCGCATCCATAGTCGTGCCATGTTCCGTAAAGTGCTGTTTCGTTGTGTTTCCTGCACTTAGGCAGGCTTGTCCAGGGTATGTTGGTCAGCTAGTTGTTGGGCTTCTTATGGATCAGTTGCCTGATTTGCTTGAGTCACTTTCTGAGGACAAAGTGCCACCGGACAGGCTGCCAGCTGGAAAGTGGCCTGGCCGTGGCTTTCAATTTACATTTGCCCATAGTTCACCAAGTTTCATGTTGCCATTTGGCACGAATTCATTTCTCTTGGGTGACCTTGCGTGCTCCCATGTACATCAACCAGGGGCTTCGGCGCTTGGACGCCAAGTATCCTGGGCAGGCTCCATCCCCAAGGACAACAAAGTGAAGACCTTGAAGAACATCAAGGCGCCTTCGGAACTCAGTGCCTCATGCTGGAGATGGTTGCGAAATCCGTTTGCACCACGTAAGAAACTATGCAGAACAAAACCAGGTTTGTTGGTATTTACAGGGGGGAAGTCATCAGAAACTGGGCCTTCTTAGGTGCAGGATTTGGTCCATCCACAGTATGGCTGCATGCAAAAAAACAAAAAACGAATTTTGAGCCCTTCAGTGGGGGACGGGTTCTTTTGCTGAGCCAGAGCATTTGGAGGGATACAACTTGGATGCGAATGTTTGATCATTTCTTTTCCGCACTGCTTGCTGGGATGCCATGATCATTTATTTCCAAGTTCCGCGCTCATTCTGACTGAGCGCGGAATCCAAGACTCCATGGGCATGGAATCGAGGCAGGGAATGCTCGACCTGCGGCGGGGGCTCAGTGGGGAATGCCCCGGGGGTTTTGGAACATTCCCTTTTCTGTCAAAACACCTGCCGATATGTGTCTATGTTTCGGAAGTGGATCAATAGAAAAGTTGCATAACATAGAAACTTGCCTAGAGATTTCCTCAAAGGAAGCCACAAGAGATGGTTTATGGGGGTCATCCCCTCATTCCCTGCAAGTCAAATGCACAGCCTTCGTTTTAAGCCAAGTCAAGGGAGGCTCCTTGTGACGCGCACTCCAAAGGCGGTGTGCCGACGAGAACCTGCCCTGGTGAGTCGGGCCGAATCCGAGCGCAGGAGTACATCGGTGGCGGGAACTGCGCCAAGCTGATTTTCGATGTGGCCTATCAGCATTTGATACATCACCAGCGATGCACGGATCTTCTTTTTTTTTTTGGCTCTGGACAATTCAAACATCCAAGAACTCACCTTTGACTCCTTTGGACAAGTTTGGCTTGCTACTTTGGTCAAAATCCAGAGTTTCAATAAGAGAAGGTCTTTTGGACAAAACGTGGTGCAACCGAAACATGTGTTGTTCAGGCTTATTCCTTGCACGTCCAGGTCATGGCCACCTTGGGAACAACTTTTCGACTTGAGGTGTTTGAGAGGCTATCAAAGGAGGGACCCCGGTGTTTGTTTTCCAACTTGCCCACCGACATGTAGCCCCAACAACTTAAAGAGTACTTCCGGCGACTTCCGGATTGGACAATGCCAGGCTTCCAATCACTGAAGCGCAGTTTTTTCTCCCTCGTGATTGAAAACCACGGATGGTCATGACTGGCACCAGAAAAAGGCGGCTTCCTGGACCCTCAGACTACGTGCCCTTAAAAAAGGGGAAGCGCCCCATGATGTTGGGGCAAACCGTAGTTTGAGGGTCTAAGTTGTGATTTCTCAGACGCCCCCGCAAAGAAAAAGAAGAGCAAGTTGAGGGTCTAGGTTGTGATTTCTCGGACCCCCGTCCCCCCCCCAAAAAAAAGAAGCACAAGACAAGATACTTTTCTTGGTGGCTCCCAGCCATCCACCTAGCTTTTTAGCCTTTTAGTGTTTAGGGGTGGCTTCCATTTCACCCACTAGAAGTTCGTCCAACTTTTCGCGGATCCGAAAACGGGCAGCCCAGATGCTCGTTTGTTTTCCCTCGAGGTGGAGTACGAAGTGCCGGCCCCGGACCTCCACACGCAGCTCTTCGCGAAGATCCCCTTCCCCTTGGCCGGGAACACTTTGTCCGACCGCATGGCCTCCTCGGTGATGCAGCGCCTCGGCCTCTGCCTCGGCAAAATTTGGCAGCTACGGGGATCCGTAGCTTTTTTGTTGTTGATGTGCGTGCGTGCGTGCGTGCGTGCGTGCGTGCGTGCGTGCGTGCGTGCGTGCGTGCGTGCGTGCGTGCGTGCGTGCGTGCGTGCGTGCGTGCGTGCGTGCGTGCGTGCGTGCGTGCGTGCGTGCGTGCGTGCGTGCGTGCGTGCGTGCGTGCGTGCGTGC
>CAUJNA010001336.1:0-95000 GCA_963377175.1 Effrenium voratum | reverse complement strand
TCCACAGGTGGTTTGACCAAAAGGGGCTCTTGGACCTTTAAACATGGGACCAGCGCTTGCTTTCCGCATCTTTCCACCGGATCCCTTCGACTGACCCCCGGGTTGCCCTCCGGCGACGTCCGATTCGAGGAGCGGCTCTGAGCTGGGGGAGATCAACGCCCAGCGGCTTCTCGAGCGCCTCTGCTTCGATCGCTTTGCGATCGCTGCGAAAAATGCCGCTGGTGGTTTCCTTGTTTTGGGAATCCGCAAAACTCAGTTGCCACCAGTTGGATGGTTTATAGGGGTCATTCCAGTTCTCATTCCCTACCTATCGCACCAGCAAGATAGGGAGGGAATGAGAAATGGAGTGACCCGCTAAACCCTCCTGGTTTTTTTTCAGCTCGGTCATGCCTGGATGAGAACCAGCAAGAATACTATGGAATCCCTAGGAGGGGTACAAGTGGGGTAGTTGAGAGCCTCTTTCGGGTTCCTTAGGGAACCTTTCTTGGATGGATGTAACTCCATAAAAAATCGGCTTGCGTTGCATGGGAATCGGTTTCCCCTGTAATTCTGTTGACTGTTTCTAGGGGTTGTCAAAGTCGGCAAACAAACAGTTTGCAAATACTTACTCAGGATGTGAGTGGGAGTTACCACGCTTTGAGACAAGCCGAGGCGAACTTTACTTGTACGATCTGTTGCATCACTTTACGCGCGGCTAAATTCTCTTGCCATTGTTGGTTGGCAAGTGGAGGTAGGTGAGATGAAGGGGAGGGGCATTTCTTTTGCTTGGGGAAAGCTGAGAAGGGCAAATGGAGGGGGGGGGGTGGGGCTGGCTGCCAAAGGAGGGGTTGCGGCAACAAGGGTCAACGAGGTACTGCATTTCTGACTGGTGTTTGCATCTGGCCAAGAGAGGCCTTGCAATGTGAGAGGTATGTTTTGTGAGGATGCGCTGAAAAGGGGCAAAGTGGTGGTTTTCCCGCTTGAAGGCACAAAGAGCATCAGGACTCATGAGGGCCTTCACATGCTTCACTCAACCTTTAGGGGGAAGCCCGCAGACTCAGGAGAAATTGGGTTGGGGTATGTGACCACTATATAGCCACTTAAGGCAGGTTACAGGGAGACCGAGTTACTGAGCTAGAGCTGACGGATCCCACCAGCGAGTCGCTTCTAGTTGGTTGCCGGCCCAATCATGCTGAACCGTGCCCCTAACACCATCCAACACGTCTGAGCTGCGATGCGGGAAATTCCACTTCATTTCAGCCCACCTCCGCATAGACTGAAAGTGAACATGCTGAAGGCTTCCCAAAAATTATTCTAGGGCCGGTTTTCCTTACACTGTGAGCGTAACATGGAGCACGACCTGGGATGGGCTTTTGGGGTGTTCATTGCGTCTGTGTTTGCCAACGCCCTGGAATGAGTCAGAGGTCTCGCCTGCCCTTCAGCGTGCCCAGATTTTATTTCGGGGACGTCTCCAACGCCGCACGCCTGCAAGCCATGCGTGTGACCATGTTTCTTCATCTTGCTGGTGCCATAGGCAGGGAATGAGGGAATGATCCGTATAAACCAAGTGAGGGTTTCCTCTTAGAAAATCCCTAGGTTCATTCCCACATTCCCTACTGAGCACCAGCAAGTCAATAGGGTTCGTCCGCTTTGGCCTTGTTCAAGCGGACAGCAAGCCATCCGTCTTCTCGAAGGCCCCCTTTCAGCAGACCCACTTGGCGCTCTGGAAGCCAAAGGCGCAATAATTCCCCAAAACACGCCTGTCCTCAATTTGATCTGAAATCAGCCATACTGAAAAAAGTGGCCCTTCTTTTTCATGGGCTGCATGCCTCAATGGAAAAGTGGAAGGCCATCTGCAGATGGTGGATGGTCAGAGAGCTTTGCAGTAGCAGTACCAGCTGAGGAGACGTCCAACTGGATCCTCATCACAGAGCGAATTCCTTTTGATCAGAAAGATGGGGACAGAAAGGTGGACCCCGCGTACGATAAGATGAAGGCCGGCACTGCCCCACTTGCCATGGCAAGTTGCCCGGAGGGTTGAAATGCACGTGGCTTGCACCTGATGTGACACAGCAGGGCCGCTACCTTCAACGGCCTTGCTTAAACTTCTGCAGGTAGATGGTCAATCGGCAGGTCGTGGGGTAAAGCACCTTGCCCGGAGGCTGCAATTCTTTGGGATCCCGGATTCCTCATGTGCTGGAGGAATCCGAGTTCTAGGCAACGTTGCCCCAACTGTGGATTTGACCTGCGTCCGTTTTTTCCTTCCCTTGCTCTTTCATCACTCGTTGGATCCATGCCTCGGGCATACAAAACAACCAGGTTGTAGCGAGCCTATATGGCACCACTCGCTTCTTCAGATTTAACCACCCCCTTTTCCCCTTTTCCGACATGTTTAATTGGGTGCGTGTTTTCTTGGTGCCCGTTTTTGGTTGGCTTTAAGGAAATCCAAGCGAACCCCGCAATATTGAAGGTTCGTTTTGGGCAAATCCGTGCAAATCTTAATCTGGCTCTTCACCCCAGCCAGGACTGGGAGCTGAAAGGCACCATGGAGGAGTACTACTTCCTGCTGACCAGGTACGGCGCCATGATGGCCGGCATGGACAAGGCGCGCCGTGCATTGTCGAGGAAGATTTCGGTGCTGCTCCTGCTCACTACATGGGGGTTGTCGCCCCACCAGTGCCTGAACCCGTGTCAGGTTGGTACTTGCACCTATCAGTTTCTGTGCTCAAGCCATTTTGGCTCAAGAACTTGGCTTTCAGAGCTGACATCCCCCGCCTTGCTTGGGGCCGTAAGTGCCTCCGCGCGCCGCCATGGCTCCTGTGCTGCTGCTGCTCTTTGTGGCCTGCGCTGTGCTGCTGGCGACTCACTGGGCCCTTGCTGGCCCCCACTGCACCCGTGAGGCTGGACAATGTGCCACGACTTTTCGGGCGATTTCCTTGGGCCTTGCTGGGCCCATCCTGCGGGCTATTTGCCGTCGTGCTCTTCCTGCTCAACGTGCTGGTGGTTCTCGTGTTCGTCTTCGACGGGCACAGCGCCGAGAGCAGCGTATGTGGTGGCGAGCTGCACGGTGTCGTGTGTTCTTCGAGCACGTTTCCTTGCTTGGAGGAGGCAGCCGGCCTGGTAGGGGACGTGTGCAGACGACTCGTGGACCTGACCTGGTGAGAGACCTTGCTGCTCAGGTCCAGGAGCTCGCGGAGCAGGTTGCCCAGTTGCAACAACCACGCCTGGTGCGCCGACGGCGGCGCCGGCGCCAAGCCAGGCGGAGTCGCCCGGCCCTTGCGCTTGACCGTCCCTCGCCAGTGGCGGAAGGAACGCAACCACAGACTCCCGGGCTGCTTG
Organism: Effrenium voratum; assembly: GCA_963377175.1. NCBI lineage: Eukaryota > Dinophyceae > Suessiales > Symbiodiniaceae > Effrenium > Effrenium voratum. Next base: position 91,682 of record CAUJNA010001336.1, on the reverse strand, counting down.
CCGCACTGCTGCAAGGCTTGACTGCCTGGCAAGCAGCGCCCCATACAGTCACAGAACAGGACATCGCTTCAACTCTCCGGCGCCTGCTTGCCGAGCACACGCCTCCCGCAGGCAAACGCACATACGCACAGGTTGCTGCCAACACGGCTGCCAAGCCGCCTGCTGGGCCTGAGAGGCCCGTGTCCGGGAACCCTAATCCGCTGCCTAATAAGCTTCATGGTAAGCCTCCTAAGCCTTCGCCTCCTGTCGGCCGTCTGCATGCTGCCGCGTGGTCTGTCCCGGTGGTACCGCCCACCGCCCTGTTGCAGCACGCCCTGTGCACCAATGTGGTTGTGCCCTGCGTTGATGCCCACGCTGTCGAAGACGCGCGAAACGCGTTGAGAGCGCGTGGGTTCCAGCATGCTGCCACGCTTGTCCAGCTCACCTCACTGGCTCTGAGCTGCCTGACCGTGTCCTGGTAGAGGGACCCCAGGGGCCGCGGCCTGCACCCGCCAAGCTTCATTGCGTCGGCTCCAGCCCACCGCAGGCCAAGGCACTGCCGTCCCAGTTCCAGGATGACTCTGCCTTGCCGTCCACGCCTTCTCCCACATGCCTCCTTCGCCTCACGCTTGCAAAAGAGTTCGCCCCGCAGCCGCTTTGGGCTGTTGTCAGTGCCAAACCGGCAACCATGCCAGCCAGCCTGCTTGGTGACGCGCGGCGCCTGGTTGTCCAGACCCGTGCCGCTGTGGCGTATGAGACTGAAGTCACTTGCCTGGTTCAGGTGCGTTCCTCTTCCCTCGAACAGCTTCTTGGTGTCGCTCTGCCAACTGGGGCGTGCTTGAATCGCCACCGCGCCGATGCGGTCCCGCAATGGGTTGAACGAGCGACCGGCTCCACTTCTGCGGCCTACTGGTCGGAGGTCCACAAGCTCCAGACCGAGCACGGAGGGCGTGTGGTCTACCGCCCCGTGTGCCAAGCGCGTTCCCGCTGTTGCCCCTCCTTCTTGGATGCTCAATGGCAGCCCGCCTGATTGGACTGAAGAGGACCTGTTGGGCTGGGCTGCCAGCCGTGGATTTGAGGGCGCTGCCTCTGCTCACCGGCGAGGGCGTCGGGCTTGGTCTTTCCGCGCCCGCGCGCCGACAGGCGCCGATGATGTCCGTCAGGCCTTCACCTTTGCTTCTGGCATCACTGTTGCCCTGGCTCGCGGGCGTGCTCCCGCTACCGCACCTGCTTCCGCTGCCCAGACGCGCTGGGGCGCTCCTGCGCCTGCTGACGTGGTTCCCGTTCCTGCTGCCCCGGCTGCGCCGGCTGTTGATCCTACTCAACCTGACCCCGACTCGGACGATGATGTCCGTATGGGCGACGCTGGCAAGCAAGCCGGCGATTCGCAGCGCTGGGATCTGTACGTCATTGGGCCTTCCGGGCGGCCGCCGAAGTCGCCGCAGGTGATTTGGTTGAAGTTGCAGTCGGTGCACTACCAGCTTCTCCAGCCCTGTGCCGCTCTCCCGCCGGCTGTTGCCCAGGCGTGGCTGGATGGCGCTTGTTGGAAAGCTGAGATGTTGAAGGGCGGCGGCCCCGACGGTCTTGACCCGGACGCGCTTGAGCTGCTGGGCTTGAGCCCTCCTGGGGATGACTCCCCTGCGCTGGATGCTGACGCTTGCAGCTTGCTTGGTCTCCGGTCCTGTGTGTCGGCTGCGTCCCGCGCCGCCTGCTTGCCTTCCGCGTCGCAGGCGAGCCGACGCCTCTATGGCAAATCCTCGCCCCCGCTTGCGGATGTGGACTCCCACCCACGCGTTGCTGCCCAGTACACCGCGGCTGCGCACCTTGTTTGCCCTTGCGGCTGGCAGCCGCCCTCGCCTGGGGTCCCCGGCCGCAGTCAGGCCCGCACCCATTGGCGTGAGTGCCAGGGTCGGCCCCCTCCCGGGCCACCACCCGATTGGCGCCACCGCCAAGCCACTACCCATGCCCACGCCAAGGGTGAGCTCCTGCGTGAATTGGCGGCCAAGCGTAGCTCCACCTGGGCAGATGAGTTTCGTAAGAAACACCCCCGCCTGGCCAGCGCGGTCTGCCAACTCACTTATGATGTGCCTGTCTATGTCACTACTGCCAAGTACCCCTTCTTTGCTTACACTTGCCGTGTCTGCGGCAAGGTGCAGAAGCCCGCTTTGTTGAAGCGCCAGCTTTGCCGAGCCAATGACGGAGTTGACCGAGCCTCGTTTATGCGGGCTTCCGTCGGTGGGAAGAAGTTTGCGCGCCTCCGGCGCTGGGAAGCTGGCTACTTCCGCGACCGGTGGCAGCAGCGCCGTGCCGCCGGGCCAGCCCGTGCCGCTGCCAAGTCGTCCCCTGCCCCCCGCCATCGGCGGGCTGCTGCTGCCACCGCCCGTGCCCGTGGCCCCGCCAAGCGCCGCAAGCTCCTCGGGGGCGCCGCTGAGTGACTATCGCACGAGGATGCTGTACCCTAAGTCTGCAGATGTAGTAAATTTAGTATGGCAGCGATTTACTCTAAATTTTACTATTTACTAATCTCATTTTACTAGGCCAAGTAAAGTAAATTTACTAGTAAATAAATTTAGTAGTAAATGTAAATTTCGTTACTAGAAAAAAAAAAAGCAGTATTTTTCAGTATTTTTTGGTGTGTTTCGTGAGCTGCCTCGAACGCATTTTTCCTGAGTCCAAACATTTTTCTTAGCACTGAGTAGTGCGGGAACATGTTTCTGAACAATGTGCATTACTTGAGACATGGTCTTGCCTCGCTCGAGCTCCCCATGAATCGTTTGATTTACGTGCGCATGTCGCGGTTGATTTACTTGAGAACATGGTTGCTCCCAGCTCCACAAAGAACCGCGCATCCTGTGATTGCAGCTTTTTTGGCTAGCACACAGCTTGTGGTATCATGAGCGGCTGGATATTTGCGGCCTGGGCGGTTGGGATAGACACCGATAGCCTAGAAGGCCAGGAGCCGCCGCCCATGGAGTACTGGGAGGACGTTGATCCTGGGCCAGTGTCAGCGCTTTTGCGGGATATTACGTTTGCACTGCGAGTTGAGTCGATTTATCATTTTCATGTGATCGCGATGGAGTTCAGAAGCAATTCTGTCGTGGCAGTTTTGGTATTCGATGTGAATATGGAAGAGAAGCAGGTCTTTGCGTTTTTTCGCTGCAACGGGTGTGCAATGAGTGAAAAAAAGAAACAAAGGCGCGGGGGTCATGTTTGCTTACTTGTGTGACAAGAAACGCTGATTGTTTTGCCGGTCGTGTTATTGCTCGCCGGTCTGCATGGGCAATGGTTATGGGTCCAGTGGCCCAGCTTACTTATGGGAACAGTGTGTGAGGTTATTGTGAAAGAGTCTGAAGGATTTTTGGCCTTTGTGGACGCACAAGTTACTTGGAAGTTGGAAGGATGTCGGACCTCCATTCATGCACTTGCTTTAGATTTACTTCGGCGGGCGAGGGAGGCTGCTAGACGTTGCTTGTTGCCCCGGAGTGCATTTTGCCTGAGCTACGCCGTTACATAGGCTGTGTTGCTGCAATGGCTGCCCTGGGCCTCATCCTTGAAGAGCGAAAACGGCAAAGTGGCCAGGCCCAAAGGGAATCGTTTTCCTCAAAGGTTCGCTTGGTGGCAGACCCTACGACTTCCGTGGCTGACTTGGCCAAAGTTTTCCAGCAGTACTTGGAGCACCACAAAAGCGAGGATCTCTGGGCACTCATATGCCCACCACCCTCTGGGCCACATTCGTACTCATGGCAGACGTCTCCCCAGCCTCAGTGGCTGGCCAAAACGGCTGGCCTCTTGTACGACCTCTTGGCACTTGCCCCGAATTCGAAGCTTGTCTCGAAGAAAGTGCTGTCGAGCTTGGACATCTTGTACAAGAACAAGGTTCTGTGGTTGCCACCTAACAGGCAACCCCAGGCGACCATGGACAGGCTTGACACAACAGTGAGAATCCTCTTGGCCATGTTGAGGACCCTGAAAATGAACGAGGAGTTGAGATCGAAGTGCTGGCGACTCTTGGGGAGGGAAGATCCAGCTGCCTCCTGGGTACTGCCCTGAGAGCCAGATCAAAGGCGGGGAGGAGGACAGTGGTCAGGAAATCCAGGCGGCGCCAATGCCAGGTGACCTCGTCATTTTTCAGCCCATGAAAACTTCTTGAAGTTTTGAAGACACCACCTTCGATCTTTGCGAAGATCCTTGCCATGGACGTGGAGAAGCTCAGCAGCCATGACTTGTCGGAGAATGCGTTACTTGCGGACGCCGGCGCCTTTGTTCCCGAGGTGTCAAAGTCAGAGAAGAAGAAAAAGAAACTGACTGAGAAGAAGAAAAGCAAGACACTGAAGGTGGTTAAGAAGGAGAAGACGGAGAGTAGTGCCAAAGACATGGCCAAGAAGAATGCCCGCAAGAAGGCTTCCCCAAAGAAGCCCAGCAAGGAACAGGGTTTGCTGACCTTGGCTGAGATTCCCGAGGACGTGTCCAGTTTCAAATTTGAGTGCCCAACCTATGGAAGTTGCAAGCTCGAGATGTACTCGGAGAAATCCTACATCCGCCAATGGAATCAGTCTGACAAGAAGTGGCGCTTGATCATTGGCAGCTGCGACAAGACCTACCACCGGCAGCTGTGCCGCCGGTTGGTGCCGGAGGTGCAGCGGGGCAAGAACGCCGCTGACTTGAAGATGATTCGGGAGAAGTTCTTGGACGACCTGAAAGATGTTGACTGATGCCTGCTTATGGACCGCTTTATACGGTGTTTGTGCCATTTGGGGTGGGTGGGTCGACGTGCCAGCACGTCTAGATACATTTGGTATCGTATAAGTGCCCCACAGTGGTGTCAAATGCGAACCTTGCGGGTCGAGAAAGTAGCTTCTGTTTTCGACTTCTGTCATGTACGGGCAAGGCATGATGCTCACTCAGCACCTGCAGGGTTAGAGTTCTACTTTGGAACCGTTGACGCTTGTAAGTGCGGCGGCCTTGTCCTTGCGACTCTCGGCGTTTCTTGTGAACTTTGGCGCCCTTGGAGCAGCGCCCTACGTAAGGATTTTACTTGTGAGCTCATGTTGTTCTTGGGAGCACCAGTTCTGCACGACTGCTTTACTTGTGCGTTCTTTGTCGCGAGGTGGTGCTTCATCAGCTTTCATTTCTAGAGATTTTACTTGCTCACAAGCATATCTGTCCCCAGGCACCCCTCTCGCAGGCATGTCGCAGGAGAATGAGCCGCTGCCGCCAGAGCTGCAAGAGCTGGTGGGCATCTTCCCGGAGGAGGAGCTGCGGGCTCGGATGCGCAAGGCCGATGCGGCTGCGAAGGCAGCCAGGGCAGCCATGGAGAGCACCGCGGCTGGCGCGGCTGGTGCGGCTGATGATGAGGCCGAGCTGCCGACGGTGCGTGATGGGCGCCTCTATGTCAGGGTGCGGGGCCGAGTGGTTTGCTTCGAGAGCCCTCACCCAACCCCTGCGATGTGGAAGGAGGCGGGGGAGCAGGTGGATGCCATGAATGCTGCCGGGTTGCCGCTCGCCGCGTCGCTGAAGAAGTCGAAGGCGGCTTCCGACGCCGCTGTGCAGAGCGGCGGTGCCAGCGGCAGTGGTTCGAGCCGCTAGAGCACAAGCAGCCGGATTTGGTTTTTGATGGAAAACCTCGCGGCAGCCTGCCTTGGAGCCGTTACTTGTGAAGCCCACTTTTGCAAGAAAGATATTGTGTAACGCGGGGGCTTTTGTGAAGTGGATACTTGTGACGTTTGCGATGGATGTGGAGCTTTTACTTGTGAAGCAGCCGCCCATTTTTTACTTGTGAAGCAACCGCCTCGCGTTTACTTGTGAAGCAACCGCCTCGCTTTTACTTGTGAAGCAGCCGCCTCGCTTTTACTTGTGAAGCAGCCGCCTCTGTTTTGCTTGTGAAGCAGCCGCATCGCTTGCCAACCCCTTCGGTCGTGACATCGGTGTTGCTTGCACAATGTTTGCCTGACGTTTTACTTGCGAGGGGTCTGGTGACTTGGCCATGACCACTATAGGGCCCCACACAGAAAACGAAAGTTACTTGTAAATGGACGTTTTACTCTTGTGGATTGTGCGCTTTACTTGTGTGGATTGTGCGAAGATTCCCACACCCGCGCCGGCCTTGTTTGCACAAAATGCATCTAGAGAGGGCGTGCAGCTAAGCCACAGATATAAGTAAACTATAGCGTCAAGAAACCCAATACCCGGGTAAACCTATCAATCCCAGGCACAGGTAAACCATTGTCCAGGCATCCAACTCAATTTCAACCAATCACAGGCAATCCAATCTCAAGTAAACTAAGCTCACTAACTCCAAGCCCAATGCAACCAAGAAGAAGCATACAAGGAATCTCACCAATTGCCTGAAATCTAATCCCAGACTGTGAGGATCCGCAAGTAAAGGAAGAGCAAGCAAACCAACCAGAAGAAATCTTATCTCAGGTAAACACGTGGCAGCTGCATCAACCTCAAGTACACCACAACCTCAACAAACCAGTTCCACCTCAACAAACCAGTTCCACCACATGACAAGCAATCCACAATCTGCCAACTGACCAACCCATCAGTACAGCACAACCCAAGCCTTTCGAGCAGGTCACGCGTCGCCATGGCTTCCGATGACCGCTTCAGGGTCTACGTCCGGAACGTGCGGAACTCGCTGGGGAAGTGGACCATCCGGGCGGCGCTGGAGGGCATGGGCTGCTACAACCTGGTGAGCATCCAGACGTGCAGGAGGCGCTGGAGCGACAGCCGCAACGAGGGGGAGCACATGAGCATGTTTCTCATCTTCGGGGATGCGCCTTGGCAGAAGTGGTTGTTGTGACGGGGCTCGCGTTTGCAGATTGGTGTTCACCAGGCATGCGTTTTGAAGCACATTGAAACATCGATGCTTTCTTGAAAGCAAGAACTCGTCAGGTGCTTTGAACCACGTTTGCACATGTCATGCGCCCCCGTATCTCCCGTAATTCGAGGTGTTTTTACTTGCGATTACTTGTGACTTACATGGTGATAGACTTTTCCTTGAGAAACTTGATGGACTCGGCGTTGAAAATCATTTGAAATCCTTTGCAGGAGCAGAGCATGAACGACGGCATCTCCTGCATTTTGGCGAATCCGCATCAGGAGCAACTCAGCAGCAGTGGCCGGCCGTTGGAGCCGTCGATTGCGCTGCCGCCCCCGGCTCGTGGACGAGATGTGGCGCCTTTACCTGTGCCGCTGGCTCCCTCTGCCTTACGTGTGCCCGCCCCACCGCCGCCACCACCGACTCACGGTGTCACTGGCGCTATCCCCAAGTGGGCACCGCCCAAGGTGTCGTGCCAGCAAGAAGTTCTTATCATTGTTCAACCCAAACAACAGTTGGGACAGGAAGGCTATTTTCTGGGCAATTGTGATCTGCTTGCTATGAGATAGTGCTTGTCTTTGATTTTCGTGACCAACACTTTTGAGTGTGACAGGTTCTCGCTTTACTTGTGCAACTTCAGCAGCATTACTTGCGGCAAGCCTGTCAACCGAGGCACATCCTTGGGCTGGGCCGCTGCCTCCTCCTCCGCCCCCTCGGGGGCATTTGCTTGGCGCGGCTGATGGCGATGGTGAGGAGGACAGCTTGGAGGACGAAGAGATTGGCCGCGCTCTTCAAGATGCTCTTGGCGGGCATGATGGCTACGCGAGCCCTGTGAGCTCAAATGTGAGCGAGGAGACGGACTCTGAGATGGAGTCGGTGGTGGTGGATGAGGAGAAGGAACAGGAGGTTGATGAGATGGAGTCGGTGGTGGTGGATGAGGAGAAGGAACAGGAGGTTGATGAGGAGGAGTCGGTGGCGGTGGATGCTCCGCGCCAGACGCTGACAAAAAGAGCGAGAGATGAGAGCATGAGAAGAGTCCACTTGAGAGCAGTTTACTTGTGATGAGAGCACGAGAGATGAGAGCATGAGAAGAGTCCGATTACTTGTGATGAGAGCACGAGAGATGAGAGCATGCGAAGAGTCCGATTACTTGTGATGAGAGTACGAGAGATGAAAGCATGAGAAAAGTCCACTTGAGAGCCGATTACTTGTGATGAGAGCACGCAACAGTTGCGCCATTTCCTTGTGACTAGTCGAGGCCACTTACATTTTTTGCACATTTCCAGCTCCTGACCACTGAGCCCCTCCTTGTCACTCGGGGAATTGTGCTAAAACGCGCCAGCATTTTTGGGCAGTTCCCTCATGCAGAATCGTAGTTCGTTGGGCAAACCACCTCAAATTAATGATGCGCGGGGTGCCCGATGGTGATGCAATGCTGGTACATTGTTGGTGCAATGTTGGTGCAATGTTGGTGCAATGTTGGTGCAATGTTGGTGCAGTTTTTATAACTGCACCAAAACTGCACCAACATTGCACCAAAATGGTGCAGTTTTGGTGCAGTTTAAAAACTGCACCAACATTGCACCAACATTGCACCAACATTGCACCAACATTGCATCACCATTGCATCACCATTTCACCACCATTGTCAACATGCCTGCCTCAAATATTTGGCCCGACAAGGCTCATCTCAGCCATATGCTTCAGCAATTGCTGGAACTTACAGCAATGCCAGTACTCAGGCGCTAGGAGTCCGGCTATCTGCAGCCTGTGCGAATTCCTGTGACCATGATGCTGGACTCCACATTGAAGTGCGCATGACACATCTGTCTTTAAGGGCGTTGCAAATCAAATGTTACGCGCCGCAAGTAAACCATGATGAGCCACATCGCCCAACAGAACTCTTTCCTTGAACTACCCAGTGCCAGCACGCAGTCTCCAAATGGAACCATCCCAGGGCCAGAACACAAAGCTATTCTTTGAGACTGGTTGACCAGCCTGGAGTTCACTTGTGTCTGGGGTGCTTTGCTGTGAGCTGTGCCATGGATGCACTTGTGCCAAGGTCACTTGCAACTGGTTTGCTTGAGTTTGTTTGCCTGAAATGCACTTACATGTGGTTGGTGCACATGGTTGCTTGAGATCGGCTTTGCGGTGGTTGACTTGCAGTTGTGCCTGTTTACGACGACTCGAGGTAGGCTTGCTTGAGCCTGAATCATTCGGGATTTGCTGGCTTGAGTCTGACTTACTTGTATTTAGTTGAAGTTTATTCTCTTATGATGCTTGTTTATGCCCCTTTACATCCTAGGTACTATATACCGTAGAAGTGCCTAGGATGTTTTTACTTGTGACCTGTGCAAATGTTACTTGTGACCTGTGCAAATGTTACTTGTGACCTGTGCAAAACTTACTTGTGACCTGTGCAAATGTTACTTGTGACCTGTGCAAATGTTACTTGTGACCTGCGCAAATGTTACTTGTGACCTGTGCAAAACTTACTTGTGACCTGTGCAAATGTTACTTGTGACCTGTGCAAATGTTACTTGTGACCTGTGCAAATGTTACTTGTGACATGTGCAAATGTTACTTGTGATCTGTGCACATGTTACTTGTGACCTGTGCAAATGTATTACTTGTGACCTGTACTTGTGACCTGTGCAAAAGTTATTTGTGACCTGTGCAAATGTTACTTGTGACCTGTGCAAAGGTTACTTGTGACCTGTGCAAATGTTAGCTGTGATCCGTGCAAATGTTACTTGTGACCTGTGCAAATGTGTTACTTGTGACCTGTGCAAATGTGACTTGTGATCTGTGCAAATGTTACATGTGGCACATGTGCTTCAGGGTCATCGCCGAACATTATTTTGCATCGTTGCCTGTTGCTAGCTGCTGCCTGTAAGAGTGCCTTCGTGTTGCCACCTGAGCTATGCCGCCCACAGATGAGGACGCATCCAACACCGGTGACTGCGATGGCCAATCAAGTGAGCCTGCGGCGGTGGATGCAAATGCCAAGCCAAAGGCGAAGGCCGGTGCCACGGGAAAGTCCAAGGCCAAAGGAAAGGCCAAGGCACAGCCAAAGCCTAAGCCCAAAGGAAAGGCTCAGGCGAAGGCGAAGGCCAAGGCCAAGCCAAAGGCTACAGGGATGAAGCGCCCCGCCGCCAAGCCGCTAGAGAAGGCCACTCCGTCCAAGAAGGGGAAGGGCGCGAAGGAGAAGGGCGCTCAGCCCAAGAAGCAGGAGGTGAAGGAGGAGTGGAAGGATGGGCTGCCCAAGCCGGAGCACGATGGCTCTGCCGCTGAGGAGGAGGGTGGGGAGGAGGCTGGCGAGGAGGAGATTCTCAAAGAGGAAGACCCGACCATGGATCCCAACCTGACCTTGGAGGCTGGAGGCTGCGAAGAGAATGACGCCACCAAGAACAGGATCAAGGCCCGAAAGTTCAACGCGATGCTGAAGGCAGGCCAGTTGCCTTCTTGGCTGGCGACCGCTTGGGAGAAAACCTGGGAAATGGGCCCTGGGAAACAGGACCGACAGCGTGTGTTGGTCAACGCCGCGTTCGACCACAAGAACGGCCGCCTCGTCCTGAATGTCGATAAGCCGATCTTCCGAGATGTCCAGAAGACGTACGAGAAAACGGAGGCGTCTGATAAGAGCAAGAGTTTGACCAAATTGCTCTTCAAGAAAAAATGGCATCTGACCGAAGAGGAGTTTGCCCAGGGCTTGGCTGACAAGGAGTTCTATGAAGTCACGGATGCCGCGGGGAAGGTTAAGTACGGGTGGGATGTCTCCGAGCATTCGACGACAAGGGGCAAGGAGGGCAGTTCGGCGGTGGAGGCGAGCCATGAGGGCAACCGGCATGATGCCAAGTTCTTCATGCAGTTGGCAGGGGACTGGAAAATCGGCCTTTTTTCTAAAAGCTCGTCTTCGAAGTCACGCGTGCTCGCCCTGCACGACAGCGAGAAGGAGATCAACCCGGAGCAGTGGAAGCAGGCCCAGAAGCAACTCAACCTTGGCATGGCTGCGTGCGAGCGGCTGCATCAGTCAGCCAAGAAACTTCTGCAACTGATCGGCGTGGATGCGAAGGAGGACGAGCTGTGGAGTAAGCTGCTGCTTGGCCAGGGCTTGCCGTTTTCCCTGCAAGCTTTTACTTGGGAACTGGCCTGACAAGGCCGGGCTATTTCCTTCCAAACTAAAGCTTTGACAGCTCAATCAGGTCAGGTTTTACATTTGGGCCGCACGTAAAAGGATCCCTCAGCGCCTGAATGTCTTTTTGGAACGTCACTTACTTGCAACTCCAACCTATGCAAATGCGTGTGTGAGGAACTCAAGTAAACCTGCAAAGTGCGTTGCTTGCCGGCTGTTTGGGAACCCAGGTAGCAGTTGCTAGCTCAAATGCTTGCTTGGGGAATGGGAAGCCCAAATGCAATCGGTAAACTCACGTAAATTGTTGCGTTGAGTCGCGGCTAAGTGTTTCCAAACCCTAGCCTTGTAAAAGCCCTGGTGTAAAAGCCCTGGGCCGTAGATAAAGAACGTGAGACGCGCCTCAGGAATATGTTGTAAACAAGCCTTGTAGGAGCAGTTTGCCTTGCAAACCAAGTATAAGACCCTAGCTGACAAGCTTTGTGGGCTTTGCGGGAGTGCGGGGTATGCAGCTTGCGTTATACCTTTACTTGCTGTGGGCTACATGGAAGCGCACGCTTAGCTTAACTATATTTAAACACCCGCCGCTGAGCATTCTGAGGAAGAAAGCTGCCCAGGCCGCATCGACCGCCAAAGACCGCCTGGAGCACGTGTACAATTGGAAAGAGTCTTGGCCAAGTACTTTCAGAACCAAATATGTTTGCTACCCGCCCCACTCAGGAGATGCAGAACGGACAGGACATCACTCCCCAGCACTACGACACCCTCATGGCCGAAGTTGGATCTCAGTGCGAGATCTTGGAGGAGGACCTTGCGTCGATCCGAGCCCAGGTCAATGTGCGGAATGCTAGGAAGAGGGCCAAGAACAAGGAGTCTGACTAGGATTTAGAGCGGCTGCGCTTAGGCTATACGGTTTCGGAGCTTTGCTTGCGAGATGCGACTTATACTTGTTATTGGATGGTCTTGGGGTTTGCTAGGGTTATGCAAGATATAATAGATAGCCGCTAACTATTGCTATATAAATAGGCCAGCCGTGGCGTGCGAAGCTGTATGTTTTGGTCAGAGAGCGTGACTCACCTGTGCTCAAACCGTGGAAGCGATGAACTTGCGGAGAAAGCCCGGCATGCACTTTCCTGAAACAATTTACTTGAGAACAGGATCACGCCTGCGCACCGTTTGCGCTGTTCTTTTCAAAGCTGGTGTCACCCTCAAATACGGCCAAAAACTGCCCGGACGGGCCTTGTACAATTGGAGGCAGGCTTTACTTGTGTGGACATGCGCAGGCATTCTTCGGGTGGTTTGTCTAAAGGCCCGCGTGTGCGAGCAGCGTCGGTCAAACTGTATAGCCATGATTCTTTTGGGGTTGCGTTCACTATAGGACCTTTGTACTTGAGAAGCGCGCGCACATGGCTTCACAGCACATTCAAACCAAGCACAAGCTTGGCCAATGCAATTTCGCCGGCAATAGCTGCATGATGCTTCTTTCATGCAACGGGCAGCTTCACATGTAATGGCTTCACGCTTGTTGTGATGCATGCTGAGTTGACCATGGACCATTTCGAACTCCGAGGCGCCATTTGAGAAAATTGTTGCATGGGCATGAACCATGAAAAACTCTGGGGCATAGTCACTCTCCAGGCTTCCTTGCAACTCCTATCATGGCGGAGGCGGGTCCAAAGAGACCTAAAAAAGGGGGGACCTGGCAAAGGCAGCAGGCAGAGTCTGCGGAGAATAATGCAGAGAGCGCACTCAGCATCCTCCTCATGACATATTTGGCACAGGGCGTGCTTAGCGGCGCATGTGTGCATGCCATCGCGGTAGCTGCCAAGCATGATCTGTCCAAGGCAGAGCAGGGCTACCGCTTGCCCAAGCTGGATGATCTCGCGAAGCTAAAGCACGGTAAGAACTTGCAGCAATCCGTTCTCAACAAGCTGTCGCAGGAAACCAATCTTCCGAAACCAGCGGAAGTCGACGTTCCCTTGGCTGGAGGGCCCAGCAATGTTGCTAGCTCGTGCATCATGCTGCCGCACGAGCTTTTTTCTGCATTTTTTTCTGATGACGCTGCGTGGGCTCGAAGCGTGTTACCTGAGGATCGTTTGGAGCAGTTCTGGGACGCATTTGAGCATCACCCGTGCATGGAGGGTCATCCTGTCAAGGCCGTGAAGGATTGGAAAGGGCGCTGTTGCCCTCTTTCATTGCACGGCGACGAGGTGCCAGTGCAGGGAGTTGGAAAGATTTGGTGCAGGTCTGCCCTGATGATTTCTTGGGCAAGCCTGATTGCTATTGCGTGTGGTAAAGGCGTATCCGACTGCCAAATTTACATTTATGGACTCTTTGAGAAGTTTATTCAGAGTGAAGCGCCCGGCATTCCCGGCACAATGTCTGTGCTTTGGCAAATCCTGCAGTGGTCCTTTAAATGCATATGGGACGGCACCTTCCCGGCACGCGATTGGAGGGGCACCCCCTTTCCTCGTGAAAGCCCTGAAGGGAAAAAGGCCGGGCAACGGCTGGCTGGGAAGTATTTCGGATGTTTAGTTCAGATTTGCGGGGACCTGGATTACTACGCCAAGTGGCTGGGGGTGCCGCACTACGGCAGCCACACTGCACCCTGCAGCCAGTGTCGCTGCACCTACCGAGGAGCGCTGAGCTGGTTAGACTGCCGAAGCAATTCGCCGTGGCAGCGCAACTGGCTTTCGCCTTCCACTTGGAGGGAACATTGGAACACCACGTGTCAGCTGTTCCAATTGCCTGGTGTTTCAGGGCTCTCAATTACCATGGACCTGATGCATTGTTTGCATTTAGGCTGGCTCCAGTATGCCTACGCGTCTGTATTTTCTCTCATTGTCTCAGACTGCTTGACGGGAACGCCATTGGAGAATTTACTCGTGATCAACAAGTTTGTCAAGGACTTCCAAAGACAAAGGCCAACAAAGCATCGCTTCCGCCCCAGCCTCAACAAGCTGACAATGTATCAAACAACAAGCTGACAATGTATCAAAAAAATCATATCCTAAGCTCAAGGGTCGAGCGGCCGACGTTTACGGGTTGGCAGAGACAATGCTGCATCTTTGGGAAGCTCATATGACCTCTACAGACCGACAACATGCAATGATCAAGATTTTTTTGAAAGCGAACCTGCAAGTGCACCAGCTGCTGGAGGAGTTCCACCCAAGGTACGGCTTCATCGCCGTGCCTCTTGAGCAAGCCAACAAAATCTACGAAGGTGCGCTGCGGATGACCCAGCTGCACTGTCAGTTGCAGGAGTACTACGAGACCTCTGGAAGGAAAATATTTAACATTACAACCAAGACGCACTTTTGCTTGCATTCCCTGTGGTTGGCAAGGTACATCCACCCAAGCATCGTTTGGTGCTACAAGGGCGAGGCGACAATGCAGCGGCTCCAGAAGCTGTGGAAGAGCTGCTTGTTTGGAAAGAAGCATTGGCAGGTTGGAAAGGTTGCAGCCCACAAGGAGCGCTACCTCCTGCACTTGAAAGCGAAGCCCTAGTTTCACCGAGAGAACGGCCGGCGCCGGCGCTTCGAGTTGTGCTTGCGCAGTGCGGTTGTAAAGGTTACGTGGGGGAACGCCGCGTGAGTTGCAAGGATTTCGTTGCTTGAGAATTGAACGGGTTGCTTCGCGAAACAAGTGACAAATTACTTGCGGGGCAACCTCCGTGTGACTTGTGCTTGCCGGTGCCTCATGGGTTTTACACCGAATTTTTTACTTGTGACATGTGCAGTGTAGGTTAGACTTGCAGATATTGGTGCTTGTACTTGCAAAGCAGGAGGCCCGACTCAGGACCATCAAGCGTGCTCGTTCTTACTTGTGAAGTGGGAAGCTGAACTTTTTTTGCCGCTGACATGCATGTTCCCATGCACTCCCTCCATTGGTTTCTTCTTATTTTGTGGCGTTTTGGCTGTGTTTTTCTGGTCCCGCGCAAATTTACTAATTTTGCAAAAATAGTAAATTTTACTAGTAAATTCTTCGATTTTAGTAATTTTACTAAAATAGTAAATTTACTACTTTTGCAGACTTAGGGTAGTATACGGGGGGAGGGCTCTCGCTCCTGAGCCTCAATGTCACCTCTCTGTCCCTTGCCCGCTTGACTTCCATCTTGGACTTTGCTACCGATTGCGACGCTCACATCATCGCTCTGCAGGAGACCCGCCACCATGCTTCCCTTGGCTGGGCCGCTGACCTCGCCGCGTCGTATGGCTGGGCTTGCGCTTTTTCCAGCGCGCCGCCTGCCTTGGCTCGCGGTGGGCGGCATCCTGGTGGCACGGCGCTTCTGTGGCGTCGTGGTCTCTCCAAGTTCGCCCCTGTTCAGAGTCTCGCCTTGTCTGCTGCGGACGCGCACCGCGTCGTTGCCATTGCTTGCCCCGATTTCACTGTGGCCTCCGTTTATGGTCCTGCCCGTCACGCGGACCTCAGCTGGTTTGGCTCTGTGCTGGCCTCCTTCCCTGTGAGCGGTCGTCCAGTCTTTTTGGTTGGCGATTGGAATTGGCGCAGTGACTATGAGCTCGCCCTTCCCCCTCACCTTCAGGTTGCGTCTCCTGCCCCCTGCACCACTGCCGGCTCGGCGCCGTCTCGGTGTGTCGCCAGTTTCGGCTTGGCCCCTGGTCTGGCGCAGGTTGCGTTTCTTCACAACGTGCCGTACCATGGGGCCTTGGTGTATCGCTTGCCTGTGGTGCCCATGGTCTCTCCCACCTTGCACTCGCTTGCAGCGCGCTGGGCGCTATCAGTGGTGTGGTCCTGAGGTTGTTGGCCTTGCCCGTGATGCGCTCGCCGCTATCGATGAGGTCTTTCCCGTCTCCGCCGAGGCTGATCTTGCTGCGCGGTGGCTCCTTTGGCATCGCCGTGCTGAGTTCTTCCTCCAGCAAAGTGTCCATGCCGGCCACGCGTGTATGGAGGTGCGGCCCGAGCGTCCCAAGGGCAGCTTCCCTCGGGCCCGTTGTGTTGCCCCCGGCCCGGCTCATCGTGAAGCCGAGCCCCTTGCCTTGCGGCGGCTGCGCCGTCTTCACCGCGCCTTCGCGGAGCGTGTGCGCCATGCCGTTGCGGCCTCCGCCCCCCTTGCTCCGGCTGATGATCGCCGCTGGCAGCAAGCTGTGCGGGACGGCCTCTGCAGCGGCGCCGCTGCGCCTGCTACGTATGGGTCCGCCTTGGACTCTCTGGCGCGCAGCTGTTCCGTCTTTGACGCGCAGCTGCAACAGCAGCGCTCCCGGACATGCCGCGCTGCCTTTGCTTCTTGGTCGCGCGATGTCTGGGAGCCTGCGAAGCAAGTCCTCCGGCCCCGCTCTGTCCCTCCTGCCTTCACTGCCGAGGAGATGGCCTGCTCCTGGCGTGCCGTTTGGTGTCCCGCCCCGGCCTCTGCCTCCGACCCGCCGCGGGTCGACGCGTGGCGCGCCTTGGCTTCTGGCGCTGGCCCGCCGCCTGCGCCGTGCGAGGCCCCTTCTCTGCCTTCCCTGGACGCGTTCCGGGCTGCTGTCCGTTCCTTGTACGACAGTCGCCCCATTTCCGTGGCTTCCGTCCTTGTCCGCTCATGGCACAAGGCCTTGCTGTCTTGCTGGCCTGCCCCTCGCTGGGCAGTGGTGTGGCCGGAAAGGGGAGTCTGTGGTCTCTGCTACGGATTGGCTGGCCCGTCCTATGCGCGCTGGCGCTGAGCTCGACTTGAGCAAGGCCTTCGACACGGTGGATTACCCTGTGGCTGAGGCCGCCCTGCTTCACCACGGCGTCCACCCGGCTGTGTGCCACCTTGTCCGTCAGGCTTGGGCCGCGCCCCGTCACTGTTGTGTTCACGGCGCGTTGGCTGCCCCGATTCGTCCTTGTCGGGGCATCCCGCAAGGCGACCCCTTGTCGCCTGCCTTTGTGCTTGCTCCTTGGGCGCCCTTCCCTGGGGGGTCCGGGCGTTGGGCTTACATGGACGACCGCACTCTCGCGGAACTCGACACTGCTCCGCGCGGCGCCTTGCAGCATGGAATAGAGGCCACCGCCGCCTTCGATGCTGCGGTGGGTCTACAGGAGAACGCCGCCAAAAGGCAGGTTTGGGTTGCTGGCGAGGGCACTGTGGTTGAGCACCTGGGGTTGCGTCTCAAGCCTGATGACCCCTCTTTCCCCATCTGTCCGCGTGACTCTTGGGCGGGCGCCAGTGAGGTCATCGCCCGGCTGGCTACAATTCCGGGCCCTGCCAGCGTGCGCGAGCATCTCGCTAGCGCCTTCGTCCTGCCGTACTTCCGTTGGGCTGCCCCGTTGCTGCACCCCGCCCCTCCCGCTTTGGCTCCTCGGCTTTTTCGCGCTGTGCTTGCCACCGACTGTAGCTGGTGGTGCCCTGGTCGCTGGTGGGCTCAGCGTGTCCAGCTACATCCTGTTCTGCGGGCTGCGGTCCATTGCGTGAAGCGTGCTTCAACTTGTGCTCGCTCCTTCTCGCCTCACCTGCAGGAGGCCGTCTCTGCTCAGCTCGTTCAGCTTGGCTTTGTCTTTGAGTCGCTGACTGTTGCTGGTGGGTTGCAGGTGTCTCTCCCGCGGGGCGCTGATCCCCGTCTGCGGCACCTGGTCGAGTCTCGATGCGGCCCTGTTGCGCCGCGCTTGCGGATGGTAGCTTGCGCTTCAGAGCTGACACGCCGCCCGGTCTCCACTGCGCTCGGCAGGCTGCTCGCCTCGTCTCCCTTGGCGAGGTCAGCCGTGGCCGGCGGGATGTTGACGGCCTTGGGCAGGTTGACGTTGAGGCCTCCTGCCACCCCGTGTGGAAGCGTTGGGTTGCTGCGCTCTGCCACCGGGACGCTTGGCTCCTCGGTGTCTTTCGCTCTGGCGCGTGCTGGACACCCACACGCCGTTTTGCCCGCGGTGCTGCCGATGCGCTGCGTTCTGCTTGCCCTTGGTGCCACGCCCCCTGGGCTTCCGCGCGGCACTTCTTCGAGGACTGCCCTCAGTTCGCCTCGCTTCGTGCCTCACTTGCGGCGGAACATGCGTTGCCTGCCGCATGGTGGACTTCGCAGGCCCGTGTCACTTCCAAATCGGGTTGGATCTGCTTGGCTGCTGCGGCTTCGGTCCCGGCGCGTGCTTCTGCCCAGGTTGCCGCTTGCTCCTTGGGTCTCGCTATCATGCATGCCTTGGCTCTGGATCACCCCGACCACCCTGCTGGGCGTCGCCCGTCGCGCTTGTCCGCCAGTGACTTCGATCCTGGTTGAACCTTGTCGCTTGGCCCGCCTGCCTACCCCGTTGGTCTGCGTCCTGCGTGGCCTGTTTGTGAGGGTGGCTTGCTCTTTGCCCCTTCTGGGTTCGTCTTTTTCCGTGGTAACTGTCGTTTACTATTGAGCCTCTCTGTGTGCCTGGCTTTGGCCCTTGTTGGCAGCAGCCTGTGCGCCTGTGCGTGTGCCGCGTGGGCGCTGCGCTGGTCATGCTGGTGCACGAGATGAACTGCGCGGGGCTTTCCCCCGCTGCGCATCCAGGGGCGGTGGCCCCACCAGTGCCTCAACCCGCGTCAGGTTGGCACTTTCACCCGCCCGTTCTGTGCTGTTCAACCCAAGCATGGTGATGTGGAAAGACCAGTCACATGGCAGGGACACCCGGCCACGATCGCTGTTTGAATACGAGATTTCTGAAGGAGCAGCTTGGCAATCGGCTGACCCGGGAAAACATGTGTTTTTCCACCAAGATTCGAGACTGGAATTGGTTGAAGACCAAGAGGGGGTTTGGGTGAATCGCTCGCGATGGCATGGCCAGATGGTCAGGCCGAGAAGTTGGCGCCCCGCTCGACCATGGAGACTTAGCTGAGGAACCGGTCAGGTCAGGTCATAGCATTTCTGAGAGAACTTTTCTGCATGCAAAATAATTTCAGTGGATGGACAAAGTCCGTTCGCACCACTTTGAAACCATGGGACACCATTGTTCGCATATCATCAGAAACCAGGGTTTCTTTTGTGGTGCAGGGTTTTGTCCATCCACAGTCTGGGTGTGTATTGTTGAGGGTAATTACAGTTGTTTGTGGTTTCTAAATGGCAACTATCAGGAAAGCCACCATTTTGTAGGGTCCCCTAAGAAAAGACACACTCATATGCCCCCAGGCCACATTGACAGAAACTAAGTGCCATTGGTTTTCCAGAGCTTGGCCATTTGGCGCCCAGTTCTTCAAAGCCTCCCTGAACCAATCCTCGGGGGTGAGGACCTTTGGGGCTTTTTAGTCCTTTGCCATGACCGGATGGGTGCATGTAGCGGGGGTCAAGGGGCCCTCTCACTAACAAGGATGCCCGACTTGCTGAATGCGACCGAGGGATATAGTTTCGTCCTTCCTTGTTGTCATGGCGCGGCATGGTTGCGCTTCTTTGAAGAGAGTCCCCAAAAAGGTCACCATAGTGTCGGGTTTTGTGTTTGTGGTCAGGTGGGTAGCATGACTGGTGCCCTTGGTTTGTTTGGCCTTGTGTTCGGCTTGGCCTCGCTCTTGCTGGCACTGCTGTAGAACCCGCAAATTTTGACTTGCCCTTTGGTTTTGCTGCATGGAAAGGCTCCAAGTGCATACTTTCACGCCTGCGGCAGGCTCATTGAATCTGCAGTGCGCTTACAGCCTCACCCGGCTTTAGGCGTTCAATGCTCCGATTTTTGCAATACGATTGTTGGGTATTTGAGGCGGATGGCCAACAGAGGCGGTGGGAAGAGCGGGCCGGGCGACTGACTTGGCGCTCAGGACAGCTTCTTTCCCCCCGCCTCTCTGCGGCCCAAGGAGATGTGGGGCATGAAAGCGGCAGCTCGGACGACTTGTTTTGCAGACGGCTGGGAAGGTGGGTTACTCGATCCAGGCGGCCGATCCTGAGTTTGCATCAATCGTGGCAGAAGCCATGCGCCTACATCAAAACCAGCAATCCAGCTTCTGCGTACTGCTATGGTTGCTTTTGCTGCCAACCTTCAGAGGAGAACCAGGCGAATCTCTTTGAAAGCATGTCACCACAGAGGTCTTGGTTAAGGCTCACCTCTGGCGAGCGCCGGCCAAGCTGAGGAGAGCACTGGCATCGGCGAGAAGGAGTTCGCAATGAAGATCAAGATGGGGGCAGACTTCGTGGGCACGACAGGCAACGTGGACACATAACTACGTGAAAGCGTCAAAGCCACAGAAAGCAACCCTAAGCATTTTCGCCAGGGTCGCAGGGTCCATAATGAATGGTCAGCACACGTAGCCAAGCCACTGGTGATACTGAGGGTTGGTATGATTGGTAGGGATGGTCACCAGGGTCTAAAGCCCTGCTGTATCAGGGTTGAATGCATGTCAAGATGTCGTTGGGATTCTCATGAAGTTTTCCTCCGTGTGAGTTTGAAAGAAACAATTCCAGGAAATGTTTGTGAACCATGACGTTTGCGAGTTCCAGCAATGACGCACATATCTTGCCTCTACTAATTACTTCCGCCACGTGAGCAAAGCATCGGGTGATGCAGCAAACTGCGACAAGTGATGATTCACCGCAAACTCAATTTGTGCTTCCAGCTGATTTTTGAAATACATACTGCACTGCAAAGGACGCTTGTGGCCAATGTGTCCAATTTTTCCCTGAATTGCGAACAACGGACCAGGGCGAGCAGCTAGATGGTCCGTGTATCCTGGTGCTATGTTCTTTGGAGGAAGGGTAGCATGGCTTCAGATTCCGCGCGGTGCGACCGTCTTTTTGTTTGTTTTTCTTTTGCGCAGGCAAGGCGCTCTTCCCTGCCGTGTGCTCGACACCGGCGTTCCTGCAGAAGTACAAGCCGCACGGCCGAAGGCAAAGCCAAGTTGCACGTGATCATCTCCTTTCTA
Organism: Effrenium voratum; assembly: GCA_963377175.1. Lineage (NCBI taxonomy): Eukaryota > Dinophyceae > Suessiales > Symbiodiniaceae > Effrenium > Effrenium voratum. The sequence goes on along the minus strand of CAUJNA010001336.1, from coordinate 70,973 downwards.
GTGCCTTTCTGTGGGGGTTGGGCACGGGTCTTGGCAGCAGATCATGTTGTGTTGAAGGTTTCTCTTGGCAGTTTGAGTGGGGGGGGGGGGACGGCAAACGAAGTTCCAAGAGTTGCCAAACTACAAAGGCTGTGTTGGATCTGTTAAGTTATGTGCTGGCTTGAAGGAACTCGGTAATTTCTCTCTTTGAGTGCACTTTGACAAACCCGCGTGTCTTTGCGAATAACGTCGAGCTCACCTGGGTGTCAAACGAGCTTGATTACATACCCTGTGAATTGCAATTGTTTACCCATATATTTGGACTCTCTACGTTAAATGATTCCAAAGGACGACTCCTAACGCTGTGATCTGCAGCCTGGCTGAAGGGGCTTAAGTCACACCCGGCAGCCGCCACGAGCGCGCGTTTCGAAGTCATGGCTGCGCTCAGGAAGATCCTGGCGATTTCCAACGCCTACACTGCCGAGATGAACTGGTGGTGCAACCGAAATCCGGAGCCTCGGCAGACTCTTGCTGTTTGCTGCCCGGTTCAGTGATACCCAGATCCCTTGCGGCGTTGGCCGCGCCGCTACTTTCCAACCTTTACGCTTCCAAGGCGGGCGTGCACTAGGACTCGCTTTGCTGCAGTCTTGGCCACGCCGTAAATGGGGCCTGTTTGCTTTGGGCAGTGGCTCGCTGAAAGGCCAAACAGCCAAATGGGCCCGGAAAATGAGGTCACCTACCCCAATGTTCCCGCAGAGCTATCTGAATCTGGGCATGCCGCTAAGTCTAGGATCACTGGCATGCAGCCCATGCCTTGGCAAACCGGCGCATCCGATTGAAGCGCCAAAAGCTGTTCATGCTCAAAGCACTCGTCGAGAGCCAATCGCTTCCGGGAAGGCAGCTTCGATTTTTGCAAACGGACGTGCGCACTGAGATATTTGGTCCATGTGGCTGAGTTCAATGCCAGCCCTTGCGCAAGCCGCCATGCCTAGCCTTGACGCTCGCTGCATGAAATTGCACTTCTACGTTGAAGAGGGCGGCTCAGGAGGAAATGCATTAGTGTAATGCACTATGGCTCAATTCGGGGACGCTCATCTTTTTTGTCAATGAATGCGCCAGTTAGTTCACAATTCTTTGTATACGCCTTAGTTGGACATGTGTCTGTGTTGCAGAATGGGCTTCACATTGCCTAAGACGAAGGCAACTGACAGCAGTCGTTTGGAACCAAACCTGCAGAGACCACAAGGCAGAGCTGAATTGTATGGCGACCTGACTCAGAATTCAGGTACGTTCACTCATTGGGTTGACTGGGAAAGAACGAATTCTCCAGGGAGCAAGCTCAGAAACGGACCATGACGCATGTCGTTTTACCTTTTTCTTTGGGTTCGCACCCGAAGATGGTCAACCCCAAGATGCCTTGTTGCCTTTCCTTTCTGTGTTCTCGAGCATAAAGCAGTCCACCCCAACCCAGACATGGTTCCCTTATACAGTTCAGGTCACTCGCGAGCGCCTGAGGACTACATCGCTTGGAGCCACGGCAACCTGAACGTGGACAACGTCTTCTTCTTCCGTGATGCCGATGGCAAGCTTGACCTGGGCGTACTCGATTGGGGAGGCCGGGATGCGGTCCTTGAAGTTCTGAGGTTCTGGCGTCTTTTTTGGGAGCAGGCAGTTGTGTCCTTTCCGTTCAGTTTGGCGAAAGAATGACGGATTCCAGAATCGTTCGGACGAAGGACTAGCAGAATGACTTCAGTTCATTTTGGTCCGAATCATTGATCAGCGTCTTTTTGTTCCAAGGGCCCTGGGACCTATGGTTGGTGCTTGAAGATGTGAAGGGAGGCCAGGCCCGTGACCCATGGGCAATGCTCAAATTGGTGGCTCCGGTTTCCCTTGAACAGGGGCTTTGAAGAGCCAAATTTGGGGGGTCCATTCCGCGAAAAGAACACCCTCCCTCGATTGAAAGCTTGACACCAGGCCGGCCAGAAGGAATGGAAGCCCACTTTGGTTGAAGAAAACAAGCAACGGCAAGAGGAAGCTCATCATACCTTGTGGAAGCTGAATGAGGCCCTGAATTTGAACCCTAGTCCTGGAAAAGGCATTTTAAGCTTCAATTGTTTGTTTGGGAGGATGCCTTTTCTCATGCCAAAATAGGGACTCAGCGACCAGGGCCCAACGAGGTCTGAGTTTGGGCTGCTCTTGGTCTCCTTATCTCTCAGGTGTCCTTACCCGTCGAACTCTGCACCCAACCCGACATGGATCTCACGTGTGTAGCGATGCAGAGCAGGCCTGTGCGGTAGGGTGTGTATGCATATATGCACTTGTATATACTTGCATATAAATGTACACATTGTATGTATATATATGTGAGTGATTATATATGTATAGAGACATAGATGTGTATATCTGTATATCATAGGTGTAGTTTATAACATCGTATGTAGTTATCGTTAGTGCGTCTACATTGGCACTTGTACATATACACATATATATTTATATATATCTGCATATATATATATATATGTTCCAGTCCCCAGGCCACCCCCCCCCCCCTTTTGAATGGTAGGGTCTCCCCCCCCCCCCCCCCCCCCCCCCCCCTGCCCAACCCCGAGCTCCGAGCCCACACCCCGCTGCTACGGTCACCAGACCCCCTCCTCGAGCCCCTGAACTCGCACACTTGCATCCCGACTTGTAGGACAACGCAACCCACAACCAACCCCAAACCCCAGCCCTAAACCAATCCTACACCCCTAACACTTAGCCCTAACCCTACACCCACCCTAAACCCACCCCTAAACCAACCCTAAACCAACCCCAAACCAACTCTATACCCACCAAACCAACCCACCCACCCAAGCACCCAATCTCCCGCCTCCCCCCCCCCCATCCCAGCCCCACAGGGGGGGGAGGGGCGGGGGTCCACGGCCTAGATATATATATATATACATATCGAAAGAGGACATCTTTAGATACACATGTACATCACAGGTGCCATGGGTACATTTGTTCTAGACGCGATTGGGCTGTGGGTTTCGATCGCGGTAGGTGCACGGACCGACTCGATGGGGTGGAAGCTCTGGTGGTGGCTTTACTGCTGCGAGTATGCTGCTTGGCCTGGTGGCTGCCTGTGCCCCCTGCCAGCTTCCGTTGCCTGTTCGCTAGGGCCAGGTTGAACGCTACTTGGCGATTTGCGGCGAAGTTGCCGCTGCAAGTCTCGTTGCCATGGAGTTTGTGCAAACAGTTGAGGGGCCAGGTTTGAGGATGAACCAAGAATGGATTTTGATTTTGACTGAGGACTTCTTGAACGCAAACTTGGATGCGATGCTTGATTGCTTCATCAAGGAATACGAGGCCGCGGCTTTTTGTGCCAGGACGCCAACTGCCAGCTGCGCTTGTTGAAAAGTCGGCTTCTGGATGTTCAAAGGCAGCTGTGCTAATTACGAGCCCCTTGCTGGGCGGTTCGGGGGCAGAATGCATCTTGCCCCTCATTGACCATCCGCCCTTCCGGCCTTCCTGGGTTTGACGCTGAACTCGGATGATTCAAATAGCGACATTAAGGAATTATGCATAAGACCCATGGTGGATTTGTCTTTGTTTGAGTGTCGGCACGGCCGAATCGCTGGTCGCTTCGAAGCCAAACATTCAAAGCTAAATGAGAATCGGCTCAAGCTTGTGGCATGAGTGTGTTGCGGTTGTTTCCATTTGTTTGGTGCTGGCCGTGGCCTATCCTATCCCGTGTGCGGAAATTGATGGTTTGCAAAGGGGGCTTTCACACGTTTCCGGGGTCAGGGGTGTGTTGTCGTATAGTTATTTTGGTGGTCTTGCAATGGGTGTTTCGCATTGCTTGTTGCGATGACCATATCAGCTGGGGCTGTTTGCCTTGTTCATTTTTCATCCTTGTTCTGCAAGGGACCCTTAAAATCCAGCTATTGCCCGAAAATTCTGGGGCGTTGTCCCTCTGTTGAGGGTAGTTTGAGGGGCGAGTCAGGTGTATAGCTTTCAGTTGGCCAGGCCTATGGCGGCCCCAAGCTCGACCGAGCAGAGCTGCGGTGGCAGTTCACCCTCTCCGCGCTGCAGCAAGGCGAGGGCTCCGATGGATTCGGTGAGGGAGGCAGCTGGCACTTGGTGGCCGCGACAGTCGGTTTGATGTGGTTTGTCACTTGATTTTATCCCTTGGCCTTGTTTTTGTTTGGGGGGTCTCTGCTGGCCAATGTTTGCGTGTGGGTGTGTGCATCCTGGACTTGATACCTTGTGGGAAGACCAGTGACCAGTGTAGTGCCAACCAAAAAGACTGGACTTGTTTTGGCCAATCCACTCAGGAAGTGAGGGTAGCTGTCTTTCCAGTGAGTTTCTTTGCCAATGCCCACATGTTTGCCTTTGGATTTGCTTGTTTGACTTGGCTAGCATTTGCCAGAGCAAATGTTCGCCCTGCCGCCTGCCGCACCTTTTTCCTTGTTGAGCTCAGTTAAGGCATGGGTGGGTCAACCAAAAGAGGTTCTGAAGCATTAGATGGCAACGGCGCCTCAGACATGCTGCAACGTATGAATTGCATGGCGCACAGTAAAAGGGGGCCGGTGGACATATATCCCCATGTCTTCTTTGAAGGACAGGTTTGCGGGTTTCTTACAAAACAGGGATTGGTTTGTAGCCCAACTAATCGAGTCACTTGGTCACATCAGGCCCCTTTCACATGTGCATGTTGATTCCTTTCGGGAGCTTTTCACCTGGTTTACGGTGCCCGCCATACCCGAGAACCCCCCTCCCCTCCTGCGTGTGAGACGCAAAGTCGCTACAGGTGTTGGCCTGCTGGGTGCTGTGCCCCAGATCTACAAGATGTGCAAGAAGACCGTGGCCGGGCTGCATGCGGGACATCCCGACCAACCATGGACACCCCCTCAGTGGATCCCATCTTCAATGACTCAGCATCCTTGTGGTTTAGCGGGTTCCCCACGAAATCTGGTCACTGTTCCATCCCCCAAATTCCATGATCACAAGCACCCCACATCCCAAGCCAAAGATGCTTGCGGACGATGCGCATCTAAAGCATGCCCGAAGGCTAGCAGCCTGGCGTGCAATTCCAATGCAAAACCAACAGAAAGGACAATTTGCCCACTGCCACACTCCAATGATTCTCGAACGATTCTCCAAGGACGTAGATTATCCCGTCTTAAATTTGGAACATAGAGGTACCGCAAGCTTTGTCAGCTCACCAAGGCTTTTAAGAGCCACCCTCTGAAGACCCAAGGAAGTCAAAAATTACATGCGCTACATGTTGAAGAGCCAGATGTAATAATCCGGTATCTGGCATGTTGAGGATCGTAGGACTTCAACGTGTCGGTTGACACTGGTCGGATGTTCCGAATTGGACCCACGCCAGAGGTCAGCTGTTCCGAATTGGACCTACAAAAAGTGAAACACTTTGCAGAGGGTTGGTTTCACCAACCAAGGTAGACCTGGCTATGAATTCCAAGAAAGAGACCCCGTCAAAAGTGGGAGGACTTCAATCCACACTGAAAGTTGATGTCCTCCAATAGGTGGCCAATTCAAATTCATAGCCACTTTGTTCCGTCAACACAGCAACCAAGGGATTTCTTTGGAGTTTCCATAGCGACTGACGGCTCTGTTGGTAGCACGGTGGAAGGCCTCGTCTGTCATTCTGAGGAACGCCTTGTGGGGTTGTTTGAAGGGAAGCCAAAAGGAACGCCCTCAGTTTTGTGTTTGTTCAATTTGCTTCAAAGGGCAACCAAAAGGACAACCACCCATTTTGGGGGGTCTCCTATTTTACGACACACCCGTATGCTTCTTTGACGCGGCCGATGTGCGTAGGCATGCTTGGCAGTTTAGCATGCCTTGCTGACAATCAAACAAGAGCATTGTGTTGTGTAAGAGATCTTTTCCGGGTAGACAACTTGGAGCACTTAGGCAAGGCGAGATTCCAGCGCTGGTCGGGGTGTTGGGACCCCGTTCCGTATGGCCAGGGCAAGTGGTACGTGGCACACGCGGGGGGGTCAGCATGGCAATTCAGGAATTTGCGACCATCACCGACCGCAAAGACCCACGGATTGCGAAGAACATTGATGGCAAGAACACTCTCCGGATCTACATTGGACCCTGGGCGAAGCTTCAGTGTGCCCATTCTGAAGGAACAAAATTGCAGGGGCCTGGCCATTGAAAGCTAGGGGCCGATGTTTGTTGGTCATTCGTTCGCGGGAGAAAGCCGGCGCGCCTCAGGAACCTTCATCAACATCTGCACCTTGGGCAAGAAAGGCACAAAACCTGAGGTTGGCGCCAAAAGTGTTTCTTTCTTCACTTGGCTGGCCGCAGTCAAGCCGTTAGCAAAGTCAGCAGGTTTCATGGACAAGACTGGTCAGACAATTTGCATTGCTGGCTGACAACCAGAAAAAAGAGAGGGGAGTTGTATGTGTTTGGTTCTGGGCATTCCTTGCGCATAGACTTGGCGTACGAATAAAAAAAAGAAAACATCCCGCACTATGTTAATGAATGGAGGTCGTAAGCCTGTTCTGGTGGCTGCAGCTTGCATTGACGTGTAGGGACGGCCAAGGCTTCATTTAGAGATATGTTGCAATGTGCATGCTCAAGGCAACATGATCAAAGACTGGGACATCGAGACTCAGCTCCACCACTGGGTGAAGGAAGTCTGTGCAGCTACCGGCATTCCTGAGAAGAAGGTGACGGTAGAGTAGCTTCTTTTGCATCTCTGACCGCGGTTCGCGCGCGCGGTTCATAGGTTCGCAGCTCGCGGCTTCGGCCATGGAAAGCCTGGCCTCCGCCGATGTGCAAAGGGACACACGACTGCCGACGTGAGCCTGTCCGAGCGAAATGCTCAGAGGATGTTTGTCGCATAGATCTTTTGGACCTATTTTCCAGCTCCAATGCGGGCGTATGCGGGCAATTGCGGAAAATGGGTGTGCGCTGCCTGATGTTGATGTCGCCAGGGCAGCAGCTTTTGTGACTGTGGATCCAGGGTTGAGGCATGGAGCCCTTTAAGTCTTAAACCTGCTATTCCTGAGGCCTCCAATGTAGGTAATGCCTCAAAGATGGGAACTTACAACTTGCGGGTCAAGCATGTTACAGGTTTGGTTTTCTATTGTTTCACTAACCTTTCAAGCTTGCCGCAGACTCAAAGAGCCGCTGTCTGAGCAGGCTGACAGGTTCAGCGAATGCGGATTGTGGCCCTCAACTTTTTGTTTGCTTAGCTCCCAGGAACGCTCATGAAGGAACCCCTCGCTCTGATCATGTCCAGGCCACCTGTCCCCATCCAAGGCATCGGTTTATGCCTTTCGGACGTGCGCGCATTATATTTTTGGCGCATCGAGCTGATTGTTGGGGGACAGATAGTGGGAACTTCGGATTCATTTGCAGGACCGTAACTGCATGCTCCTTGGCAAAGGCGTCCTCTTTAGCACCAGTTTGGTTCAACATGGCCCTGGCTTTTGGTCCGGACTGCCTGCGCCAGAGTCGTCTGAGCGACCCATTTTCCGAAAATTGAATAGGTATTGATGTGGTCAGAATGCCAAACAACTTGAGATTGCGCTGATGGCCCACAAAAAAATAAAAAAATAAAAATCCCAAACGACCTGGGAAAGGAGGGCTTGCCCCAGGTTTGCAGGTGGGGTCTGTTGGCCGTTTGGCACTTCTCGCGCGCCCTTCAGGCGTCAGCCAAGTGGCCCAGCCCGACTGCGTCTCAGATCTGGTTGGGTGGGAGATCCAGAGATGCCAAAACCTGCCTTCAACACCACTTGGAGGTTTGCTTGTGAAGGAGACTTTTTTGTAGCCAGTATTGGAGTTTAAGGCAGTAGATACCCTTTTTGACGCGGTATGACACTTCCACTCCAAAACCCATGCCAGCAAATTGCCTTGATGACCTGTCAAAATCAGGTGGCTTGCTGGTGTGCTGAAATGCCGTCCATGCATTGCGCGGCATAGCTGTTCGGATTGGCATTTGTTTTGTTGTCGTTTGGTCCTAGGTTTGAACTTTCTTTCTCTGACAGATTGCGCTGCTTTACTTCTAGATACCAACAAGTCCAATCTGTTTTTCGGGTAGGTGATCGGCGATCGGCCTTATCGAACCACTCAGGGCGCGTGAGGACGAGGACCCGGCGGTGGAAACCTGTGACTGCCACCCTGGCAGCCACTTGGATAGTCAACCCCATTTTTAGATGACAGCCATGAGTGTTGTTTGCGGACTACCCCTCAGTTATGGCAGTTATAACCTCGTCATTTGCCTAGTTTCCAATTGGATTGAACATCCAAGCACCTCCACGAAAAAGGAATCTGGCAGCAGGCTTTTGTCGAGGGAAAAGTTGGAATCCTGAATGGCTTTGGTTGGTTGCTTTAATGGGCAAACAGGATGCAGCTGCGTGTTGGCCAGTTTGAAACACTCTTGGGCTGTTCTGCGCTGTGCTTGTTTGGCTTGATGTTTGCGAGGATTTCTGCACCGTGAGCGACCGCGCGTGCCTTGGCGAAGACGACGGTGATTCGAACGGCGTCGGCGACAGTCGGAGTGCCTGTTGGCGAGCGCGTCGCCACACAGACATCGGGGCGCACCTGGGGCGACGGTTTGCGTCGGCGCAGGCGTCGGCGACCATGACGGCGGGTTGCAAGAATTGCAGAAGCCTGGGTAGAAGTAAGGTTCTTCTAGAGAATCCGCTGCCTTTGCTTCTCTTGGCAAGGAGCCAAAGAAAAGACCTCAAAGCGTGGAGGAGCCAAAGGGTTGCAAGACTTCGGCTAGCCCCCCAATTTTTCTTCCTGTTCAAAACTCGGGCGAGCGCAGAGTCGAAGTAGATGGCACAACTCTCGTCACCCATAAGGGAATTATGCCATCTACCTTCGTCACAACACTCGTGGAAGCTGACGGAACAAAGGGCACTTCCGTCCTGGTGCATAATGAGGGTGGGTGTGCGTAGTTTAGGCATCCCATGAGTCAAAACCACAAGATTACAGTGGAGCGCGATTGTTGGGAGAGGCTACTTTCACGCAGGATCCAGTTGAACACTTCTTCCTTTTAGGATTTGTTTTTATCCTGCGTCATTGATCCAGTTGCAACCTCAATTTTTGCATACGTGTCAGGAGCCAAAGAAAAGCTCCAACCTGCTGGACACGCTGCAGCGTGTGGCACGAGAGACGAGGTCGGAGCCGGCTTCGGCCAAGCCGCTGCCGAAGCGGGCGCTGCCAAAGCCGCTGCCCAAGCCGCCGCCCATGCCGGACCGGAAACGGGCGGGGGGCGTGGACTCGGGGTGCGTGCTTTTTTGGGAGTTCTAGGTCTCCCAGCACTGCCCTTTGACATTTTTGGGGGGGGAGGGTTCCCCTAAGATAGACTACAGAGAAAAGGGCACCCTTATTCCAATCTCTACGGAAGGGCCTAGAGTTGGTACGCCTTAGTGGATTTGGGATGGGGTCCCCTGAAAGGAGACACACCCCTTTCCGGAGATTTCATGGACGGGGAGGTTGCCCACAAGGATGGATGCTGTCTTCTCACACCTGCCCGTCAGCTTCCAAGATTGCTAGAGGGAGGGTGTGGTGTGTGTGTGTGTGGTGTGTGTGTGTGTGTGGTGTGTGTGTGTGTGTGGTGTGTGTGTGTGTGGTGTGTGTGTGTGTGTGTGGTGTGTGTGTGTGTGTGGTGTGTGTGTGTGTGGTGTGTGTGTGTGGTGTGCGTGTGTGTGGTGTGTGTGTGGTGTGTGTGTGTGTGTGTGGTGTGTGTGTGTGTGGTGTGTGTGTGTGTGGTGTGTGTGTGTGTGGTGTGTGTGTGTGTGTGTGTGTGTGTGTGGTGTGTGTGTGTGTGTGTGTGGTGTGTGTGTGTGTGTGTGTGTGTGTGTGTGGTGTGTGTGTGTGTGTGTGTGTGTGTGTGTGTGTGTGGTGTGTGTGTGTGGTGTGTGTGTGGTGTGTGTGTGGTGCGTGTGTGTGTTTGTGTGGTGTGTGTGTGTGTGGTGTGTGTGTGTGTGGGGTGCGTGTGTGTGGTGTGTGTGTGTGTGGTGTGTGTGTGTGTGGTGTGTGTGTGTGTGGTGTGTGTGTGTGTGGTGTGTGTGTGTGTTTGTGTGTGTGTGTGCCTGGTTGTTTGTATGTCTGTGTGTGTGTGTGTGTGTGTGTGTGTTTGCGTTTGTGTCTGTATTTGTGTTGAATGTTTGTGGCTGGTTGTTTTGTTTCGTGTGATGTTTGTCATTTCCCGCTGCGGTTGCCGGCGGTTGCCAGTTGTTGGGTGTTGGTTGTCCTTGTGTTCGCAGTTGTTAGCCTAGAATGTTTTTTGTTTCAATGATTATTGTTCATTCGTCGATTGCCTGGGTGGAAGAACGGTCGTGTTGATTGTAGTGACGGTGCTGGCACTGGGGTTGGTGAGAATGATGATTCCGCTTTGCGGGCCAGCTGCTAGCCTGGTTCTGCGTGTTCGGGAAGAGCCTGTAAAGGAGACAATTGGTTTGGTTTCCGTTGCTTCGCCTTGTGTAACCACTTGCCAGCTCTCTACCCTTCCGCGAGAATTTCGGAGCAACCCCGTTTCCAGTGATGGAAATTGGATCACTGACGGGGCATTCAGTGCGCAGTAGTCAAACCAAGGTGGAGAGCCAAGCTGCATGTCTTGCCTCACTACTGTCACCCAGACTCTCAGACTCTCATAATTTGAATGAGCCCGCCCACCGATTCCAGCGCAGGATCCGATGCAAGAGTTCTACGTCCAACGGAGCTCCAGCCAAAGCCAGAAGACTGAGCTCTCTTACGACCAGATGCAATCGCATGCCCAGACATGGCAGGGCCAGGCACAAAACATTGCGTCTGGCGAGCAGGTGCAGCAGTTTCAAGCACCCGACAGCTGGCAGATGCGCTCACCACACAGTGATCCACTGGCGCAGCACACGCGAAGCCCTCAGTTGCTGTGATGTAAGCAACGCTCCCTGCAAACGTGTCCAGGGGATGCTCGGGGTGCACAGCTTTCTGTCCCTATTTGTCGGCGCAAATCGTACCTCGATTTGACAATGTACCAAGATCACTGGGGCATAGCGCCCTTTCCCACAATCATAGCAGTGCGGGCGGGGGGGCGGGGGGGGTTGGGACATCTCAAACGTCTCAAAAGGGCTTCCTGTCCACTTTCATGGGGCTTGGAGCCTGACGACAGTCCGGCACTGAGGCCAGATCCTCCCCTGCCAAAGCCGCAGGCACGATAACGAGAAGGGCAATGCCTTCATGAGTTTTCGTATTCGGCTACTGTGGGCGTTTCTGCAAACATCTTGAAACAAGGTCGCTTCAAAGTGTTTAGCGGTGAGGTGCCGGATAAGGTAAAAACCTTGGTCGCAAGTCTTTCAGCCTCGCCTTTTCGCCTTTTCTGCTCCCTTATGCTACTTGCGTTTTGATGGTCAGGGAAGATAGCCTTCCTGCAAGATAAGGTTTTTCAAAAAGATGACGGGTTTGGTGGTTCCCTCTCTCTTCATGTTTATAAGAAAGGCATCATGAGAACATCTATGTACAGGAACGCTTACGGTTCTTCAAATCCTGGCCATCCATTGTCCTCTTCTCGGTTTGGCAAATTTGAAACAATCTGCAGCTTAAACACACAACCTCAGCGACCCATCCCTTCAAAATGCTATACAAACGGTGACGGTGACCGGTGACGCACATAAACATTAGGGAATGCGGAACACGTACTTCTCAACTCAAAGCTTTGTAATGCTGAGCAACTGCATGCCTTTGCTCGAGAGAAAGCTTTGTATTTGTCAGCTTTCAAGAATCGGAAAGCACATGCCCCAAACTCAAATTTCGTGCCGGAGCCTAACAATAGCTACTTTGACGGAGGGGATGGATGCTTAGAGCTCGTACCGCGGAGCCTTTTATCAAGCTGTTTTGCAGCAATCTCCGGCACTTGGCACTGCCGGGTACCTACAGGCCTGAACAAGCGTCAATCAGCACTCAGCATGTTCGGGTGGCGATGCTGGAGTTTTTCTCTTCAGCACTTCAGCAAATGTAGCGGTGCACACTTTGCCAACGTAGGTTGCAAAAACGACCCTTTCACTTGAACGGCGGTGGTGCCGGCAGTTGTTCCTGTTGCTCTGCGTGTGGCTTAGAAGCAGGTACTACAAACTATCATTGGCATGTGTGCCCAAAAATAGCTGCAATGAATATTCCGGAGCCCTACTGATAGTTCCATACCTTTCCTGCATACCTACTTTCTTGCCCAATGCTGCGTGAGCCCTACCTCAGCATGGCCATTTCCGAGTGATTTGCAGTGGCTTGTTGGTGCACCTTTGTCTAGTGGCCACTTCCCACTGAGCTTGATTCAGGTTCTCGGTTTGGAAGTCTGGCTTGCGGAGTGTGGCTTCCCCGTCTCATCACGCCAGCTTTGCCTTTGGTGAAACTAAAGCATGAGAACTGCAACCTCGTAACTGCAAGTTGGCCCAGCTCTTGCGTCAAGTGATTTTGCTTATCGTCGTCCACCAGTATGGCCCTCTAAAAAAGTAGAATGGCTTTGATCTTGAAGGTATGCAAGGCTTTGGTCCAGAAATGTTGGGCAAACTTCGGGCGGCAAAGGGAGGGCCCCTTATCCCATCTGCTCGCCAGGATTTGCAGGACTACGAGCAGCGGGCGCTGCTTGGATCTGTGCAGGCCGGTAATGATCCGCCGACGGGTGGAGGATCCCCTAGCAGAGTGTCAAAAGAAAAGGGACTACACCATATGGGTTTCAAGAGAAGCGGTTCCTGGTGACACATCCGCAATTACATCCCTGTGTTGTTCCCTTGAAACGTAATTCTCGGGTCAAGCTGGCAGATTGATGGGGAGCGGATGCCCTAAAAGTGATCCGGATCCCTTCAATTTCTGTCACCACCCCATGAAGCAACAAGTTTGTCAGTCCTTCTTGGCAATGTGCCCAGGTTGGCACATGTCAAGAACCCTTAGGGAGCTAGATCACCGTCGGCTCGCTTAGTTAAGTGTGCCGCGCAGCTGGCCAAACATCGTCAGGCACTTGGAGTATGGTATCCCATTACTTTGCGTGCCTCGCATTGCCTCCGCCGGTCGCTTCGTTTCCCTTGCGGCGCACAAATCATGCGGGGGGCCTAAGGGCCCTCGCGGGCAGGAGAAGAAGCGGAGGCTACAAGAGAAGGCCCGATCGGCGCCCCGCGAGTCGCTGTCCTCGATCCAGTCGACAGTCTGAAGGTTTGGGGCTCCTTAAAAGATTTGAAACATGGCTTTGTCCACCAAAATAAAAAGAAGCCACCATTTACAAGGCAATGTTCAGGTGTATAATGCAAGGATCCCTGTGATGGAGTCATGAACTGGTCAACATTGTTTCCAGCCCTGAGGTGCAAATTTCGCAGCACGCGCAACACTTTTGCAAGGGTTCGTGGCAGGTGCAGCACTTTTGCAAGATCAAGCACAGATTTCGGGACAGGCACAGCACTTTCGCAAGGTCAGGTCCACATAAATGGATACATAGCTAGACAGGTTGTCAGATAGGCAGATGAATCAAATTGGACATTCAGAGGGAGAGACAAAGAAAGAGAGAGAGAGAGAGACAGACAGAGAGAGAAAGAAAGAAAGAAAGAAAGAAAGAAAGAAAGAAAGAAAGAAAGAAAGAAAGAAAGAAAGAAAGACAAACATCAAGAACTAAAGAAAGAAAGAAAGAAAGAAAGAAAGAAAGACAAAAATCAAGAACTAAAGAACTGAAGAAATAAAGAGAAAAACACAAAGAGAACAGATATAAATAAAGTAAAGCGAAAGAGGAAAACACAAAGAGGAAGAGAAAGAGAACGAAAAGAGAAGAGAAAGAGAAAGAGACAAAGAAAGATAAACAGGAAAACAAAGGACAATAAAGGGAAAGATAAAGAGGAAGAGAAGAGGGGATAAAGATAAAGAGGAAGAGAAGAGGGGATAAAGATAAAGAGGAAGAGAAGAGGGGAGAAAGACAAAGAGGAAGAGAAGAGGGGATAAAGATAAAGAGGAAGAGAAGAGGGGAGAAAGATAAAGCGGAAGAGAAAGAGAGAGGGAGAGAGAGAAAGAGAGCGACAGAGAAGGCAAAGAAGAGAAGAGAAGAGGAGAGGAGAGGAGAGGAGAGGAGAGGAGAGGAGAGAAGGAGAAGAGCAGAGCAGAGAAGGAGAAGGAGAAGGAGAAGGAGAAGAGAAGAGAAGAGAAGAGAAGAGAAGAGAAGAGAAGAGAAGAGATGCTGCACGACACTGCACGACAACAGTTTTCATCTCCTTTTGGCGCATTATCGGTACGAAAATCATGCGCCTGCCACCAGTTCGCGCGTCCACTCCAATGCGATTCGCCAATCGCGCGGCTCAGCTTCCCAAAGTGCCGCGCCTGTCAGAAATTCTGATTCCATGGGTGCAAAATGCTGCCCACAGTGCCGCGCGTGCCATGCAATTCACACCTAGCGAAACCTTGCGCAGCCGTGCCATTGGGCAACTTTCCCGACCGCGGCGAGCCCGCGGCGAACCCGTGCGCTGAACCTCGCCAAACGCAATTTGCTGCGCCTACCACGCAATTGATTCCTTCTCTATATTTTCCTTGTGTTTCTTCTGTGTATTTGTTGCCGACTTTCTTTCCTTCTTTGCACGGCTCTGTGTTTTCAACTTTTCTTAGTATGGAAGTTTTCTTACTAAACTTCTCTCGGTCAACATAGGCTTTGTTGTGTCAAAATTGGGGGGCAATCATGTTTATTTCCCTTGTGGTTCCCCTTTAAGCCAACCGGAAATCAGTACCCTCAATAAACACAGACTTTGGTGTGACCAAAATCGCCCATTAATTAAACCTTTTGGAAACACATGGTTTTGCCATCAAACCTACAACATGATCAGCCTTTTGGTCAGCGGGGGTCACCCAGTAAAACGACTGAACACGAATCCTTTCTCATTGGCGTGAGAATCATGTTTACCACCCGGCCGGGCTGCAAGCGACCAAGCAAAGGTCGGCGTGACGAGAGTACTGGGCCTGAACAGGAATTGACTGTTTGACTGTGATTTTGGCGATGTCAATGAGTGCCCAGTGAACTCGCAGATTGTCTCCGGCCATGGGTTCAAAGAAAATCGCCACGCCTGCAGGAGTTGGCGGAGAAGGCTGCGAAGCAAGCAGCCACGGAGGTGAACTGGCTCAGGCGGGGCAACAGGCAAGGAGTTCCTTTGCAAAGAATTGCGACCTGGCAATCTTGGCCAGTTTCGAGGCTCTGGGAGCCTTGGTCCTCGGTGAGGAATGCCGTGCTAAGAAGAAAAAGCGCAGTTGCCAAATCGGGAAGGGTCCTCTCGTGCCAAGCTGGCTTGGGACGCAGCGGGCCCCGGGCTTGAAACGGACGGCAGAACTATTTGCCCCTTTCAGGAGCTTCCCGAATCCCAGTGGCCAGGGGGAAAACAATTTGGCACAGCAGATCGCTCGCTGCGCATGCTCGGAATGTGCATGGGGTGGTCTATGTCAGCTGTGTGTTCTGAGTTTGGCCGAGGCCATAGCAACAAGCTCTTCCAGCTGCTGGCTAATAGTCTTGCCCATCATTCGGCAAGCACGGTGCAGTCCAATTCAAGAGCAATGCTTGCAGATTATGGCGGTTGAACCATTTTTTTCTTGAAGTATGTTTCATGGCGTGGGTGCCTCTCACATAGAAGGGTGGTTTGACTCATCACCCTCAGGCCGATCTAAAGTGACCCGAGCTGTTTGGGTTGATGCTAGGCTGGAGACATACCCGGGTTTTCAGATTTGGTAAATAAATGGTCAGGGCTCTTGTTTCGCTCGGTGGACCTTTCATACTATGGATGGACGAAATCCTGCACTACCGAAGCAACCTCACTTGAAACTATTGTTTGTTGGTATCTACGCAGGGGATCACACACAGGTATCATCATTTCATGGTTTCTGAACGGTGCCTAAGAGGATTTCGCCACCATCCACGGACCCAGCCGACCCCCAGCCAACAGCTCTCCAGGTTTGAACAAGAGCTGGAGGAGCAAGCCGAGGCCGCCAGCTGGCGCCAGCGCACGGGTCTGGGTTTTCTGTAGCTCTTGGGGCGGGGGGGGGAGGGGTACTTTCAAGACAAACGGAGGAACCCCCTCCCATTTTGAAAAACGTCTTTTTTGAAGACGCGCCAACTGACATGGCAGTCCACGTAATGAAGGGAGCCCACATGACAAAAGTGCGAATTTGTTCTTTTTCTTGGACGGCTGGGCTGGGTCGACGAGATAGGTGTCTGGAGGAGGCCGCCAGCGAAAGCTCAAAATGCCGTGCCCAGCTGTCTGTAGATATCCTGAAGATGCCATGTATCAATTCCAGCTGACTTATTGTAAGGCAGCAAATTTCTGGAACAAAAATATCGCATGCCTACAATGCTAAGGAAATGCGAGCTTACTGGACATCTTTGATAAGGCGTGCCTTGGCTCCCTTGTGCTCTGAAGATTTATGCCCCCAAGCTAGATTTCACGTCGAGTATTATGGCCGGTTTTGTTCATGGGCCCATAGGTTGCAGGGGCTCCTTCCTGCCCTCATGGCGCACTTTCAAAGGGGTGGGCCACAGCTGCTGGCACATGGGGCAAAGCTAATTTGGTGGTCAAATGGTTTCGTGGTTTTCGGCCACATCAGGCACGCCCGTTTTCTGCTCAGCTTTCCCTGGCATCGCGGCGCTGTCCCAGGAGGAGCAAAGGGCTCAGCGTCTTGCGCAGAAGGCTGAAGCGGAGGCACGGCTCGCTGCGGCCACGGTTTCTTCAGGTGCCCTTGTTCCCAAAAGGCATATGAGCGTGTCTTTTGTTCAGGGGACCCCAAATTTGTGGTGTTCCTTTGCCACAAAAAACTGGTCAAGAAATGACAGACCCATATCTGCAAGCTGATGTGCGCTTCCCACTGTCATATTGCAAGGGTTGTTCATGTCGGTGGCTTCTATGTGATCCACATCATAGTTTGCTTCCTCAGCTGCCTGAAGACATGCCCTTGGCGTTCTCAGCACTCTGCATTGCTTCCAGGCGAGGGAAAAGGAGAGGCTAGCGCGCGAGAAGGAGAGGGAGATACGAGAGAAGGAGAGATTAGCCAGAGAAAAGGAGAGGGCAGAGGAGTTGAAGAGGCAAGCAGAGAGGCAGGCTGACATGGAGCGCGAGGCACGCCTGCCGATCTTCACAACTCACTTGTCTGAAGCTGAAAGTTCCCGACGAGTGGCTCGCGGCGTGTGTGTTTTGCCATATGGCCATGGGTGTGTGAGCATTTATTTGCCACCTATTTTGATGCTCGCGGGGTACAGAATTGGTTTTGACAACAGCCATATGGTGATGTCTTTGTGGATATCCCTTTCATCTCTGGAATCTGAGTTTTTTGGGCTAACTTGCCGGGCATCGGCCGAGTTTGGGTCAGTCCCCGTTTTCGAAAGAAATCCGGGGGATTTTTTGAGATGTAGGGCTTTGAGTTTCCAATGATCTTTCATTTGTTTAAGATTTGTTGATTTTCCCCTGCTGGCTTTCAAGGGCATCACTACTGGAAACAGGTTTCTTTTTTTCCAGGACCAATACGCGGATGGAGGTTTGTTTTAACAAGTCCTCCGTTGGCTTGATGTTCGATAGCTGGTCTTGGCGATAGGCGCCCGACTCTTCGATGCGATTTTCCAGGATTATGCCATCGAAAACGCCCGCCCTGGAATTTGCCGGGGGAGCCAACATGGCCAATAAATTTTCCGGGGAGGGTCCTATGGTAGGTGGGGTAAAAAAAAACGTGTGAATTCCCGTATGGATCCGAACCCCCCCGGGACAAGACTACTCAAACACTGCCGTAGTCTTATCCCGGCAACCCCCCAAAATTGAAGGAACATGTTTTTCAATTTTGGGGGTCATCCGGAAAAAAGGCCGTTTGCGACCAATGACTTAGGTGCCCAAACTGTCGACACAACCCCACTCGAACAACACATGTTCGGATTTGGGTTGAACTCTCACGAACAGAAACCCCAAAAAGATGCGAGTTTTATGATCCGGGCACCGTGTGGAGCGAGCACCCAGATGAAAACTGTGCCTCAGGCGGAAATTGAAAGGATGAGGATGCAGGCCAAGATGGATGAAGAGAGCAGGAAGCAGAAAGACGAGATAGGGGCGCTCATCTCTGTACCCGAGGACCCCCCCACTCCCCGTGTGCCGTGTACCGGGGGTCCTTCCAAACATGACCTTGAAACAATGGCAGACAGCAGGGGATCGCCGGCCTGCAATAAATTGACCAGTCATGCTCTTGATAGTGAAGCTCGCATGTCTCATGCTCTTGGTTCGCTGGCAGTGGCTGTCAACACTGAGTGTCACCTGAAGGATTGTTTGCGACATGGGAAGCTCGCCCTTTCTGTTTTTGTGTTGTTTCTGCTTCCTTTGCCTTGCGTCCCCCCGTCGCCTCAGTTGGGTACGCAGCAACAAGACAGGTAGCACCAAAATGACACCCCCTCTCGGTTTGCTGCAGCTTTGCTTTACGCTTTGGCGTCCCCCCCTCCCCCCCCTCCGCCGCTGATTCCATACACAGGACACAGTAGCTGAGGGATGCTTGCCCATATTTCTTGGCATCCCCCCCGGGCAAATGACTGCAGACTGCTTGCAGTTGCTCATAGTTAGGCCAAAGAAGGTGTACACGCATCGTAAAGTGAGCTGACAATCAGGGGCCTATGAGGTATGAACAAGGCACAGTACCACTCTGAGACCCATGCCAAAATTCCAAAGCAATCTCACAACTCGTGAGCCCTACCCAACTGAGGCTCATGAAGATGCCTGGGCTCTTCCCAGGCAATCTTTTGAACCGCCATGCTCAAGATTGGTTTCAGCCCTGTGCCCCTTTTCCTCAGTTTTCCATTGGCCAACAGCACTCGTTCGGACCGCAAATTGCACGCCGCACGGGGCCAGGAGCCAGCGCCGGCGCTGTCGGCTATGGGAGTGGCTTGGGGGCCTCCGGCATCTTGACTTGAGGGCACGTGCTGCTCTTGCTGGTGAGATAGCTACGGAAGGACCCTTCCGGGTGTTGGGAATGACCCGGTTTCGGGAGACCTCCCTAAAAGACAACCACCAGAGATTTCAAGAGATTGTTTCCTTTCATACCGAAAGGGAAGTCTCTCACAGAAACCATGCCCTAAAGGAACTCCCTTGTTTATAGGGGTCATTCCATTTCTCATTCCCTGCCTCTCGAATCAACAAGTTATGCGTTTGTCGCCTTCAGTCCTTCGATTCGTTTGGATGCCTCTATTGGTCCTGGTCGGGGCCTGTGCATTCCTTGAGGGTTTGGCACTGCGGGCTATGCTGTGTCTCTGTGTCTTGGGGGTTGGCCATGCGGGCATTGTCGGTGCTGTCATTTGTGACTCGCGTTCGGACGGACAAAGGAAATCAGGTTTCAGCGGAATCTGGAATCTGGACATGACTTGTTTGAGGCTTGCCTGTTTTTGTTTAGGGAGGGGGGAAGCCAGAACCACACTCCTTGGAGAGGTTCCCATTTTGACACACATGTTGCATATGCATATGCTTAAGCCAGATGAAAAGTGCAGAGCTTCAATCGCACCCAATAGGGCCAGCGCCCACTGAAACCCCATTGGGGTCCATGGTTATCCATGGGATATTCCACCGGGCCTTCAAGAACCCAATCCGGAGGACTACTAGTCCAAGGAAGCCCTTGGACTGAATTGACTATCCACTTGAACTAGTTGACATTCTTTCTGTGAAACGCGGGAGCAAGCGGTTGGCCTGGAAGCATGGTCACAAACTGTAGGATTCGAAGTGCCCCAGGCTGCTTGCTTTGAAGCATTTGATATTCATTTTTGCTGATGTTGATCCCAATGACCACCCTTAGCAACTACAAACGTCACCCATGAGGTTGGCGAAATAGTACTTCAGCTTTATGAATCAATCATAAAAAGTTGCATCCAGATTTGACCGGCTCAGGCACCCCCCTCATCTCTGGCGCCCGCGGTGCATGCATTGGCACCACAGGTGCCGAATGTGGGTGCCCCACCGCCACCGCCGATGGGGCTTCCCGGGCCCGGGCTGGGCATGAGTTTGCAGGAGTGCTGGGGATGGCCACCCAAATTCCCATACTCCAAAAAGGGGGGGATCTGGGTTCGCAGCCTCTTCTGTCGCAAGGGACTGCCATCAGCTACAGCGGATCGAAGAAATGGGGCGGGTGAGTTTGCTAACGCTGCATTTCACCGCGATCAGCGAAAATACGCAGTTGCTTGTCAAGTGCAGAATAACTATTGTAGTTGGAGGCACCAGCCCTAAAACAACCTTGAAAGCATCCGCCGAAGCTGTCCTAGTGCAGGAGGGTGGCCAGATGGACCCCATGATGGATAGCGGGCATCTTGGCGGCAGGTCCGTAGGGCTTCGCAGAGTCGGTGGGCATCTTCAACACGGGCGTCTTCAGTTTTGTTTGTGCAAAGCAAGTCCATTGGTTCAAGGAGAGCTATGAATGGTCACCGAGATGCTGCTATGCCGGTCCCAATTATGACATGGCGTTGGAGTGCAGGCCGCTGGCCAGTACTGCCAAAGCAGCATGGGGACCTCCCAAATGGCTGGTGTTCCGCTTCGGTGGTTTGCGCATTAAACCGGCCCAAACAGGCACCCAAGAAGCATGCACAAACACACGCACATACCCATTCGCGGGTAAGTTGCTGGCTGGGCACGGGTGGCGTCAGGCTCGGGCAAGGTCCGCAGAGTGAATCAGAACTTCAAGGCCGACGAAGTGGACCACCGATTCGTGTAGCATCACAAGTTCCTTAAGAGCTAGCTTTTAAAATCAGAATGCGTTTGAAGAGTCAGCCTGTAGAATCACAACGTCTGTGTTGAAGCCATTCTTTGATTGCTCTTGGCTGTAGGTCGGTGCATGCGGTGCAGGCGGGAGCAAGGGCACAGGGGTAGAGGGCGCCCGACACAGACCCAAAACCCCGAAGGTCCAGTGGGCTGCTTCCATGTCTTTCTTTTTGAGGAGGCTTCCCTTTTAATTCCGCTACCAACGAGGTTTTGGACAAAGTAAACACGAACTAAAAACAAGGATGCAATGAAGCCCTTGGCTGTTGAAAAAGCTGTTAGGCTAGGAACGTAGCGCTGCAAGTGCACTTTGAGCAACCCGGAAGAAAAACCGTCCCAGGCAGCGCGACATCCGTATTGGAAGTCAGAATGCAATTGGGTTATCTCGCCGCTAACTTAAGGAGTCAAAGTGTTTGCCCAGCAGGCAACAAGCAGAAGGGGGCAGAGCCGTGACCGCAAAGAATTACGAACCCCTAAGTGGTACTGACACCTTTGCAGGCTCAACTTGGAGAAGCATCCGGGTCCTGAACACGACACCACGATGCGTGTGCAATGAAAATGGCTCCGGGCAAGCAGGATTTGCCTCTGCTTGAGAATGTACAATTTGTTGACACCTTGATTCATACGTTTTTCCTTTGGACCTTGAACCGAGGCACACGGAAGGCATTCAGAGCAGTGTGAAGTTTGATTCCTTGGCGATTCAGACCGCCCACAAGCAGGCCCAGAAGCGGCCAAAGCTATGTCGCTATGAGTCATGTCGCATGGGAGTCAGGGCAGATATGCAGATATGGGGCGCAGACCGGGACAGACATGGAGACCTGGACCTCCAAGAATCCCTTCCATGAAGCTTCAAAGAACCTTTCCTGGGAGTGTCTTCGGGGGCTTTTGCTCCTAGCCCGAGGCTGCCATGCAGCAACGATCGCAGCAGCTTCTTGGAAAGCAGATTTGTCACCAGCGACTTCGGTTAGATGGAGAACTTAGTGCCGGGCAAGCAACATGTTCCACATTTTGCGGATCTTTGCTAGTGGAACGTCAGGGGTCGCTTCTGCAAAAAAAAACAACATGAGTTTCCTTTGGGTGGAGTGAAATCATGATGGTTAAGAAGGGCTTATAGAGAGCCACAGCCAACGGCCTGACAGATGACCCCCGGCCCTAGTATCACAGGGCCACCCAATTATGCAGCGTTTCGCCAGAATTGCATGCGCTGTTGTACATCCAGCTTTTGCCCTCCAGATTGACCAATACACCGGTGCAAGTGATCGCTGCAGAGACCGGAGACCGGATGCTGCGCCGAGGCTACAGGCGCAGCTGGCGCAACAGGCCGAGCTTCAGTGGCAGCAACAGCAGCAACAGATGCAAATGCACATGCAGATGCAGCCACAGCAGCAATTCATGCAGCCACAGCAGTTCATGCAGCCACAGCAACAACAGTTCATGCAGCAGCCACAGCAACAACAGTTCATGCAGCAGCCGCAGCAATCGCAGTTCATGCAACAGCAGCACCAGCAGCCGTGCATGCAGCAGCAATTCCTGCAGCCAAATCTGCAGCAACAGCAGTTCATGCAGCAGAACCCGCAGCAGTACCAGCAGCAGATGTTGCTTCAGCAACAGCAGCAGTACATGCCGCAGGACCCGCAGTACCAGCAGCAGATGCTGCTTCAGCAGCAACTGCAGCAACAGCAAATGCTTCTTCAACAGCAGTCTCAGCACGGGCCTCAGGACATTTGATTTGCTTGTCATGTGCTTCAACTTGCAGACAGGCGTGCGCTACTGCAGCTCAACTTTGTCCTTTCAGCGGATGTCACTTTCACGTTTCAAGAGTGCACCAATTCAATTCCGCAGGAGAACGGCACTCTCCTCGTGTTTTCACAATTCCTGCAGAAAACTGCACTGGAATCACGAAGTAGTCATGGAAGTTAACTTTCTTTGGATCCCCTCCTACCAGCAGTGCAAGGCGGAACGTGTGTTGCCATGTATGTGAACCCCTGGCACGATCCCCGATGGCTATTGGTTAACTAAGGGATCCAACATCTCCTAGATTGACGGCTATGCCGCCCTTGAATTCCAAACACTGGATCGACGAAATCCATTTCGCACCACAGAAGAAACCCTGGAATGATTCCGTTACCTGTAAATACCGGCAAACTATGGCTTTCTATGGTTTCAAAGCGGTGCACGGTTTCCTCCATCCACATGGAAGTATAGAATCAACCTTTGATCCGGGCTGACTCTTTCACTGAGGCCGATGATGTCGATGAGCTCTTAGTTTCCAGGCCGAGCTTCCTGATCTGCTTTGGGCCACTTCAAACATCACTCGTGCCACGGTCAAGGGACACCTTTACTTGAGGTTGGCTTGGACGGTCATCAATTGTTCGATGGGAGATTTAGAAGCACAAGCGTTCCGAAAGAGATTCATCACCATCCCCCACACAAATATTAATATTTGTTGACCATGTTGGCTGTGAATTTGCTGAGTTTCCCCTTGGCTAATGCAGGTCGAAACAAAGGCAGCCCCGACCTGAAACGACCTGTTTGGATTTGACGCGGGAGTAGTCAAGTCCGCGTTTGTTTCTTGGCCCCCGATTTTCGGGCAACCTGTGTTTTTTGTTGGCTTGCTTGAACGCCATAGGGCTTGAGGGGTACAATCCCAGTCCAGCACCATGTTTGGGTTTGTCTTAAGATAGGGGAACTCGTTTCCTGCAAAGAAGCGACACACAGGGCCCCCTGAATCTACAACACACTTGTTTTCTTGGGTTGGCAGCGGTCCCTTCAAGAAGTCAAGAAGGGCGGGCTTTTCCCCCTGACAAGAGACCGAAATCCCACCAAGCAAACAGAGAATTGAGAATGCCCCCGTAAAGTGTAAGCACCGATTTTGTCCCAGGGCGGTGTGCCCCAAACGGGGTGGCAGAAGGACTCTGGTTGCCACGCGGCCTGGGTTGTGAGTCCTCTTCGCGTTCGGATCTCAAGCCGGAAGCTGTTGCTTAGTCATGGGATGTTCGGCCCCCTAAAGGCTGCACACGACATGTGACATGACCAGTACTTCAATGTGGCTGTCGGTCTAAAATGGGTACCCAAAATGGCTTGCCCTGGAAAATGGAACCAAGGACACAAACCTGTGGTCCCCTGGTGGTTAAATTTTGACCCATACCAATGTGGCACGTTACAGATCTGCCGCGCCAGGCGGACCTTTCTGCGCTCAAGCGTTGAGGGCGCTCGCTTCGCGCGGAAATACGGCAGGTGAGTAGAAAGAGGTCATTGGAACTTCCAGAGTTCCCCTTGAGTAGTTTTAAAACCAAAGAAAACAACCAAAAAACATTTGTCTCCAACAAGGTTAGCATGAAGAAATTGTTGTTACACGTGGGCTCACCCGGGGTCCAGGTCTTGTTTTCACTCGCCAGAAAAGAAATGCAAGAGCTTCAAAATGCAAGCTGTGCTTGGAAACTCTTCGGGGGAAGAAAGTGGCCTTTGCCCCTGTTGTACTGAGGCCCTCAAGCGGCAACGGGTTTGCTTGACACTTCAGATTTAGGGCCTATATAAGACCTCAAGTGTTGAGCGATAGAAGTGGAGAGGTGTTGATTTCAAGTGACTGGCTCCAGACGGGTTGACTCCAAGTTCCATGTCCGATGCTGACCACCTGACCCTGTCAATAGAAATGTGGTGCCACCTGGCAACAGGGTGGGCGATGCATCTAGAAGCTTGGCATCACAGACGCGGTCCACTGGTGGCGTATCCCTGCCGAAAGTAAAAGGGATGTTGCAACGCTGTTCAGTTAGCGACTCAAGGTTCCACAACTGCATCACTCAAAAGAGCCGCCAATTTGGGGCAAAGTGGTCCCTGGGAGAGTCTTGTTTCCATGCTGCCTTCTGTGGCAGCGTCCATGATGACAAACAGCCACTCGCCACTCCTAGATTAACGGCTTTGCCATGCTATGCCGCTCCGACACACAATTTCACAAGCCGATGGACGAAAAGTGCTGCCTGCGATTTGGGGGTGGAACCTGGGCTGGAACCTCTGCGCAGCGCCGCATTGAGTTTCATTTCATATTCGAGTGTTGGCATGGCTGTACACAACATGATGACATGACGTGAAGCAGGGCCCTTTTTGTGAAACATGCCAGGACTCAGCAGACAGGTCAGAGAACAAGGGCACGATTTCTCCAAAAGCAATAGCTGCACAAGAAATTCCAGGCATGGCGATCCATGAGCCCCACAAACCTCTTGGGGAGAAACTGGGATCGGTGTGTTGGGGAGAGGGCTTGTGGCAAGGTTTTCCGAGTTGGCCTGTTTGCTCGCAGCATTTCCAGCTCAGCTTCCTCACGCCCCAAGACGTGCTTTGGCACGGCTCGCTTTTCATCCAGCCATGGGCATCTCGGAAGTCACCGTGGGCGACATGATCCCCTCGAAGCCAGAGGCATTTCCCAGTCCCATGTACCGCTGAGGTAGCCACATGTTCTCCCTTGGTTATCCCAGCCCACCATGGTGAAGAATCGCTTGGCCAAGGGTGAATGGAGTCACTCAGTTGGCCAAGAGTCCAAAGCAAGGGCACGTGCACTCAAACTCGTGCTTCGTCAGACTAAGCACAAAAAGCAGCCCTAGAACCGGAAAGGCGTTCTTGTTTTTCGCGGTTTGCTTGTCTTGTGTGATAGATTGCGGCCAAATTCAGAAAGAACTTGACCTTTTGTTTCCCTTTTTGTTGCCTTGTTGGCGGTCTTTTTGACAATGCCGAAACAAGTAGTTCCCATGGTGCCCTATGCATGCCACATCTTTTTGAAACAGGAAATGCAAAGGAAGACTTGCGGCAAACCCTCTTGCCAAAAGTTTCGGGCTCCTGAATGTCTGGGTGTTCTACGCTTCTTGTCTCCTTGTGTTTTACTCCAAGCTGCTACAGTAGATGGCGCAATGGCGCGAGTTGCTCGGGAAGTTGCCAAACAGTTAGTACGGCCCCTTCAAAGTATGAGGCCGTTCCCTTCAAACATTACGGGTGTCCCCTCGAGAACTACGGCCGTTCCCTTGAGAATTACGGCCTTCCCCCGAGAGTGAAGGTCAACCCCACCAAACCAACAGAATCGCAGCCGACCGTATTGAAAGTGCACACAACTGGCGGTCAACTACTTTCTCTTTTTTTTGGGGGGGGGGGCATTTCAGAACTCAGAACGGAAAGGCTGCCCCCCCCCCCCCCCGCCCATCGTGCTGGTTGGGAGAAGGGGGCTTTAAAGCATGAAGATGCAAACCAAGTAAGCATTGCCTTGGAAAGACTCCGGGCCGCGCCTTTGAGAATTGTCGTGAGAAGAAATCTCTGTCAAACTTGGAAGTCAGCCCAGGTGGCATCAACAGCGGAACCCGGAGCCACTCTTAACCCCGCTTGGACCCTCCGGAACTCAGCAAGCGCTCCATGGAACCTTGCGGAACCCCGGCTCCGAGCTGCTCCGGACGGAGCTGGTTTGGGCAAACGGCCCCCATAGCTTTTCCCTTGCTTTTCCGAAGCACTGCAAAAATGCAGCTTTCTGAAATACCAGGCTGTTAATTGGGTTGCAGTAATTCGCGTCTCAGACAGCGCTGGGCGTGCAACCAGCAGAGCCATTTGGAGACTTTTCATGTCTGACTTGTCCAACTCGAGGTCGGCGTTTCCGAAAATTTGTGTGGTCCCCCCTGAAACCGGCACGTGTCCTGATTTAATTGCATTTCCTTTGAAGATCCGAAAGCGGCCGCCGGGAGTCACCAAATGGAGAAAAAAAAAACTATTGTGCGCTTGTTTTGCCATGGGCAGCAGGCAACTAGGATGAAGGGTCTCGCTGGGGGCTTTTCCGTGCCAGAAGCGATGCTGCGCGATGTGCGGCTGCATTTCCTTCCTGATCATCTTCATCCTGTTCCTCACGTCCTTTCAGCAGGCGCCGTGCACCAAAATACCGCAATAGAAGGCCATTTCCATGAGAGAGCCTCCTGATAGAGAACGGGGGTCATATTGAACAGGGGTAGGAGATTGCAGTGCCACAGGTCATCCTGCACAGTCACCTGGTCAAAACCGCGTTTTGAATGGCTGTTTTCTTTCTAGATGTATCAATACGTGCGTTTTTTTTTTTTGTAAGCAAGAAGGCATCAAAGGAGTTGCACGCTAGGTGAATCGCTTGAACGCCGGCTTGCTGCGCAACGGCTTCACCGGGGAGGTGAACTTGGAACGTTCGGAGCCCCGGGCGATCGCCGCAAGCAACGGATCGCTTCCCTTAAGGGACATCGACCGGATCTTTTGGGAGAACCCCCAGCTTCCATGATTAACAAATCAGGTTCCGAAGGTTCCTCGGCTCTCTGAAGCGAACTTTTGTGTTTTTTCTGTACTGTTCCACGTTTCGTCATCCCAAAACTTCCCTTTGCTCAAGTTGTGATTACTTTTGTTTTGTTTAAAATGGCATTAAAGGGAATCTATCACTACCGGAAATACATTCTTTTTCCCAGGGGGATTCCGGGCTTAAGCAAATGGCAGAAAAGGTTTCGAACCTCGAATTCCCAGGTCCTACGCAAGGGAGTTTCCATGTGCTAGGCCACTGAGGCCAGCGCTTTTGAAGTTTGACCAGATCAGCACGGGGTTCCTCAACTCAGACGCCGTCGGAGAACCCCGCAAAAGGGACCCCCCCTTTTGGGGTTCCGTGTTAATCCTGAGCTGACTGGTTCCTTTTTCCCAGGGGGGGGTAGCATTAAAGAGGGTCCAACACTACTCTGGGGTAAAACCTGCCAAGCCTCAGGGTCGCACTGGGGATGCCTTCTTAGCACCAGGTGGGCCGTGCCACGTGGCTTCGGTAGGTTTTGCGGGGCTGCGAACCCCATATCCACGAAAGGCTCAGAAACGTGCGCCAGGGTGTTCCAAAGTCCCTCAAGTTTATTGCGTCAGTGTCCCAAGAAAGTTTAAAACATACTAGAGTTGCGCGCTGACGTATCTGCAAAATCCCGTAAATTCATTTTGACAAGAGGCGTCCCAGAGGACCTGTGGTTTGTCCCATGCCAACTTTTTCCGAAGAAGGCATTTCAGGCACGCAAGCTGCAGTTGAGCAACAAGCACACCTTCAAACCACGGGGCTCCGTGAACCAAAGGGCCTTTCGGTTCAGCCCAGGCTCGTACCTGCCGGGCCGCATGGGCCTCAGGAAAAAGGAGTTCCAACGGACAGAGAGGTTTCTGTTGACTGCAAAAACAAACCTAGGAAACCAGTAGTGCCCTTTTACCGTTTCTTTTTTGTGGGAGGGTTCCCCTACTAAAATAGACTACACAACAAAAGAGTACCCTTATTCTAACCTCATTGTTATCTTTCTTAAGTGAAAGCCCGATGGAACCTTTCGTCTCCCAAAGCCCTCTCGTCAGCTGCCATTGGGATGCTATAGTTCAGTTTGTGGGCCGTGTTGGTGATTGCCCCTACCGAAGCGGTGTCCCTGCGAAAGCGGTGTCCCTACAGAAGCGGTGTCCACAACGACCTGATGTGCTCAGACTTGGTTCGAGGGGTTTCAGAAGTAGCGAAAAAAGGCCGCTCGGCACAGCCACACACATCCTCAGCATAAAACAAACAAAGTGCCTGAAGCAGAAACAAGCAACACCCTTCAACTCAGTGGAAGCCTGAGTCTGGAGCTGGATTCAGATGTTGATGTGTGGTTTGTGCCTAATCTGCAGCTTTCACGAAACACAAAGAACACGCAAAGACACACATCAAGCACACAAACTGAAAAGCAACTCTGCCCCCAGACATCGAAGAACACAGGGCTGCAGGGGCTGAGTTGTTTGTTGTTCCGCGTTTGCTTTGTGAAAAATGCAGGTTTCCTTCCCAGCCAAACCCCTGCCCGAAAGCTTAGAAGAAAGGGACACAAGCAACAACTCAGCTCATGGCTCAGCCTGCCGGGTTCCCGGCTAAGCTGTTCATAGTGGTTCTTGAGTTTTGTTTATATTTGCGCCCGAGAATTGTTTTGTCCATTCAACTTCGGATTTCGGAGGTGAGTTTCTGGACAGTTCTGGATTTGAGCTGAGTTCTGCGGTTGGTTGTGCATTTGTGAAACCTTTGTAATCATTTGGACGAGATCGGGTCATAGGCGCATACGTTGCAACAGAACCTCAAAACCGTGACCAAGCCACAAGGGTCGAAATTTGGCATTGTCTCCTCTTGTTGTCCATTGTTTTCCATTTCCAGGACCCGGCTTTCAACCCTTACACGGTCGGAGCGCCCTTGGAGGGACTGTTCAACCCATCAACAATGCCAACGTTGCTCGCCTTTGGGGTCCTTTGGCATTGTTCGCATGGCGGGCATTTTACTCGGAACATGATTGGCGGACATAAATCCCCAGAGGATGTCCACCTACGGATTGCCTTTGTGTCCACCTCACGCTTGGGGTTGGGTCCCTAAGAGCGTTGCTGGACGCCAAACATCAGCTGGTAGGAGAGCGAATCATCCCCCCGCAAAGCGGATCAAGGACTATCACGGCGAGATGTCACGTTTCGACGGGTTGTGCCTTGGGTTCTCAAGCGGTGTCAACTCTGCACTATGGATGTTGATTAGGGCCTTGGTTTTGTTGTTCCCTTAGCCTCGGCCTGTATTTGAAAAACGGCATTAGACGACAGAAGCTGGACACTGATGTCGGTCAATCCCTGAGGCTACTTCGTGGGCTTCTGGAACGAATTCATGCATTTCCCCACCACGCTCAACACCATCGAGCCTCGTCCATCCGAAAGGCATCGGCAGTAGTCGGGAGACTTGGGGCCTGAAGAAGAACGTCTTGCCAGATTCCGGGGTGAAGTGAGGTCAGGGATGGCAATTGGCATTTCTGCTTCGTTGGCAAGGCCAGGTTGATCAGCATGCTGATGCCGACTTTCCTTTCGGATCCCATTTGGCGTTCCTTTGCTCTCCTACAGGTCAAATATGGAAAGTGTTGCTGCATTTCTTATGTTGTGTTTGCGGTGTTGCCCCGCTCAACTTGTTCACCAAGACTTCCTGCTCCCTGAGCCATTCCCTGAATGGCTTGGCCCTTGAAATTCTTCACAAGGCAATGTATGCGTTGCCTCACGAAGTGGTTGACCTTTTGGATGCACCGGCCGAGGGATAGGATTCCATTGGGATGCCGAACTTCCTGAAAAGTCGGCAACAGTTGAGCAGCGCCATAAACCCTGACAATACAAAGTAGTAAAGGGCGGTGTCCTATAGAGTCCCCGCGAAAGCCAAAACGCAGGTCGCGAAAGCTTGCGAAGGTTTATCGCGAAAGTAACCAAAGAAGGTCCGCGAAAGCAAAACATGGGGCCGCGAAAGCATCGCGAACGGGTCCGCGCAAGCAAGTTCATAGGACCGCTTTTTACACAAGAGTATTTGGCACGGCTCAGTTGACAATTGAGTGGTTCTTTTTAACAGAAGGGGCCGCCTTGCACCATGGCCAAAAAAAAGAACGAGAAAAACACAGAACAACTAAAGACGAAGACCCCAACCTCCTCACATGTTGTTTAAACCCAAGTGGCCCGCAACGCCAGAGTACCGGGTGCTGAGGAGTTCGCAGATGAGGCAGTGGAGGAGGGTGTGCAGCAGCTGGGCAAGCTCCGGCCCGGAGCCTCATGGTCCGCTGATCCAGCAGCTTTTCTGTTAGATTGGGTTTAACCAGACCAGCTAACCAACCAGCCAGGCAACCAACAAGCCAAACCAAACAAAGCAAAGCAAGACCAACCAGACCCTTTTCGCCTCCACAATGCAAGGATGAAGTTGTTTCAAGAGAGCCTGACCTCCAGCGGATTGCTCCCTTTTCTCAACTCGCAGAGGGGGGGTGCCTGAAAATATCAACTGCTAAAAAGGGGAGGCCTTGAGTTCCCGTCACTGAAGGTCAGGGGTCCCTTGACCTCATTTCAAAGATCAGTTCGGCATGCCTGGGACAAGCCGTGTTTGTTTTCAAAGGTTAGTCTAAGCAGGACAACCCTTGGGCCGAGACTCGACCCTAGTCGGTCTTCCCTTTTTCCTTGTTTTTTTGGCGGTCCCTTGCGGTAATTAATGGTAATTACAATCATCCCAAAAGTAAACACTTCTTCTCCTAGAGGGGTCCTGGGCAACTGGGCCAAACAGATGTTTTTGCAGCCCCCCAAACCTTGAAAGGGAATGATGAGGTTGCTGGCTCCAACCAGTGGATTGCCGGTTCGTGGAGGGGCCCCCCAACAAAGGCGCTTCTCGTTTCACTTGTTGCCAGGGTCCTGAAGAGGGAGTGCGTTGTTTGATTTATTTGTTTCTGGGCTGCGGAAATAGTTGGGAGATGAAAGTGAGACCAACCACAACAGGCTCAACTCGCTTCGAATTCCACGAAGAGTATCCATGGAGAAGCTTGCGGCACCTGAGTGTGTGCGTGTGTGAATTGATCGACTTATATACATACAGGCAGACAGACAGACAGAGAGATAGATGCATGTATAGGCAGGTAGATAGACAAGCAGACGGATAGGTAGAGATACATACCAGACTGGCAGCTGATGGGGCCATGGAATTGCTGAGGTCTCGTGACAAGGACGGCAAGCAGATTTGGTTGGACGTGTCCGTGCAGCAACTTGGCTATGAGCGACCAGAACGTACATTCAGGCATGGCTTGGGGGGGCAAGAATCTACTTCGCGGTTGAAACGGGCAGCTGGCAGCTAGCTGCAGGCCCAACTGCTTTTGACCAACTGCCATTCCGCGCTTGGGCGGTACTTGGGTGGTCTTTAGTAGGGTGTGACTGGGAAGGTCCCCCAATCGCCCCATGGTGTTATCT
The DNA here is from genome assembly GCA_963377175.1 of Effrenium voratum. Classification (NCBI taxonomy): domain Eukaryota; class Dinophyceae; order Suessiales; family Symbiodiniaceae; genus Effrenium; species Effrenium voratum. The sequence continues at coordinate 39,540 of CAUJNA010001336.1, read as the reverse complement.
TCTTTGTGCTGCAGTCCTTAGTCCTTTGCCTTGCCCTGAAACTGGCCCCATTATTTTACCATGATCAAAGTCACCCCCCCACCCCAGTGTTAGGTTAAAGGGAAACACCCCATTTGCTGACATTGACGATCACTAGAAACAGTCAAAATAATGGCCCTCCGACACATCAAACGGGCAAGGTATTTCCACTAGGCCATTGAATAGACCTATGCTTGGTGGACATAAATAGGTGCGCATTTTAAAAGCGTTAAAAGGGGAGCCTTTGGTGAACATTACTCTCCACCAGCCCACGTCTGAGGTACCGCATCTATCCGAATGAGCTGCCGCAGATCTATAGGCTGTTGTGTGGGGGGGGGGGGGGGCCTGGTGACCCTAGAAACCAACTACAAGCCACTGCAAAATAGTGGCATTATGAGTTTCAAGGAGTACTCCTTTTAATGATGTGTATAGGTATAAAGACCCAATACGCTACTTGTATTTCGGCTCAAGGAAAAGGTGCGCTCCGCAGTGCACCCGAGCCTAAGTAATCGAGTTTTCATGGTAGCGAGTGAGCCTGATCTACTGTACCTGAGCGAGCAGGTCGGCGGTCCATCTGGACCGGAAAGATCGGGGACAAGGGCACGGGCAAGTACAAGGGCAAGAAGGGCAAGGACAGGGGCAATAAGGGCAGGAAAGATCCACCGGAGCCTCCGTGGAGGAGGTCCAGCGGCAAAGGAAAAGCCGCTGGAGCGGGCGCTGAGCCCGCGGCCCCTGAGCCAGAGGAGCCAGAGGAGCCGGAAGAACCGGAAGAACCGGAAGAACCAGAACCTGCCTTGGCGGAGGAGGAGCCCGAGATCCGAGCTCCCTCGCCTTCGCGGAGGCCGATTGGAGCCCAGAAGAGGAGGCTCAACCGGCGAGTAGCCGGGGGCCGGACGCAAGTCCGGAAAGGGAGATCGTGTACACTGCTGAGGACAAGAAGCAGGATCTCCCGACTGAGTCGCAGGCCAAGGAGAGCGACTGGGGGCCCTGGCAATCGGCGCGAAGGATCGTGCCTCGGGAGCCAAGCTACCCGCCACCGCAAAGGCCCCAGCGCAAGGAGCTTTTCACCAGGACCCAGAAAGGGTGGAAAGACCATCGGCGGTCGCAGGAAGCCCGCCATTATTGGATCCTCAAAGGCCTCATCAAGCTTGCGAATAAGAAAGGGGAAAAGGTGCCCAGAGAGGTTGAGATTGAGGTCCAGCAGCTCAATAAGAGGAGGAGCACATTTCCAGGAGAAAGGCCCTGGAAGAGACAGCGCCAGGCCAAGGCAAGCTCAGCTGTGCCAAAGACCCCACCGAAAGCCCCTATTACGCCACCTAAGGCTGCGAGTTCACCTAAGGATCTTGGACTCGGACGAAAGTCTGCACCGGCTGGTCCAGCCGAGGTTCTCTCTGAGGTAGAGAGAGCAGCAAAGGCCCTTGGACGAAAGATCGCAGCCACCTGAGACTGCCCTCGCGAGCAACTATCGACTGCGGAGGGCGGCCGTCTCGGAGACCCTTTTCTTGACAAAGGCGGTGCTGGGTCTCGACGGCTTGAGTGTGCCGCGCAGCTCGTGCGACGAGCGGAACACCTCAGCGCGGCCAGCTATCCTGGCCCGGGCGGCTGCTCTGTTTGCGGGAGTAGGGGACTCGGTATTGGGACCCTCGCCAAAGCTCCCGGAGATTTGGAAGAGCCCGCCGCCGAATACCAAGGCACCGGCGGTACAGCCGAAGGAGCCCTCCAAGCCAAAGGCAAGCAAGCCTAAGGAGGAGCCGCCAAAGAAAGAGAAGGAGGAGCCGTCAAAGAAAGAGAAGGAGGAGCAGCCAAAGAAAGAGAAGGAGGAGTCGCAAAAGAAGGAGAAGGAGGAGCCGCAGAAGAAGAAGGTGAAGAACGAGCCAAGGAGGAGACCCAAGTGATCTTGAAGGAGGCCCCGGCGGTGCCGAAGGTGGTGTTGGTCCCGAAGCCAAAGCATCCACCGAAGCAGCCACCACCACCGCCATCTCCAACTCTGAGTGAGGCCAGCGTGCATTTTCACGATCGGGCTGAGCCTGACTCGGGATCTTAAACGTATTATGCAGAGGAAGAGGAGTCCAAATCGGACTGACCTCCCGGTGCGTGGCACTGGACTTTGGGAATGGAGGAACAAATCAGAGAGTTGCAGGCAGCAGTAGAGAGGTTGGCACAAGAGAACCAGGTTCTTAGACAGGGCCAGGCTAGTGTGGTTACACTGGCCGAGAATGTAGGAAGACTGGCCAACAGCGTCGGAAAGTCTTGATAGATACCAAAGGCATTGGTAGACCTGAGGTTTTCCCAAACGAAGATGGCAGTTTCCGGAGATGGGCACGGTCAGTGGTCAATTTAACAACCGCAATCTTTGGGTCAAGTTTCCAACAGATCCTTGAATGGGTTGTAGATCAGGATGAGGAAGTGACAGTAGAAAAGGTAGAGGCAGAGCATGGAGGCGAGCTTGGCATGGGGGGACTAGACGACAAGGCAGAGCAGTTTTTCCGCTTGCTGTCGTCCCTCACCACTCACGAGTCCGAGGACTTGGTCATCAACACTAAGAACGGGTTTGAAGCATGGCGACGATTGAACCGGACGTGTTAAAACATGGGATTCAGTGAGACCAGCCATAGAGCAGTTGGATGACCTCATGCGCAGGTATGAAGCCAGAAGAAATGAGCAAGGGAACCGGGAGACCCTATCAGAGGATATCAAGTGCACTTCCTTGGAGTTGCTCGTTCCAGCAGACATAGAGCGACACCTGATCCTGAACAAAAGCAGATTGACCACTTACCAAGATATGAGGCAAGAAATAGAGGTGCTCATCGAAACGGTTGTTGGAGCCAAGGGCAAAATCCACAGACCCGGGTCCGGCCCGGCATCGGGTTCCGGACAAGGCCCAGCTCCTATGGACGTCGACGCCCTCTCGAAGGTTCTCAACTCTCTGGTCAAAGGAGGCTCGAAAGGAGGCAAAGGCAAGGGAAAGGATAAAGGTGGTAACAAAGGCAAGGGAAAAGGTAAGGACAGCAAAGGCAAAGGAAAAGGCAGTGGATCCGGTAACTCTGGAATTACCGGTGCTTGCTTCAACTGTGGAAAGACCGGCCACAAGGCGGCCGAGTGTTGGAGTAAGAAGAAAGACGGAGGAAAAGGTTCCAAAGGTGGAGGCAAGTCAGGTTCCAAGCACAAGCATGCAGCCGGATTTGAGGACGCCATCCACGAAGCCGATGAAGACCAAGAAGATCAGCCGGAGGCCGAAATGGGCATGTTCGAGCTGGGTGCTTTCACCCAGGAAGAACCCTCAAAGGAGTTCAAGTGGGTTAGGTTCAACCTGGATACGGGGGCAGCCCAGACAGCAATTCCAGTAGAATGGAAGATACACATCCCCACCAAAGAGGGAACCCAAATGATGTTCAAAACAGCGTCAGGCGAACTGGTCCCTGGGACCGGAACTGGGACCTTTGCAGGCCGCAGTGAAGCAGGTTCCAAATGCACAGTAACAGGCCCGTTCACACCGGTTCACAAACCGCTGGCTTCGGCGTACAAATGCCTTAAGCATGGAAGGATTGCTGTTCTTGACCAACATGGTGGAAAGTTGATTCCAGCAGACTCAGCGGTAGGCAGGAAGGCTCAAAATTTGCTCAGTAAGCCCAGTAAAGCCCAGGAGAAGACGTGGTTGCCCGTGTATCAAGAGAAAGGAGTTTACAACTTCTATTTGGACTCGACTTCGGGTTTTGGACGGCAGTCCAAGGAGACGTAAGTCCGGCCAAGACACTTGCAGCGGCAGATGATGCCGCAGGTGCCGGACAAGGTGAGAGCCCGGAGGCACCAGCGGGCCGACCCGCAGATGTGCCCGAGGGAGATGAGATGAATGAGAGCGGCGAGATTGCGCCGCCAGCGCTTGTGAGAGCGCCAGAGGGCCCTTCGAGGGCCGAGGTTGCGGAGCATGAGGCTACAGGTCACGTGCAGTACCGCAACTGGCGTTGGCATTGTCTTGCCGGCAGAGGATTGGGTCAGCAGCATCGCTCACGACCCGAAGAGGACAAGGCGAGTGATGAGCTCGCGACAATCTCGTGCGACTACACATGGATGACGCGAGATGGAAAGGAGGATGGGAAGACTAAGCCTACTATCCTGGTGATCCGAGACAGTCGGACACTGGCCGCTGCGGCCACCTTCGTGCACGCAAAAGGACCGACGCCATATGCGGTCAAATTCATGGCGAACTTTATACAGCATCTTGGTTACCGTCGTGCAGTCTTCAAGAGTAATGGTGAGCATTCGATCGTTGCCCTGAAGGAGCAGGCGGCCAAGGAAGCAGGTGTGGAGAATGTCCCACACGAGTCGCCGGTGGCTGACCACCGGGCGAATGGCGCAATCGAGAATTTGTGCCGAGAAATCAAGAGGCAGGTGCGAGTCCTGCGACCCTCACTTGAGGAGAAGTTGGGTCGAATTCTCAAGGAAGTTGACCCGGTGCTGTCTTGGTTTCCAAGACACTCAGCAGACCTGATTTGCAGGTACAAGAGGGGTGTCGATGGGAAGACACCAGAGCAGAGGCGTAGCGGCAAGCAATGAAAAAAGCCCGCTATTGCCATTGGAGAGCGCCTCTACTATCGTGAGGTAGGTGAGGGCGCTAGGCCGTTGAAGGAAGGCCGGTATATAGGTCACCACGGGAGGACCGGCACTTTGCTGGTTGTGACACCAGAAGGAGTGAAGCGAGGTACAGGAGTTCGTCGTCTTCCGGAGGATGGGAGAGCCTGAAAGGCTACCCCTGGGAGGTTTCGGTGAGAGCCTGGGACCCCAGCCCAAGGAGTAGAGGATCTGCTGGTCAGTGAGGACCGGGTTGAGGTACCACCTCAGATCGTGCCAGTCATGGCACCACCGCAGCAGCGACGGATCTACATCCGTGGACAAGTACAAACCTACAGATGGATGCCCAGGGTGCACATGTGTGTTGCTGGGAGAATCCACGCAGCTTCCGCACACGGAGGCGTGCAGAGCCCGAATCGTTGGGCTCATGATGGACGACGAGCAAGGACGACGTCGAATCGAAGAACACAAGAGGAAACAAAGGAGACAGAAGTGGAAAAAGATCTCCCAGCCCAGGAGGCTATGGGAGAGCCGGCCGTTGGGGCCGGGGCAGGAGCAGGACAGGTGATGGAGTATGAAGAGGACCCAGTGAAAAGAGCAGAGCTAAAGAGAGCTGCAGCAGAACCTTCAGCATCCAGCAGCCCGAAGAGCAAGGCGCCCAGGAGGTGGAGATCAATGCAGTGGACTTGGAGCAGATCACCAAGCTTTGCGTGGAGATGGGAGCAGTAGACATCATGGAGATCTACAGCCCGAAGAGGTTCGCAGCCCAAGCCGAGCACTATGGCTTGAGGCCAGGTTTCGCAGTGGACCTGGAAGAGCAGAAGCCGGACGGAACCTACTGGGATCTCAGTAGGGAAGAAGACGTCCGAGAGCTTGACAAGTACGTGGACGAGGTCGAGCCAACATTGCTCGCAGGGAGTCCGCCCTGTGATCAGTTTTCTCAACTGCAGAACATTAACAAATATAGGGTAATTGCGGACAAGAGAAGAGAGAAGATGGACAAAGCTGTAGCACACTTGCATACTGCCCGTAGCTTCTACAGGAAGCAAGTTGAGGCTGGCAGATTCTTTCCGCATGAGACACCGTGGAGTGCCACATCATGGAAGGACCCGGAGGTCCGAGACCTTTCCGAACGATCGAACGTGTATACAGTCCGAGGCCCAATGTGTAGATGGGCTATGGTCGCAATCATCCAGGACTGGCACCACTGTTGCAAGGAGAATGCAGTAGCAAGACAGAGGGGAAGCCTTGGCATAGGCATGTCCACCTGATCGGAGGACTCGCGAGGCCAGCAGCGAGATATCCGCCAGCACTGGTGCGGGCGGTGCTGAGAGCGTTGAGGGACTACCTGGTGGAGAACGGACAATTGAGTGCACTGGACGCAGCTGTTGCAGGTCCAGTTCCTGAGGAATGCTTCGTGACGCCGGAGCGCGTTGAGCAGTACTGGGACGATGTGAATGGTGGATTTCTGCCCCCAGATCGTGCCAGAGAAGCACGCCAACTGGAGCTGGCATATCTTCGGAAACAAGAGGTTTATGAGAAGGTGCCACTTGAGGAGTGTCTTCGAGATACCAACGGGAGAGGCCCAATAACCACCCGTTGGATAGACACAAACAAGGGAGATCCCACCAACCCGAACTTTCGGTCGAAATTGGTGGTCCGGGAAATTAAGGCCCGGAAGAGACCGGAGGAGAGAATCCCTCAGAACATGCTGTTCTCGTCAACGCCACCCTTGGAGGCGATGAGGCTCTTGTGTAGCCTTTGGGCCACAGAGCGGGTATCTCAGCGAGGACGATCTCTTAAGATCGGACTATGGGATATCTCAAATATACATAGAGTTGCCAGAGGAGGACTCAACTCCAGGAATGGTAGGTCGACTAACCAAGTCAATGTACGGAACCCAGGATGCCCCGAACATATGGCAGCAGCATTACACACAGCTGTTGGTCAAAGCGGGATACATCAGGGGAAAGTCGAATGGTTCAGTATTCTACCATCCAACACTGGAAGTGAGAGTGCTTGTGCATGGAGATGATTTCATGGCCTTGGGAGATGCAGACGCGTTGAAGGAGGTAGACGCATTGCTTCGCAGCGCTTACGAGCTGAAATGGCTCGGAACGATTGGAAACGAGGAAGGTGATAGCAAGGAGGTTCACTTTCTCAACAGACTCATTCGTTGTGAATCTACTTGTGCAGCAGCTTGGCATGCAGAATGCCAAGGGAGCAGAGACACCGGACGTGAAGAAGTCCGTAGAGTTGCAGATGCAGGAAGCCAGAAGCCCAGCTTTACCGAAAGACCAGGCTTCGCTGTATCGATCTTGCGTGATGAGGGCCGCATACTTGTCTCAGGACAGGTTGGACATCAGTCATGCTGTGAAGAATCTTGCGAGGAAGATGGTCTCGCCGACAGAGGCATCCTTGCAGGATCTGAAGCGACGGTGTTTGCCAGGCAGGCAAGGCCGAACAAACTCCGGATCCAAGTGGACTCTGATCATGCAGGAGATGCTATGACGAGGAGATCCACTACGGGGATGGTTGCACTGTATGGATTGCATGTGCTGAAGCGCAGCAGCAATGTGCAGTCGACTATTGCTCTTTCGACCGGCGAGTCGGAGTACTACGCCTTGGTCAAAGGAGGTTCAGTGGGTCTTGGCCTTCAGTCGCTCTTGGAGGACTTTGCGGTGGAGACCCAAGTGCTTATCCAATCAGATGCAACTGCAGCAAAAGGTACGGTGCATAGAGCAGGCCTGGGAAAGGCCCGCCACATCCAGACCAGATTTTTGTGGTTGCAGGAGCGGGTGAGCATGGACCACCTTAGGGTAGAGCATGTCCCTGGAAAGGCCAACAGAGCCGATGCTCTAACAAAGAGCATACCAGGTGTACAGATGACAGAAACCATGAAGAGGTGTGGTTATGTTTTCCTGGATCAACGCAGTAAGGGACAACTCAAGCTCTTGGGGAGCTAACCCTGGCCAGACTCCGCTACCGGATTGCTGTGCGAGCGTGTACAGAGCCGCTCTTCCAGCAAGGAGGAGTAATGATGTGTATAAAGACCCAATACGCTACTTGTATTGTGGCTCAAGGAAAAGGTGCGCTCCGCAGTGCACCCGAGCCTAAGTAATCGAGTTTTCACCTTTGGTAAGCGTGTTGTTGCGCCCACACAGTTTGCCTGGATAGGATAGGGATGGGAAGAAGCCAGTGTCGCCTTTCTCTCAATCACAGCGACAAGGGGTTGGTGGTCTGTCATTTTTCTAGTTTTGCGGACCCCTGTTTAACATCGGCAACTCTTGAGGCTTTGAGCAGAAGCAAAAGTACATCTAGCCTCGGTTTCTTCTTCTTTTTCGGAAGGGCGACACTTAGGAGACACCCTGCCAGCTTATGTGCTGTCGACAGCAATGGGATGCGCAAGGACATCATGTGCTGGGGATGCCTGGGCTCACATGTCCTGCTGGTCGACACGCAGTTTCTTGATTGTCAAGTTGCTGCTTGCTTCGCATGGCCCAAGCAGATTGGATTGCCTTTTTGCAAGTAACATAAAAACCTGACAGGGGGGGGGTCCTGGAAGACAATGTTTCTGTTACCGGGACCTCCTGCCAGGTTCCGTGACAATTGGTGGGAAGGTAATTAGGCTTGTTTTATTATCACATGCCTTTGCGTGTGAGGACCCCGTTCTTTGCGGATAAGTCCTCGGGTTAAACAAGAAGAGGTCAACTATGCGAAACGGATTGGGCACGCCTAGTGCACTTAAAGAATTGTGTCATCTGTCCAGTAGGAATTCATTCCCCGCAGCAAGAAGTGACCTCCAAGTTAAACGAACCTTTCTTTTGAAATGGTTCCAGAGGTTGGAGTGTTTCTGTTCCCTCCGCTCAAGCTATCGTCAAAACATTGGCCAAAGCGACGATGCGACAATGCGAAAAGCTGAGTGGAACGACGATTTCATGGCCCGACTGTTGGACCAGGTGACCCGCACTGCAAAACGTGCGACAGGTGTGCACTTGTTGTTTTGGTGGTTTCCTTGGAGATTGGCTCAGAATGGCCTTCAAATGGTTGGTTTCATCTTAGTTTGCTTTTGACCTCTCGCTTGTATACTGACCACGCACAGCTCCCGCAGCGACAGGGGAAGCTGTTATGCCTAGCAAAGCGGGACACAAGTTGGTTTGGTCTCCTTTTGTCTCGCCTTTGCTTGGCCTGATGAGATCTCCGCCCCTTGGCAGTGACCGCCCGCCTTTAGGATGCTTATCAACTCCTTAAAGGGCACAAATTGGTGCTTGAAGAGGTGTGCGTGGATCAGTTCCTCAAAGCGCATGAGCTTGAACTTGTGGGGCCAGAAATAGCGGCTTGAAATGGCTTGAAGCACCCCATGTTGCTTTGCAGCTCTTCTCTTGGCAGGGAGATGACGAAGCTCTACGAAGACGTGTACATCTCGGAGCTGCGGGGTGCCCTGCAGCGGATCACCAACGAGTTCACCGTCGACGAGGCCATAACAAGAGCTTCAGGGGTTGGTTGAAAGGGAAACTAACAGGAAATCAGAATGAGGCTTTTGGTTGTCCACTTTCTGCGAGTGGCGAAGTGGAAGCCCTATATGAGAAGATCATATAGTCATGGGGATGGGAATCCCATCGATATTTTATTTTCCGCAAGCTTGGCCAGGCACACGCCATGTTGATGTTGATGTTCAGGTGAAAAGAATGTGTGCGCAATTTTTGAGGGTACCCCTTTTTGCTGCGCTTTGAAATGGATTCCAAAGCGACGCGCACTAAATTTTCGGGGCCCCCTAACAACAGACACACCCATATGAGAACATTGTTGCAGGATATTGCAGGATGCTTACAGCAAGTTTGCGACACGACGTAGGTGATTGGTGACTGGGGTAGAACTCTGCAGCGCGCGATTCAAGTGGCCAAGCCATCTATGTTTCGGTGAGGGAATGCGTTGATTCCTGATGGGTCAGGATTGCTGGTGCCTGCAAGTCTGCAAGCAAACCAGCTATTCGCACATGTGTATGTAGGAAGTTGCCTCGGCGTTTTGGTGAAAGGCTTCCCCCCTGGGATGGTGATCGCGACTGAAGCGAGGCCCTCAAATGCAACCGCACGAGCATGGCACACAAACAAATCCGAACACAGAATCGAGACACTCTTCCAGGCCTTGCTCCTGATGAAGGTGACCTTGCAAGTTTGGCGGGCCAGGCAATGATTTAGATGGGGCTTTCTGGGCGCAGTCTTTTTTAGACCCCATCCCAGATTCGGCCCGTGGATACGTAACCTGGGAGAGACAAGAAGGCAGGCAAACCATTGAGCCCTGATCCCTTTGACGGCCAAACAAAACAGAGAGTTAAAGCCAGCTGAGAGAACACTGCTTGTTGCCACTGTGTGCTTCGTGTACTGCACGTGCGTGCACACCACAAGTTGAGATGTTCAAGCTGGAGCCACCAAGGTGTACTTTGCGTACTGCACTTACTACACGTGCGCCGAAAAGTTGCGCTTTTCGAGCTGGAGCTGCCAAAGTGTACTTTGTGCACTGTAGGCGTAATTTTAAATAGAAGTTGCCAAAGTGGCTTTGCGTGCTGCACTTGCTACACGTGCGCCGAAAAGTTGCGCTTTTCGAGCTGGAGCTGCTAAAGTGGGTGTACTCCAGGCGTAGGTCGAAACAAATTAGAAGTTGCCAACGTGTACTTTGCGTACTGTGCTTCGTACAAGTCTGCGGAAAAGGTGCGATTTTCGGACTGGAAGAGTCAAAACGTACTTTGCGCACTGCACTTGCTACACGTGCGCGGAAAAGTTGGTATTTCCGAGCTGGAGCTGTCAACTTGCAAGCTGAAAAGTTGCGATCTCGAGGCGTTACAGAAAACAAGCAGCATCGTAAAACAGTACGAGTTAAACACAACGAGAGGCCATCAAACATGAAGAGGTTGCGCCTCAAGTGCTTTTGGTCTCAGACCCTAACAACTTGCAGCTGGCATTCTTTCCGCCCACGGCAGGCATGGAAAGACTACTCCGCTGTGAACCAAAAGATGCTGGACGAGTGCAAGACTGTCCTGCTACCCCGCCATGCCGAGTGTTGCGAAGCTGCACACATCTTGGGCGTTCCATTCGGGCCAAGTTACTACTCGGAAAGTGGCCCTCATCAGGTTTGCTCACCAAAAACCCAGGGAGAACAATGCAGACGTTCAGTTGGTTTGGTTGAACTTTTGGCACGTATGGAGATGCATGGCTGAAGGAACTTGGCCGAAGGACCAGGGATGGCCAAAGCCTGCCGTCTCAAACGCCCCTCCTAAATACTCATGATATGGCGGGCTGCGTTTTCTGCACCTACCACAGCACCATCCCACAGGCATTGCCTGGTTTTTGGGAAGTGGGTGCCTTTTGGGAACAGGTTTCCGGCCAGACAAACTATGCCGCAGAACGGCAAAGTTCCCCGCATCACTGCAAGGTTGCGCAAGCGTGCAACACATCAGAACGCCTACCTTTTTTTGCCACACACACATAACGACAGACAACTGTTGGTCTAAACGACTTTGCTATGGAACGACCCCCTTCCATCCGAGCTGAACGAAAGGCACAGTTGGAAGACCCCGGTTTGTTCTGCATGCGGCCGCTTGTGTGCGTAAAGGAAGGGCCTTCCCAGGCTGACTTCGCCGATTGTTCTTGTGTTTGCGAAAAGGGGGACAAGAAAAAGCTGAGGTGTTCAAAATCAAACTCTCAGCTTTATGTGGCTTCCCTCGTTCTAGTCGCATGATAAACTGGATTGCGAAATGGAATTAGTCATTCAAGCCAAAATTCCATGGATACCTTTGCACCTGTAACCTTGGTGCCGCCTGTAACCTTTGCACCTTTTGAACAAACCTACTGTTTCCTCACAGCCCCTCAAGTGGAGCTTTTGAAGACCCACTTCCCGACTTCCTGACAAGTCCGATCTGTACTCAAATCCCCAAGGTGTCATCGGAGGGTTCTACATATGTCGTATATTTTGTTTAGGGACCCTTTGGTGGACATCATTTGGGGATTTATGTCCACCACTTTTTTGGGGGGTTCAACAATTCAACTTCATAGCCATGTGTTTCCCAAAGGGGCTGCCAAGAACCTCCCATGGCCATGGTCGTTTTTCCCCCGCGCCATCTCTCGAGCCGAGGCTGGGGACTTCAGCTCTGGGGAGTGCGTTTGCAAACGGAGTACGAGAATCAGCTGGTGCGCACACAAGTGCGGAGCCTTCGGCAGCGGGACCTTCACCCCTCGAATTCATGTGATGGGTCGCACCCCAAGGGAGGCCCCGTTTACCATACATGTTCCCTTCGCGCGGAAAAGGCGGATAATCTATGGTGGCTCCGACTTTTTGGCGGATGGGGGTTCCCTTGCCCTCCCAAACTGGCCGGCACAAAGGGTTAAGGGGCCTTGGGGGGCCCTTTGGTTCAATCACTGCCCAAGAAGATAAGCAAGATGAAAATTACAAGGGTCGAAAACAGGTTTGGTCCTTTGGTTCCCTGCATCGGGAGCCACATTTCTACCCTTGTCAGAGTTTGTGGAGAAACCCTCACACAGATTTCAAACCATTCTCGAGTGGTCGAAGCCTTCCCAATTGGGCGAGGGCCTGTTGGACCATCTACCTCAGTTCAAGGAACAGTAACGGCAATTTGTTGCGGACGACTTGGACATGAAGGGCCTTCAAGTTGTTTGTACGTCAATGGAGTTTTGTCGGTGGGATGCAGTCAGCTAGATTCTTTCATACATCTTTGTTTGCCTTCCAGTTCATTAAGTATACTTGATCCATGTTGATTCAATTTCTTTGGATAACTTCCTAAAAAAAAGGAAGCTTTGCCATTCTCCATGTCGGTGGGAAAGCTACGCAGCTGCTCGGAACCAAACCCCTAAGTGCCGGAACCTTGGACCAAGCCGCCGCTGTTGCGCGGCTGGCCACCCATGGAGGCCCTGTCTTTGTTTCAATGTCTAGGCCATTTGGGGCAGGAAGGGGGGGGGGTGTCAACTCTTGAGTATGGCATTAGTCAACCATTGTTTGACGGATATTGCGCGTTCCAGTCACACCTCGTGGCAGTTGAGTTGGCGTGCCTGTCGGGAGTACCGAGAGGTGGCAATGTATTCGGACAATGGACCTTTCCCATTGATTCAATCTGGCAAGGGACGCCACCAACCATAAACCCACGGCCCGGCCCATGTGAATTGTCACGCTCATCATGCAGCGAGGTGTTGTGCCTTCGCTCAAAAAGTCTCCAAGCATCCATTCTGCAGGTTTGCTTCTGTCTGGCAGTTGGCTGGTGGGCTGATTGGTTGGTTGGGGGGCGATTTTGCACTGAGAAGAAAAGCCACAAGCAACCACCTTTTTGGGGCCCTATTTTGACCCAACCCCATTTCGGATTCAGATGGGAAGCTCTGCGCATCCGAGGAAGCAGGCGGAGGAGACCGCATTGGCGACGCAGACTCAAACCGAGTACCGCCAGAAGACTGAAGTCATCCTGGCGGAGTACGCGGGGCCCCAAGAGGTTGGAGAGTCGCATTTTTTTCTCGACTGCTATTGGGTTGGATCTTTAGACTTTAACTTTTGGTTGAAATCATGGTGTTTTCCACGAAACCCCCAAAAAGTTAAACTTTTTGCAGGGGGGTCAACAGCAACCAAGTTTTCAGGTGAGTTTGGTTGAACCTCGATGGCGCTGGTTTGACTTTGATTCCAACCATGTACCAGCACCATGTGCCTTTCCCAATGGGTTGGACAGGCCTCTGTTTGGACCACCCGCGTCGCGTACTCACAACACTCCTACTCGTGTCCCAGAGTGGGCAGCACTTGCGGCCTTTAGGGGCGTTATCCCAAGTCATTGCCCCTCACCAGGCCCGTGCCCAGAGCCCTTCGCCAGTGAAGTCCCAAGTGGCACCGAAAGGTCCAGCAAATCCAGCACATGCCTAGTCTGTCTTTTCAACAGTTGTCCAATTCTTGAGCTGAATCTTCTGCTTTGTTGCTTTGCCAAGTGCGCTCAGTGGTTGGTAGCACCTTCTCAAGCGATCCCCTTTCACAAAGACAAGTTTGAACCGTAACAGGAATGACTGCTGCATCGGTCAGAACAATGGCGAGCTGATTGCGGTGCTTTGTTCGACCGCTGTATGTTTGCAATCGAGTGGCCAATTCAGGTTATGCTCGGAAAGCTCTGTGACATACCGCAAGCAAATTTTACTCAAGAGGATTGAAGCCTCGCTTGTGCATGCAATGTTTGCATTTCATCATGTCAAGCTTTCAGACATGTTGAGTGCCAAGCATGAGTCGCTGAAGGTAGGCTTAAGTACGCATTACTGTTGTGTATGCATATTGTTCAGGAACAACCTCCTTTTGGTTTGATTCTGACAGCACAAGCTGCCAACGCGAAGTGTTGTCCGAGCATGGCTGCAAATGTTGCAAAACAGCCTTTATTCCCTTTTTCTGATGTACTATCGCGATGGCACGCACGGTCAGGCGTGCGGTCACGCAGAGAGTGAGAGTTTCGCCAATGCATTTGTTCGGGTGTCTACCCGTTGCTCGCTCTGAGGTTGCCAACGTGCAGCTTGGCGGTGACAAGGCAGAGACAAGGCGAGATTGGCCACAGGCAAGTAAGAAAGTGACTGTTGTGCAATCTGCGAATTCTATCCCGAGCTCACCTGGGGATAGCACGAGCCCGCGATGCTGTCTCCTCTACTTGTAGAGCGATGTACTTCAGGTTTTGGAACCGTAGGCCCTTGTCGTTGCCAGTGGATGTTTGGTACAGCTGGCTTCTTTCCGCTGAGGCCCAAAATATTTTACGGCCACCCCGAATACGCAACTGGCATCACAGGAATCTGCAGGTATGCTTCTATACTTCGCTCCTAGACAGGAACGCCATCAGTAAGAGATTGGAAGGCTTTCCTCGGGCTTTCTGCTTGTCTTAGGCTCTAAGCGGCTTAGATCTCGCCCTTGCATCAAGTAACGCAAGCTGCGCACAGCTTGAACCCGGGACCCCGCCATGTTATGTGCCGCGAGAGCTTGGTGTCCCGGAGAGACCATTTTGGAAAGAAATTGCTCCAGCAAACCTGAACATTAAACCCGTCTTTTAGCTTTTATTTTTTGATTGCTCTCATGAAGCATCATTCCTTAGAGCGACAACCCAAAGGTGAGGTTGAAATCACCTAAAGGGATGTAAAGGACCTAATTCAGCAGCAACCATTGCGAGCTCACAAAGGGGTTTGCGACCTCGCTGGAGGTTTCCTGAACCATGTCTGCAGAAGGCGTCCGATTCTGAAGACTCCAAAGGCACCTGGCGGTTCACCTGTGGATGGACGAATTCCTGCACAACCCTGAAATGATAACCCCACTGCAAATGCTATGGTTTCTGAGGTGGTGCAGGATTTCGTCCATGCATAGAAGTTGCAGCATAGTTACTTCGTCATCATTGCAGAAGGGTCGGGTTGCTTACTAAGTCTCATTGGAGTGTGTTTGCTTTATTGGTTCATTAGCATTGAACAGGATGGACGGCGTGATTCAATCGTTGCACCGTAAAGCGTTGGGTTGCCCTTGGCTTACTCTGATTGGCCATGGAGGACCGTTCCTCCGCTCCTTGTTGAGTTATCCCGTTGAAGATGGAACCTCAACCAACGAATTCGGTTTTGCTAGCGTCCGGGTCGCCGGTTGCAACTGGGCCGCTTCAGCCAAGGACGGTGATCAACCAGAAGGGCCAAGCAGACAAGCAACGCATCGAACGGGACGCCCTCAGTGCAGCCCAATCCGCCTTGGTGGGAGCGCAGGGCGATGTGTGCCTCGCCTGGAAGGTGACTTTTGCGAATCCTTGTAGCGTGGTCGACGGAGAGACTGTTTGTTTGTCAGCCTTCGCTGGTTTAGACGTTGAGGGAGTCCAGCGTTTGGACTTGTCCAACCTTTCAGCTGGCAGGCATTGTTTTTTTCCGTCATTGGAGTGCAAGCCCCAAGGCACGTCTTTGGGAGCACTTGTGGAAGGATCTCCTTGGGCGCATTTCTTCCTACGGAACCGGCCATTTGAGGGTTGTTCCAAGAGTGAACGGCTCTTTGCGGGATCCCGTGTGGATTCCTTTTGTGACTATCCTTAGGGCACCGGGAGTCCAACATTGGGACTTCGTTTTGAGCACCCCTCAGTTGGTTTCCCGAGCGCGCAATCAGACATTGCTTGAGTCATCGTTTTGTTGATTTGCCGGGTTGGAGTTCCTATTGGCAAGCACGCCTGAGGCAGCTTTAGCTGAGATCTTTGTGCCAGCAATCTGCAGCAAGTTAAACCACGGAAGTTCTAAATGCATCCTTTGCCATAAACCACCAAGTCCCGCGCTTTCGTCCATATCTCCGCTAGCCTACTCTCAGGCTGGGGCGAGCTCCTGCGGTGTAGCCTGACTCCGGGCACCACCCTTTGTTTTTGTTTTCTCAGGCTTTCTTTGACCAAAGCAGAAAAAGGACATGCGAGAGATGCATGGTTCCTTCTGTTTGAGTCTTTCATGTTCCCTTTCTTTGTCTTGTGCTTGTTGTTGTGCTTGTTGTTGTTGGTTTATGGGCAGGCTGTGGAAAGCACATCGCCCTTTGTTTCCCCACCTTAGGAGGTAGGGTGTGTAAAATAGGGTCCCCAACATGCTTTTCCCTTTGGACCAAAGAAGGTATGCTAACAAAGAACTCTGCAATAATACTAAATACCAATCACTATAACAGTAAAAAGAGTTACCAGAAAATGCGAATTATAATGCTGACAAGAATGATACTGGTAATGAAAAGGAATGCGCGGACCTCAGGCTGAAGATCGTCTTCGACACCGTGAAGCTCAACGCCACAGACACCACCACCGAGAAGCTCATGAGCGGCTCAGAGCTGGCGCGGGGCCCCAAACAAAACGCACCGCATGTCAGCCGCATGTCCCTCTTTAAAGTCTTTGGCTTGTAGTGGGTCGCAAAAAGGCCACTGGCACCAAACAGTGCTGATTAAAGGAATGTAAAGGATATCACACATAAACAAGTTGAGTGGTCAGATGTCGGGGTTCAGATGCTTGAAGGACCCCTTCAGCCCTCAGCACCGGCGCTGCATGCTGTTTCGGCTTTTTGCTGCATAGTTGCAACTTGTTTGGAGAGTTGGCTGCGCCATTGGAATCGTCCGGACCCTGTGGCATTGGCTGGCAAGAAGGGGCGCCTTCGATTCTGCGAATTGGCTTTCTTCAAACGAGACGCAGTGGCACCGAACAGTCGAGAAGGTTTCCAAATAGCAGCCTGCTTCTGCGGGTGCTCTTTGATGTTCCGAGAAAATGCCAATGCTTTCACTATGAGTGGATTCCACACATCTGATCAACGCATTGGGGAGTTCAACGAAGCAACCGCCACTTGTGGAGGTCCAAACCCAAGCAAATTGGACCCCCGGTTTTCAAGCATTGCCTTCCCTTTTGGTTCACAGGTTTCTTTGCACAAGGACTCCAGGCTGCAAGGTGTTTGGCAAAACCCTCACCTGAAGTTGTGCGTGAACCTCCTTTGTTTTATCACTGGTCCCTCACCTGGGCGTGTGTACGGCGCCCCTGGCAGGTGAAGTACCAAAATATCCTGATGCTCAAGGAGAAGAAATCCTCGATCCCCGGCGGCATTGCTGCTGCCTTTTTGAGAGCTTTGCTGCTAGGACGTGTTTGTTTTGCAACTCTGGTTTGGAAGCGTCCAACAGTTATATACCCCAGCCGGCGAGAAGTGGTCTTCCGTATTTGTTTATAGCTGCTTCCACTGCCCTCCGAAGAACATGTTCCCCCCAGCCCGGCACTCAGGTCCAACCAGCTAGGCGATTTGACGATATATTGCTTTGCACTTCGTGGGGCCAATTTGCGGCGACGTCACGTTTTGGGCCCATAGTGAAGTAGCCTTTTGCAGGGCTCCTTCTTTCTGGTGGGTGAGGTTTAAATGTTTTGACTCGTGGCAGAAATCAAGTTGGCATCCTTTTCCACCGCCAAACGAGCCTCTTGTGAGGGACCCGACGAGCATCCGGGGGCTCAAAAATGGTTTGTCTTTTGGACAAGGCTGCTAAAGCCAGTATGGTGACGTGGAATCTTCACTATGAATGGTGTTTGCCTTGGTGGTCAATTTTTCGCCGGACGGCAACAAACAGGCACAAATCGCAAAGGCACTGCGATGAGCAAGCTTGGATCGGTCCAGCGAAACCAGTCTTGGGGCGGCATATGCGTTCAAGCAGCACTCGTATCTCGAATGGTTGCCGTTCTGCCTGTGGTGGTTGGAGCCAAATGCAGTCAACCAAAAGGTTTCCCTGCAAGGAGCTTACATCAGTGTTTGTGAGCCACCAGTTGCATCTAGTTCAATTTATCCTAGTCGTGCAGTCGTGCACCTGTATCTCCCTCACGTTCTTTGCGTTTTGCCGTTTTGGGGCACATCACCACAAAGATGCATCAGGGGCCCTCCCCAGAAAGGTCCGCAAACACCTTCTGAGAACCCTCCAGCCTTTGCTGAATTTAGTGCAGGTGCGAGGGGCCCTTGACCATATTTCCTCCCTCACCTTGCCGAACCCAGGAATTTCCACATCAAGCCTGCGCTCTAAGCGCCTCAAGGCCATTCGCGGAATTTGCCGTCTGGTGTGGTTTCTGGGGGGTGAGCGAAAAGCAGTGCATCACGTTCGGGGGGTTTGGATCATGTTTCTTTTAAAGGCCCCCCCTTTCAGGAATCAGGAGCCATGATCCTTGGTGGGACAGTAAAGAATTCCTGCATGAAGAGCGCTGTGAGAACTTGAGAGGTCCTCTGACGGCGGTTCCCGAAGGTCAGAGTCATAGGTGTCAACCCTATCTGAATAGACATAGTGGAAACTCGGTGGCTGAGCTGCTTCAATGAAGTTTGGACAGGGCGGGAACCAGGGCCGGGTTCCCACTTTGATGTCAGATAGCTTCCCCTGTACTTCGGGAATTCATTGGGAAGGCTTTCCAGTACTGCATAAGCAATTCCCACAACTAGGTCCCCCAGTAGTGCCCTTTTACCCTTTTTGGCGGGAAGGTTCCCCTACGAACACAGACTACAGAAAAAAGGCTGCCCTTATTCTAACCTCTCTACTGGAGGACCTGGACAAGCAAAAGTCTTGACTTGCTTTCAGTGGGGTTTTCGTCTCTGGCCAAAATCCGGGCATTGGGGACTCGGCACTTTACCCGGCCACTTGCCAAAACTGAGGGGTTCTCAGTTGTTTTACCTTGTGGTTTCCTTTTGATCGATTTGTTCGGTCCTTTTGGTTGCAAAAGGTGGTCACCTGTGAAGGTCCGACAAGGGCAGGTGAGGTTTTGGAAGACCAAGACACAAAGGGAATGGTGGTTTAATGTAGGAAAGCCATGACATGCTCACCCTTCTGCCTTATTATTTGTTGAGGACGTAGTGCGAATTCCGTTCGTGTGGCATACGCTTGCTACACGAGGATCGCAGTAACCTCCGCCCGGTTGAGCTCGTTAGCTGTGATGCTATGTTAGGGACAAGACGGACAAGACGAAGAAACTTTGCATAACAGCTTTTTGTGTTTTTTTGTTTTGGGGGGGGGCAGCAAGGGCTGGTTTTCCTTGGAGGTGTCGTCGCCCGGCTGAGTCTGAGCCTGCCCGTGATAGCACCACGCACTCTGCTTTTTGCAGTCTCGGACCGCACTTTGGATGGCACGAGTCTGCCAGCACTGACCGATTCCGGACAGTCGTTTGCCCTGAAAATTGGCCCACAGGGCAAACATAATTGTATGGCACCGGCTGAGTTGAGTGGCTGCTCAAAATGAAGTGTACCGAATGAGAAAGCACTGGAGGATGGCTTGGATGATCACTAAAGTGGCAAACCGGCTGCGCTGAAACGAGCAACGTGTCACCTCACAGGGCCTTTGGACTTGCCTTTCAGGCCGCTACCGTGGGGCCCTAGGTTTCACAAGCAAAGCAACCACAAACTTTTGCAGATGACATGTGCACTTATGCTCCTTCCCAGCCAGGGGTTTTGGGTTTCTACGTTTTGAGGGTTTAGTTGGGGGTTCAGTACTTCCATTTCATCCACTAAAAGTTTAGCAGGATATTGGAGGACAGCCCCCACTGGTGGCCTGCGCAAGACCTGGTCCCGTGCCCTGACCAGCCCTGCCACTAACGTGGCTTGGTGTCTGGTTCGCTTTTGCTGGGAGCGCAGTCCGCGCCCGGCTTGGGACGGGGTCCGCAAAGTTGGCCCTGGTGAAAAAGCGCGCGGAGTCGGAGTCGCTCGGATCCCTTCCGTTTTGCTGCCCTGTCAACGGGGAAAGCCCGTTTTGCCCTTTGGGGTTTTCCTGCATTCCCACTGGAGAGTTGCAAGCGGCAAGGTGGAAGACTTGTTGGGCCAAGGTTGGGTCTTTTTGTGCCAGGATGACGATCCATCACAAGAAGATCAGGGAACAGGTTCTTTCGGAGAGTCCCAGTCCCGGCCGATCGATCCCTGTGTTTGCGCGCAAGGTGGGCTTTAACCCACCTCAAGTTGGGCTGACATATGGGTGACCCGCTTGGGACTAGTCCAACGGCATTCATTTGCGCTTGCCCGGGGGTAAAACAAGCTCACTTGTTAGGCCCTGAGGATGAATGTGAGCATTTTAGTGAGCTCGCACGGGATGCACACAGCCTCGTCCGAGTTGCGGTTGCCTCATTCTGCCTTGTAAGAGGAACAATTGGACATGGAAGTGTGCGAGATGGACAGGGACTTGAAGAGGCTTAGTGCGAAGAAAGCTGGCCAGCTGATGTCAACCAAAGATCACTCGCATTATGATAGCACAGTGTGTGCGCTCGGAGGGGAGGAGCCGGGGAGCTTGCACATATGGGCAGCTTGCAGTCCTTCCGACAGTAGCACCACGCTCATGTTTTGCTTTGATGGACATTTGGCTGCTGGTCGAGCAAAGTATTGAATCAAAACAAGCCACCTAGTGTCACAGGAGGAATGATTGTCACAGAGTAAATGAGGTACAGCAGGTCACTTGTCCACAGAGGGCCCGAGAAGGCTCAGATGGGTGAACGCATCACGCAGATTTGTCTTCGCCCCCGTTTTCTGCTCCAGGCCTCGGTAGAAGCCAAATCGCTTGGTGCCGGATGCGGCACGTCGTGGGATATTGCTTTACTGCCTGCAGCGGAGTGCTGCTTGGTGCCTTTCTGGCGCACGGTGGCTGGAGCTTCGCGCAGCTGCAGAAGCCGTGGCCTGGCAAATTGTAAGGTAAGAGGCATGCGGCGATGCTGGGCGGGACAGAGAGTGTCTTGGAGCCATCAGGAACCCAAGTCCTTAAGTAAGCAAGTAACTAGCCCCCCCAACCCCCCAACTCCCCCCGAAAAACAAGAAAAGCAAGCAGGTCCGGAGGTAAATGAGTAAGTAAGTAAGTAAGTAAGTAAGTACCTAACCCCCCCACCCACCCACCCACCCCTCCCCCCCGCAAAAAAAACCAAAAAAAAGAAGAAGAGAAAACAGCAAGCAGGTCCGTAAGTAAGACAGTGCGTAGGCAAGCAAACTAAGTAATTCTGTAAGTAAGTAAGTAAGCAAGTCAGTGAACAAGGAAGTAAGCAAGTAAGCAATTCTGTCTCGTCAATCGAGCCCGAGACTCTGCGATCGCAAGACAGATGCGCGACCACTGCGCCACAACAGCCGGTAAATACTTGCGCGCCGAGGAAAACCAAGCCATTACGCGGGTCGGCGCCCAAGTCCGTAAGTAAAGAAGGTCTATATATATATATAAGCAAGTAAGTAAGTAAGCAAGCAAGCAAGTGAGTAAGTAACTAACCAACCCCCCCCCCCCCACCCCACAAAAAGAAGGCAAGCAGGCCCGTAAGTAAGTAAGTAAGCAAATAACTAACCACCCGCCGCCGCCCGCCCCCCCCCCCCCACCCAAAAACACTGTCCCTTGCTAGCGAGCAAGCAGGCCCGTAAGTGAGTTACTCAGTAACTCCCCCCTTGTATCTAAGTAAGCAAGTCAAGCAAGTAAGTAAGTAAGCCAGAAAGTAAGCCAGGAAGTAGGTCAGTTAGTAAGTAAGTAAGTAAGGAAGTAAGTAGGTAAGTGTCTCGTCACCCAGCGTGCCAGGAGCCAGGAGGAATCGTGCAGGCCCGTAAGTAAGTAAGTCAGTAAGTCAGTAAGTAAGTAAGTAAGTTACCCTCCGCCCCACTCCCCCGCCCTGCGCACAAAAAACGATGCCCCCCTCGCAAGTAACTATTTAAGCCCCCTCTAGTAAAAGTAAGCAAGTAAGTGATTGTCTCGCAAGACAGACGCGCGACCACTGCGCCACAACGGCCCGTAACTACTTTCCCGCGGAGAAACAAAAGAAGCCATTACGCGGGCCGGCGCGCAAGCCCGCAAGTAAGCAAGTAACTAACACGCCTCCCTCTTTCCCCTCACCAAAAAAAGCAAGCAGGCCCGAAAGTAGGTAAGTACGTACGTAAGTAAGTGACCAACCACTCGCCCCCTCCCCCCACCTACGAGAAATAACACCTTCCTTCGCTAGCGCGCAAGCCGGCCCGTAAGTAAGTAACTCACTAACTCCCTCCTTGTAAGCAAGTAAAGCAAGTAAGTAAGTAAGTAAGTAAGTAAGTAAGCCAGCAAGTAAGTAAGCAAGTCAAGTAAGCAAATATGTGTCTCGTCACTCAGTTCGGGAGGAATCGAGCAGGCCCGTAAGTAAGTAAGTAAGTAAGTAAGTAAGTAAGTAAGTAAGTAAGCAAGTGACCCCCCCACCCCCCCCCACCCCCCTCCCACAAAAAATAGGAATGCAGGCCTGTAAGTAAGTAAGTAGGTAAGTAAGTAAGTAAGTACGTAAGTAAGTAAGTAAGTAAGTAACTAACTAACTAACCACCCGCCGCCCCGTTCCCCCCCCCCACGAAAAACAACGCCGTCTCTTTCTAGCGAGCAAGCAGGCCCGCAAGTAAGTAGCTCAGCAACTTCCACCTTGTAAGTAATTAAGCAAGTCAAGCAAGTAAGTAAGTAAACCAGTAGGTAAGTAAGGAAGTAAGTAAGTAAGTCAGCGTCTCGTCACTCAGCGCGCCAGGAGGAATCGAGCAGGCCCGCAAGTAAGCAAGTAAGTAAGTAAGTAGGTAGGTAGGTAGGTAGGTGGGTGGGTAAGTAACCCCCCCACCCCCCCACCCCCTCCCACAAAAAGCAAGCAGGCCCGCAAGTAAGTAAGTAAGTAAGTAACTAACTAACTAACTAACTAACTATCTCACTAACTAACTAACTAACTAACCACGCGCCGCCCTGCTCCCCCCCCACGAAAAACAACGCCTTCTCTTTCTAGCGGGCAGGCAGGCCCGAAAGTAAGTAACTCAGCAACTTCCCCCTTGTAAGTAAGTAAGCAAGTCAAGCAAGTAAGTAAGCCAGTAAGTAAGTACGGAAGTAAGTAAGTAGGTAAGTAAGTCAGTGTCTCGTCACTCAGTGCGCCAGGAGGAATCGTGCAGGCCCGCAAGTAAGTAAGTAGGTAGGTAAGTAAGTAAGTAAGTCAGTAACCTCCCGCCTCCGTAAGTAAGTAAGTAAGTAAGAAAGTACCCCCCCCCTCCCCCGGCAAAAAAAGCAAGCAGGTCCGTAAGTAAGTCAATGCGTTGGGAAGGAAAGTAAGTACGTGAGTAAGTAAGTATGAAGCCAAGTTTGTAAACAAATCAGCAAGTAAGTAAGTAAGTCGTCTCGCCACTCAGCGCGCCAGGAGGAATCGAGCAGGTCCGTAAGTAAGTAAGTAAGTAAGTAAGTAAGTAAGTAAGAAAGTGCCCCCCCCTCCCCCGGCAAAAAAAGCAAGCAGGCCCGTACGTAAGTCAGTGCGTTGGGAAGGAAAGTAAGTACGTAAGTAAGTAAGTATGAAGCCAAGTTTGTAAACAAATCAGCAAGTAAGTAAGTAAGTCGTCTCGCCACTCAGCGCGCCAGGAGGAATCGAGCAGGTCCGTAAGTAAGTAAGTAAGTAAGTAAGTAAGTAAGTAAGTAAGTAAGTAAGTAAGTAAGTAAGTAAGTAAGTAAGTAAGTAAGTAACCCCCCCACCGCCTCCCTCCCACAAAAACAAAGGCAAGCAGGCCCGTAAGTAAGTAAGTAAGTAAGTAACTCACTCACTCACTCACTAACCAACTAACTAACCATCCCCCCCGACAAGACCAACAACACCCCTACTGGGAGCAAGCAGGTCCGCAAGTAAGTAAGTAACGAAGTAAGTAAGTAAGTAAGTAAGTAACTACCCCCCCCCCGCCCCCGCCGGCTAACTAACACCCCTCTCCCCGAACGCGACCCCCTGAGTCACTAAGTATGTAAGTAAGTAAGTAAGTAAGGAAGTAAATACGAAAGTAGACCCCCCCCCCCTCGGAAAAAAAAATCAACAACAAACATTCCTGACTTCGAGCAAGCAGGTCCGTAAGTAAGTAAGTAAGTAAATAACCCCACCTCATCCCGGCCTGTAAGTAAGTAAGCATGTAAGTAAGTAAGCAAGCAAGCATGTAAGTAAGTGAGCAAGCAGGTAAGCAAGTAAGTAAGTCAGCAACTAACCCCGGTCCCCCCAACGCGACCCTGTGAAAAAGTAAGTAAGTATGTAAGTAAGTAAGTATGTAAGTAAGTAAGTAAGTAAGTAAGTGCCTGCCCCTTTCCCCACCCACCCCCCCCCCCAACCCCCCGCTCCCCCTGGGAAAAAAAAAACACACACATTTCTTACTGGGAGCAAGCAGGTCCGTAAGTAAGTAACTAGCTACCTTAACCCCCAACCAGGCCCTTAAGAAAGTAAGTAGGTATGCAGGTAAGTAAGTAAGTAAGTAAGTAACTAAGTAAGTAACTAAGTAACTAAGTAAGTAACGGTAAGTAAGTAAGTAAGTAAGTGAGTGACCGACTGTAGTCGTCCGTAAGTAACATATTGCAATTGTAGGCATCTTACTCACCGACAAGTAATAAATGAAGTACTTCAGCAAGGAAACTCGAAACCCTTCACTTGTATTCTTGTATTGAGCTTTCGCTCAAGGAAGCGAGTCGTCCGTAAGTAACCTACTCGGAATGTTAGCTATTTTGCGTACCGCCTATTTTAGGTAAGGAAGTAAGCAAGTAAGTAACTAACTAACTAACTAAACCCCCGTCCTCCGACCGCGGCCCCTAGGTAAGTACTTTCCCCTTTCCCCACCCCCCAACCCCCCGGCAAAAAAAGCAACAACTTCTTTCTGAGAGCAAGCAGGTCCGTAAGCAAGTAAGTAACTAACTACCTTAACCCCCAACCCAGCCCGCAAGAAGATAGGTAGGTAGGTAGGTAAGTACGTAAGTAAATACTTAAGCAAGCAAGTACGTAAGCAAGTAAGTAAGTAAGTAAGTAATCAACCTCCTTCCCCCAAACCCGGCCCCTAGAGCAGCGGGTAAAATATCTAAAGTAAGTAAGTAAGCGAGTTAAGTAAGCGAGTTAAGTAAGTAAGTAAGTAAGTACGTAAGTAAGTAAGTAAGTAAGTAACCTCCCCCCGCCCCACCGCTCCGTCAAGCAGCGAGTCGTACGCAAGTAACATACTCTCGCGGGTAGGTATGTTACTTACCGCCTGGGGTTCTTACTGCTTGGAGCGGCGCGAACACAGCAGAACTGCGTGCTTCCGAGTGAGCCTCTGTAACTGAGGCAGACACTGCCGCCATTGCAGCAGCCGCAGCTACAGCAGCAACCACAGCTACAGCAGCAACCACAGCTGCAGCAGCAACCGCAGCTGCAGCAGCAGCCGCAGCTACAGCAGCAACCACAGCTGCAGCAGCAACCGCAGCTGCAGCAGCAACCGCAGCTGCAGCAGCAACCGCAGCTGCAGAAGCAACCGCAGCTACAGCAGCCGCCGCAGCTACAGCAGCAGAAGCAGCAGCAACCGCAGCTGGAGCACCCGCCTGAGCCACCGCAGCTACAGCAGCAGCAACAGCAGTCACAGAAGCAGCAGCCACCAAAGCTCGCTGAACACCAGGAGCAGGTGGCATCGCCAGTGGTGCTGAATTTCAGCGCGTCGCCAGAACAGGTGGAGCGGGCGGGCAGGATTTGCAGTGCACGCTGCTCACCCTCTCAACATGACGAAGCAAGGGCACAATTCTGAAATAGCATGCTACCAATGCATTCATGCATGGCGTGTTGCCAAAAGAAACACTTCGCATGTAATTGTTGGCAACATGAACGGCTGACGTCATCGACAAGTGATGGTTGTACCCGCAGTGTTTTTGTTTCCTTTTTTTCTTCTGCAGGACGGCTTGGCAAGCCATTGGACTTGTCTTGGCCAGAGTTTACCGGACACGTATTCCCTGAAAATTCACATGGAGCCCGGAAAAGGGTGCGCCCCCAAAGGGAGATTCCTCCAAAAACCGCGCTATTCGGTAGGTTATGGGAGTAGCCTTCTTCTTTCACTTATAGCCACACCTCAGTCCAGAAGCCTTTTTCTTGTTGTTGCGGGATTCCACCGGTTCTTTTTTGCTTTTGCTGACATCCTTGTGACATCCAAGCGGCCTGGCCGCGCTTTGCGGAGGCGCAGGGTCAGCTCTACGTGGACGGCCAGTTCCTGAAGCGCCGCAGCCGCGCGGTGACGCTGGACCTGCCAGCCGCGGTGACCTGCAATCCGTTGGAGCACCTCGGGGGATTTGGGTGGTCAAAATTAAGCCACCAGGAATTGGACCGCAGGGCGTTCCAAGTTTCCATTTACCAGGGTTCCATTTTGGGTACATAGTTTTGACCCAGAGCCATTTGTGTTAGGATGGAGCTGCCCGGGTTGGTCATTGTTCTTGCTTGCGTCGTTTTGTTGTGTTTGTTTTTTTGTTAAACGTGAAGAGGGTTTTTTCAGGTTGGCTTAAAGGGAAGCCAAAAGAACGTCCACTATTTGTTGGGTCCTCCTTGTTCTGGCACCTACCCAAATAAATCTTTAGTGGCTTCAAGATTGCGCTGGGGCCACCCTGCCCTTGAGCAGTGCAAACCAATCATTGCAAGGGTTCCCATGCAAACTACTACGTTTGTGTGCCATGAGTTTGGTCTTGCCAGGTTTGTCAGGTGCATGTATCCTTCTTTTTTGGTTGGGTGGGTTCAAACGCCCAACAGGGCTTTCCGTTCTTTTTTTCAACCAGGGCCTCTCAGTATCCAGGAGAACCGCTGAAAAGGCCGACAGCCCAGGCACGTCCTGGTGATCAACCTGGAAGGCCCTGGCGGACAAGCCAGACGAGACCACATCAACCGGGAGTTCCGGAAAGCAGGCGGGCCTTGAAAGCGGCCTATCGGTGGCTTGAGCGTGTCTCTTGTGGTACCCATGCAATGGCGCCTACGAGCGGTTTTTAATTTAGCGCGATTGCTCCATGGCTCTGGACTGGATGCGCTAGTGAACAAGCGAGGAATTGCACGGGCAAGGATGAACTACTGCAAAGGGTTCGGCAGGAGCGCTGGCACAGAGATGGCTGGCGGGGGCTTGCTGGGAATGATGTGGTACCTCGTTTGAGGCTACCGTCTTTTGGACTTGAAACCGAAAGGACCCCGAAGCCCTTTTTTTTTGGGGGGGGGTGCCCCTATTTTCTGAGAAGCACGCATGAGCCTGAAGCCTGAAACTGCCAGTGGGCAGGCCTGGAGGGGCGCTTCCTCTTTTGGCCTGCGGTGGACTTCAATACGGACCAGCAGCTGGCCACTTGACAGCTTCGCACACAGAATCACAGGTTCAGTCCAAATGTCCAGTGTATCTGTTTGGAGGCTGGGAAACCAAATCAACCCTCCCGCCCCCCCGTTAATGAACAGGAGGGGTCACATGTAGGAGGAGAAACCTGGACGTTTGGGGGAACCCCCCATCAATCCAGCTTGAGTAAAACACTTTGGACCAGAGACTTCTGTAATTTCCGCAAAACCCGGGCGTCTCTGCTGTGGCGCACGCGGGTGATAATGTGTGATGGGGGGCTCCCCCCAAGCATGTGGAATACACCTACGCCACCCCAACTGAACTCCATACCACCTGAATCCCACTGGGTTCCGTTCAGGGCAACGGAACCTGGGGCCTTTCATGTAGGTTTCATGTTAGTGGCTGAGGGGCGCCTCCTATAGTGACCCAACTCGCACCCGCACGAACCCACCCGCACAGTGCGCGACAGTTGGACTGAGGTGGAGGTTTGACCATCGCAGAAACTTAATCTTGTCCACCCATCCTCTTGAGCCAACACCTTGACTGTGAAAGCCGGGGCTTGGGCTATTGCTCCACGTTGGTCCAAAGGGCTTCCTTGGGTTTGTCTCAAATCACCTGCGACATTTTCGGGTGGAGCCCAACTGCCTTGAAACTGAAAGCGTTTGGTGCGTTGGGTGCAATTTTCGGGGTTTGCATGATTTTGCCACGTGGCAGGGATTTGGTGGATGAGGGCTCCATGATTCGTTTTCCTGTGTAGTTGGTGGGCAATATAGCTAAGTTTTCCCACGAACCAAAGCCAGTTCGCCTCCTAGCCCCCTCCCCAGGAGCAAACTGATATCTGCCCGCTTTTTGCTGCGTGCCTGTTTGCGGTGAGGCGCTTTCAGATAAACTTGTTTGGCCAATCAGCGCGTGGCTGCGCCATGTTGCAGGATGCTCGGTATAGCCAGAAGTGGTTGTTTGGACCCCTCAAGCGAAAATTGCCCGCTGCTAAGGCCTCTAGACCCTTGAATTGATAGCCTGTACGAAACCAAGTCCAGCCACGGAATCCGTCCTCCTTCCCCTGCTTGCGTGCCATTTAATTTGGGAAATCAACCATGGAAGATACTGTTCAACAGTCCCGAGGCCAAGGAGATGGGCATGAAGCAGTGCCCCTGCGATCCCAAAAAGGGATGCAGCTTGGCAGGCAGCGGCTGGCGCAGTTTTTGGGTTGCTCAAGGCCAGTCATTCGTGTTTCATGCGGGAAGCCCGTTGAGAGAGGCCTAAACAACGATATTTGTGCGTGTATTTGCGCTGCTTGTAGGAAAACTCACTCACCAGCCCAAAGTGCGTGCTTGTGTTTTCAGTGCTTTGGGTTGTTTGTGTGTTGGTTCTTCATACTGTTCGCTTTGTTCATTTCATTGGTGGCACCGAAGCTGCCTGTCTGTTTGTGTTTCATCCCTTGTCCTTTGCAGCGGTCAACAGGCAAGCCCGTGCTTGTGAAGTGTTGTGGCAGCTAGGCATTCGGAGCGAGAGGGGCCGAGTGTCATTTCGTGCGTGTTTTTGCAGTGCTTTTTGCGTGTCGTGGCGATCGTTGCCCATCCCCCCGCCTCACAGGACTGACATTCAGTTCTTTATCCAGGTGCCGGGAGCATCCCTCTACATGGGCCCACGGTGAAATGTGAAAGCTGGCTGCCAGAGGCGGCCACCAAGTTGCCCTCAAGTTGTACTTGATGAATTCAAGGGTGGCCAGGTGGTAACTAAAAGCATTGGGTCTAACATGAGTCAGCATGAAACGGAGCTTTTGAAGAACTAGGATGACCCATTTCAGAGTCTTGCTGCATGCCGATGTTACAGCATGTCCGGAGTAGGCTTGTTGGGCCAGGTGTATTGAATGGTTTCCTGCCTATGGCCTGTAGGTGGGCAAAGCTGAGAGGCACGGGTTGCAACCCTGGCTGTCAAACTCACAGCGGATGTCATCCAGCCATAGGCTTTGAAAGGCTTTGCAGCTGAGGCGGGCTTAGCCACCGGCGCATTTACGAGATGATGATGGCAGAAAAGTGGCCGTGCGCAACGATCTTCGAAGATGATGTGACCTTAGCGGCCAACTTCTCCACAAGGCTTGCCGCCCTCAAGGACCTGAAAGCGAGCTTCCACGCGGGGTGCCCGAAACCTGGTATAGAAGTTTCGGCACCCTTGCACGGTTTTGGAGCCACAGGTTTGCAGGCGCTGTGCCTATAACCTGTTGGCATTGCTGGCCTTATGCAAGGCTTGTGGGAAATCACAACCCATGCCCGCATGTGTCGGTGAATGGTGAAAGGTCCGGTACGTGACGGCTGCCTTTCTTGGAGGCACCCTTGAGCAACGTAAAGGGGAGGGTGTCCTCCCAGTAAACACACCCTCCCCCCCAACACTTTCCCTTTGTAGCTATGGACGAATGAGAAATTAGGACCGCCATAGGACTGTTCACAAGCTCGATGGCGCGTTGAGTTATTTGCATCCTTGGGGCCCAGCCCCAAACAACAATACGGCAATGAATTCTCATCGGGACCCTGTCAAGCCGGGTGGACATAAATCTTTATAATTTATATACATATATGATGTCCATCTTGGATCCCAAAGGAAACTTCACAGCCATGCGGTGTGGTAAACTTTCCTCTCCAAGCCGTGAGGACAGCATTCCCCCCTTCGACGTGATTTTACTGGGCTACTGCCCCGGCGGTTCGAAGCCGCGGCGCGGGCCAAAGGACCAGTCCTCTATCCCCACGCTGACCTTCGGCCTTGGTTCGGCCCTTTCGGGTGGCTTTTGGCGGATCCTACGATCTGTCTTGCCTGTTTCGAATTTGTTGTTCGAGTTCACGAAAGTCATGTATTCTATTTTTGGTGTGGGGAGTTCAAAAGCTGAGGCAGTTGTTCAACCCACAAGGCAATCCCCCGAAAGAGAATGTATGGAAAGATGAGAGGGTGACCCTGATTCAGGAGTTCTTAAGAATCTCACTCCGATTCACTTTTGAAAAGGGATCTCTGTGAGGGTCTTGTCAGCTGTTCAAGGGTACTGCAATCCTCAATCCTTGCCTTGGGTTGCGCAAGGGGTCGCCTTTGTAGTGGCTTCCCTATAGGGATTCTGGAATAGGATAATAGGATTGGCCATTTTCTCATTTTGAACAGCCCCGCTTGTAGTATGATGTTGGTTCGCTTAGTCAAAAAAGGAATGCCAAGCACTCGCGCTGATTTTTGCAGCAGCTCAAGTCGCTTCACCTTCAAGGAGGGCAACGTAGTTTTCTCCTTGAGTACGTTCCATCATGACAACTCGTGGGCTTGAACTTCACACATGCTGTGATTCAAATTTCAATGACGCACCATCCCTTTCCAACAAAAGAGGAAGAAACCAAAAACCGCCGCCTTGCAGACAAAAAACACCACTGAAGCTGGAGGTGGGCGCCTTGAGGGTAGCTTCTCGCCCAAGGAAGTACGGGTGGCCGGGCGCCTGTGTCCACGCTTACGTGGTGAGCCTTCAGGGGGCGAAGGCCTTGACCTTGGCCAACACGCCCGTGAAGGCGCGATCAAATCGTCCAAGCGATTTCGCGGGTGGCTTTATTGGTTTCACTTGGTTTATTTTTGTTCAGGGTCGCGAGATATGGCACACGTTATTTTGGTTGGTTTTGTTGGTTTTATCTTTGGTTCGTTTTTTTCAGGCCCATTTCACATCCAACACCCAAACCCTCACCCTTAAAGAACCATCTCAAGCTATCAGGTGCCCCCAGACGGTGCCATGGACGGGATGCACCACTGGGGGAATCGGCTCCGCCTCCACATCGACCGAAAGCCTGGGGTCTTGACCGGCTCCTACTGGCAACCAGGCGAAAAGTTGACATGAGCCACAGTCAAAGCCCGGGATGAATCTTAGTACGGGACAATCCCAACTATAATTAGCTGTGGCCGCCTTCTTAATTCTTTACATGGTTCTGGGTCGACCATTTTAACACCGGGTTTTGACTATGACTCACATGGCACATGGGTGTTTCTCAAAATGTGTGGGTTTAATTGGAAACCAAGAGGACGCCAACTTCCTGGAGCTGGGGAGGGTCCCTAATTTTGAAATACCGGCGCATGTTCACTGGTGCCCAGTAATTTCGACAGACAGGCTGACAGCGTGCTCGCATGCCCATGTGCCCAGCGCATGTACATATGTACTAGCTATGTTATGTACTTGTATAGCGACGCCCTTTGGTGTCCCATGTCCAGCTCTGGCCGCGGGCTGCCCTTGTACATGCTGGTCCTTTGAGCGTTTTCTTGTTGGCCAACTTGTATTTGGACTCATGGCTTGGCCCAATGTAATGAATGGTGCCTTGTTGCCAATTGCACCACTAAGGAGAAAACAAACTTTCCAGAAGACAGAAGACCCAATTTGCGCCAACCATGTGGACACAAACCTCTTTGTGTGGGACCTTGCGCAAGTATTCTGGTATGGCAAAGCTACTGTTCTGCCCATGAGCTGGGCAATCTAGTTTGACAGTGCGCGTGGTCGGGGCAAGTGAGGTACATCGATCCCCAGATGGCATGGCAGGGAGTTGAGGCGGACAACTTGGAGGGTGGCGTCTAAGGCAAGTATCATAGCGTTTCACCATCAACGTAGCTCATCCATTTGCAAGCCAGCAGCATCAAAGAGAGAAAAAGGACGCGAGGATGATTGTCAGGCAGCAATACGAAGCTTGGTAAGATGACCAATCAAGGGCAAGCATGAATGCCCCCCCTGATTTCGCCAATTCATGGATCTCCAAGGTAGGCAACAGGTTATCCCTAAAGCAGCCAAGGACAAGCCAAGGATAAGCAGCCTGGATTTGTTTAAAAACAAAAACCTGGTCGATTGATAGGGCGGTGTCCCGGTTTTTTTTTTGGGGGGGGGGAGGTGTTCAGACCATTTTTGAAGGAGGGGGAATCCTGATGTGTGGCTAGCGTTGCAGGGCAGTGCCTCTTTGCGGGCGATCCAGGATCATGTCTTGCAGAGGAGTGCGTTGCTTTGGCCTACGTTTGCTTGCGATGCACATGCCAGCATGCTTGCACGGGGGCGGGAGCAGCATGGTCT
The DNA here is from genome assembly GCA_963377175.1 of Effrenium voratum. Lineage (NCBI taxonomy): Eukaryota > Dinophyceae > Suessiales > Symbiodiniaceae > Effrenium > Effrenium voratum. The sequence continues at coordinate 7,350 of CAUJNA010001336.1, read as the reverse complement.
GCGACGTTTGGTCCAGAATTAGAAGTGTGTCTGAGGCACTTGAGCAACATAGTTACCGTGCGTTTCGAGCAGTTGATTCGCTACAAAGTGTCAGACATCAAACACCCAGACATGCTTGCCCTGCATGTGAATGTAGTGATACCCACCTGGAAAATCAGTGACATTGTCTGCTCTCCAGTGCTTCAAGTCAAAGCAAGGTGTCATGAAGAGGCCAAGCCTAATTTCCATGTGCGAAAAAGCGAGCATTGGATCGCAAAACGGCGCTTGCATAGAAACCGAGTCCGCTATGAAGAGAGGCGTTGGCGCCTTGGTTTGGCTGGGCCTGGCGACCTGCTTCGTGGGCCGACCTTTGCTTCGGCCGTCCAACAGGGCACTGCTTCGAGCAGAGGATGAGGAGGCGACCGTCTCGGCCATAGCCCCAGCCGTTGACTGGCTGCCGTCTTTGGATCCTAAGATGCTTGTCAAGGATGGCCTTTGTCCATGTCCATGCTTTCTTTGGCCAGCAGAGCTTCTGGATGCTGGAAACCAACCCCACAAGCCTCTTTCCGTTCTGAAGCCAACCTAGGAGGGCGTCCAATTGCTAGAGCCCACACACCCGTTTGCATGTTTGTTTGTTTTCTTCGGTGCCGCATCCTTTCCAGCCAAGGATGGAGGAGATGGAAGCCAGCGAGGGCTCTATGGTACTGCCAGTGTTCCCTTTAGGGGGGCCCTTCATGCCCTATTCCAAGCAGAAGCTGAACATTTTTGAGCCCCGCCCCTTTGCTGATACGTGGAGCGGACTGGCATTACCCCCAGCGTCATGGTCGGAACGACCTGGCGTTGGCCAAGGGCCCAAAGCGGCTGAGTGCGACATGGCTCCTGAGCAATCTTCAAGAAACCCGCAAGGTGATCAACAATTCTCAGATGGCCAGGCCCCCCCCCCCCTATTTTGCGTTGTATGCGTCGCATGTGAAACCCGAATTCCACACTAGGACTCACTAAGACTGAAATTTTGGCCGCCATTGGGTGGGCGTGGTTTGAGGGCATTTCCCTCCATTCCCGCAAGGACAACCCGTGCCAATGGTATTTCATGGCCCTCTTTGAATACAACAAATCGGGTATCTTATCCCATGGCACCACACATACTGCATCGATGGCCGGAATACAGAACTTGCAGTATTTGTTTGGCGTGGGTAGCAGGACCAGCGTCTTCCGTTCAGCTAGCGGCCATGTATTGTGAGCTTGTCATTGGCCAAGGCTACAGGGCCCTCTACGACCATATCCTCCTCTCCGGGTCCCGCCGCTTTGTCGTCACCTCTGCTGATCCTTTCTCAGAGGCGGAGGTGCGATTTGCGGAGGTGGGCGTCATCTTTTACCTGGACGACTTGCAAGAAGTTTCGGAGCCTTGATCAGCATCCAGCACCTCTTGGGCAGAAGCCCGTGGGATTTGCATATGCGTGGAGGCATCCGTGCAAACATGACGCGCTGCAAGCGAAGTCAACATGCTTGTTCGCCCTTCTTCCCGTCATTTCACGGAAAGCGAGCAACAACCCAAAGGGTTCCCAGTTTTGTCCATGGCCGAACCCAAGGAAATGACCCAAGACCAGATCAAGTACGTTTGTGATCACACAGTGATCGGCCGCGTTCGCATCAAGCGGGTCCTGAATCCTGCAAAGTGGTTCGACAGGACCACCTTCTTGCAAGCTGAGGCAGGACCGCTGCAAAGGTGTTCCAAAAGCGGCCCAGTTGTTTTTGAGGGGAAGCCAACCACCTGAATGGCTCCATGATTTTCAGAGACGCCCATTTAATCAAGCCCAGAAGGGTCTCGATTTTTCCCCTGGCAAGGAGGCAAGTTGGATGTGTGGTTTCCTTCTGCCTCCTCCCCCAAAACAGAGGACCCAAGCCTCCATACAAAATGAGGCCCATAGCACTCCAAAGAAGCCTCCCACAAAGCCTTCGTTCCAGAAGACTTGCAAATTGAAACCCCGGCCTGAGGTGGAGGAATTTGAGGACCAAGACACCGAGGACTGCTGGAAATTGGAGGGCCAAGCGCCTAAGTTCGAACTAGGGTCAAGTGCCAACCCCCCGAATGTTCAGAGGCTGTGTGAACCCTTCCAAGACAGGGTTAACCCACAGGCCATGTTCTAGGGCTGATTCTGGCGACATCCGGGAATGAACGGCCTGGCCGTCCGATCTGCAGCTCTCTTGTCGTCGACAAAGGAAAAGGGAATGACCAGGACCAAGCGTGGCGGCGTCCCCCATTTAAGCCAGCCGGGAAAAGGGCATCCTCAACAAGTATGCAGCATTATACAACCATATCGGAGTGGAAGTGCGCGATCAACATTCAATCAAGGTACTATGGGTGTACCATAGCTCGTTCTTGCGAGAGATCGATGTTCAAATGGTTCAATGTTAGCGTTCAGGGATGGATGAACAAAGGAAATTGTTGAAGTGAGGGGCCATGTGTCGAACTTCCCGCCTCAAAACAGTGTAATTGCGAGCCGGTTTGGCTATTTGAGGTGTGTGAACGGTTGCCGACCAACTCACATTGCTCTTGCTGAAACGCGCCCCTTCAGGTCATGGCGAGCATGCTGTCTTTGTTGGCCACAGCTTTCAGGACCTTAGAATCCTCACCCCACCCAAAACATTATATATACATATACATATAAGGGAGCAATTCCATTTAAGGCTGCATTTCACATTTTTTTTGAGGGAATACTAGATAAATGGTGCCACCCCCTTCCGGGGGGGGTACCTGGAGAGAGTTGCCCGTATTGTTTGCAAGTCATGGCTTCCGTCTTGCACTCGGCAGAGTTCTGTCTGGCTCGCGCGACCAAATCTGATCCCCGCCGCGGCACGGTTGCGCAAATGCATAGTCGGTTGATGTGCGATTTCTTGCACAGGATCCCCGGGACTCTCCACCTTGTAAGCAGTAAATTGCTCTTCTTCATCAACTCCCCGTCAAAACGCCGGCAAGGGTGACGTAATGGAAGCGAGCGATGCGGTTGATCTCAACGTGTGATGGCACAAAGCGGCGCAACGTGTGGCTGCGAGCAAGCATGCAGTTGGCCACTTATGGCATGCCAGCTGTTGCAATTCTTCAGTATCGGTGCGCTCTTGCGGCAGGTCACGCGAGGCTTGAACATTTGAGATTGCTTGTTTAGTTGTCGCGTGACCTGTTGGCGATGTGTGACATTGTGGGGGCCAGCAGGTCACGCGATTTGCACGTGTTCCTTCCTTCAGACTGACGTGAGTAGCTTTCGCGTGCTGCAAGGTCATGGACAAGCTGAGGGGCTTGATTCCTCTCTACCAAGCATCTTAGCCAGACTTAGGCCTTCTGACATCCACGGTGTTTGATGCGATCGGGTTCTGAGAAGTTTTGGCATGTGGTGTGCAGTTGGTCAACTTCTTCTAGGTTTTTTAGTAGTGCCCTTTTACCCTTTTTTGGGGGAGGGTTCCCCTACTGAAAGGGTACCCTTCTAACCTCTCTACTGGAGGACCTAGTCTTGTTGGTGGATCAGAGCGTAAAAAGGAAGAAAACACCAAGGAATTGCGGCAGCCGCGCTATGATCCGGCCACCCTGGAGCAGATGAACGCCAGTAAGGAGGAGAAGGGCTTGTGGAGTTTGGTGGACCTTTGGGTGCAGCTGTTGCAAGCCCAGCTGCAGATGCTGCAGCAGGAGGTGGCGACTTGACCGGAGCTGAACGGAAACGGAAGGGAACACCTTTCTTCTCTTTTTTTGGGCTCAGGCAAAACAAAGGGAAGCACTTTTAGGACCCAATGATTTCTGGTGTTTCCGGATGGGAACAGTTTTGGCAGGTGTAGCTGTCAGGCCATTTGGTACCAAAAGATCAGCTGGTCAGCTCATGTTGTTTCTAGGTCCTTCAAGCCACTGAGTTATTGGCTGATAAGAACTTTGCTATTTCCGGCTAGCCTTTTTTTGATTTCTGGAATGGCAACCCTTGAGACTATGAAAGGAGCTAGCCAAAAGTATTGGCAATAGCTTTGGGATTTAGCACAAGTTCTGTTTTGAATAAACAAACAATGTGGACCGGAAAGGGACGTGCTTAGTCAGAAAAACTTTTGGGCCTTGGGAGGTGCCCCACAAAATTAAGAGGGGTCTTTGGCCAAACCTTTTGTGTGCCTTTCGAGTAGAGTCAGCTGGGAGTCACTGGGCGTCTGAAAAATGAAAAAAAAGGAAACACAACAGAGGGGGGTGATCTCGATTTTTTTCACGCGCATTTCGTGCAATCGAACCCACCAAATTTCCCCCCAAGCCTTTGCAGAACACCTTTAAAGTACAGCTGGGAGTCACCGGGCGTCTGTGCATTTCGTGCATTCGCGTGATCGAACCCATCCAAAATTTCCCGACCCAAGCCTTTTAGCTCCGCTCAGGACATCGTGTCATGGAACCCATCCAAAATTTCCCAAGCCTTAGGACAAGAAGATGAAAGTGATCCTGGAGCCCTTCTTCAAGGCGGAAGGGGGCATCAAGAGCATCAATGACCTCCCCGACAACGTGCGCGCCCAGCTGGGGAACCTGCAGCAGGAGTTCCAGGAGAGCGGGGCCCCATCAATGGCCCTTCGGGGAAACCAGGAAGGAGACCAAAAGGAGGAAGAGGGGACTTACCAAGACGGGGAAGGACTGTAATCCAAGATTGGATTTACTGAAAGAAATGGGATCCAAAAACGGCAATGACTGTGGCCACAGACTTTGATAATTATGAAACGCTCAGGGGGCTCCCTTTGAGTTTGACCAAAGGGTTTGGGTGGGGAGGAAAGAAAGGTTGCGCAAATGGGACCAGTTCAAGGCAGGGGAACTGAACTCGGAGTTATTGCTGAGCGGGGAGAGGGAACTGCAAGGAACGCCACGTTTTGTCAGGAGTCCGCCAAGGCCAAGGTGCTCTGGCAGTTTGAGTTCGCGCAGCGGATGATGCAGTCAGACCCTCCGGCTGAGAGAGGGGGAGACGAAAACCTGACGAGAGGTCCCTGAAAGAAAAATGGGGCGTGTCTATTTTGAGACGACCCCCCCAAAAAATTGGTGGGTGATCCTTTTGGTTTCTTTTTAAAAACCACCATAACAAAGGTGCCCTCATCAAAATCTCTCCCAATTGTCCTTTTCAAGGGGCCTTCTTGTGGGTTCGATATTGGTGGGTGGGAAGTGTAGCTCTATTTATACATTTGAAATGCTTGTTGAAATGCTTGAGATCCAAACATAAGCCAGTGTAAACATGTCACCAAGGGCGGTTGTTGGTCGAGTACTTGCAGCTGCTTCAAAAAAATCCATGGCACGCAGTGCCACACAAGAGCGTAGTCAAAAGCCAGCTAGCGCCAGGAATCCAAAGGATGCACACCCACTTTGCAGACTTTTGCTCACGAAGTGGGGGAAAGATGGATTTTTCTGAGCATGGGTTGCACGATTGGTTTGTCGGCTTCTTACCTTCGAGTGAATGGACAAAAAGTGATGGTTTTATTGCAAGTTCAATCAGATGCCATTCAGTCAGCTCACCAGGATAGTCACAGACAGCGCTTGGAGCTGTTCATTGACACCTTGGACGAGGAGGAACGGAAGGTCATTGCATTGAAATCCTTGAAGTCTCTTGGAAGTGGTGACTGAGCAACTGGTCCACGGGCCCGCTTCGCCATTGTTTGGATTTGCATGTTTTGGAAGATCAAATGAAAGCCAAGCAAGTCTGGGTGAAGTGGGCAAGAATATTTGTCTTAGGCTGTGTTTTGCCGACTTGCTGTGAGTCAGCAGAAAGTCACATTCTGAGTTTTCCACCGGCTCACTACGCAGTGCGATCTCCTTGTTTTCCTTCCATGTTTTCGGATCGCTGTGACCAATTGGGCGGGGCAAAAGCAACGGGCGAACAGATGGGACAAATAAATATGTTTTGCAAACACGAATTCTACAAACATACAAATATATATATATATATATGGTACCCCCCCCCCCATTGACTCTGATTTTTTTGGCTGCATGACTTTGAAAGCAATCTTGGAAGCAATCTTGGGTTGTCAGCCCAGGGGGGAATAAGGGAAATAAGGATCCTTATTCCCCTTATTCCCCTCAAACCCAAGAACCCAAGAACCCAAGATGCACAGAGGACTTTTGGAAGCAATCTTGGGTTGTCAGCCCAGGGGTGGAATAAGGGGAATAAGGATCCTTATTCCCCTTATTCCCCTTCAAACCCAAGAACCCAAGAACCCAAGATGCACAGAGGACTTTTGGGAGCAATCTTGGGTTGGCAGCCCAAGAAAAAAGGAAGGGACATGAGGATGCTTATTCCCGTTCTTACCTTCAAACCCAAGATTGCTTCCAAAAGTCCTCTGTGCATCTTGGGTTCTTGGGTTCTTGGGTTTGAGAGGAATAAGGGGAATAAGGATCCTTATTCCACTTATTCCCGTTTCTACCTTCAAACCCAAGATTGCTCCCAAAAGTCCTCTGTGCATCTTGGGTTCTTGGGTTCTTAGGTTTGAGGGGAATAAGGGAATAAGGATCCTTATTCCCCTTATTCCCTTCCTCCGCTCAGACTTGGCCTTTGCATCTTGCCAAGAGAGTCGAAATTCTGCTATATTCAGCTCTCAGGCAGCTCAAGTCCTTATTGTCTGTCTCCTCCTTCTTTCTGCCATGGCTTCCTTTGACGTGGTTGGCAAGGTCAGGTTCTCCAATGGCGCAGCCGAGCTGCGAATCCAACCAGCGTCTAGCCCTGCTTCATCCCAAGCTTACAAAGTCGACAAGGAGAAGCCTCGGGTCACTCTAGATGAAGTTCTTGAACAACACGAACGCGGAGCAATCAAAATTCATGACAGCCGGCTTCCATTGGATCAACGCGCCTTGCGTTCCATGATGTACAACACACAGAAAACTCTGAACATCGAGCCCTTGGGCCACATGGGCAGTGCACCATGACTCAGTTGTCCACTGCAAGAAGCTGATCACACTCAAGAATGGGAAAAAGAAATGGAGCTCCCCGCAATACGTGCGAGTGGTGACTCACAGGCTCCGGGATGGAACCCAGCTGAAGGTAAAAGCAGGCACCCAACACGTGGACAGGGCTTGGCGGTTTATTAAGGACCGGTTAAAATTGAACCAAAGGGTTCGAGCTGGGTCCAAAGCAATCAGGAGCCGCATTCGTTCAGCCCAGTATGAGTACTGGATGCGGGGCCAAGATCTCTGGATCAAAACTGGAGATCTGGTGAAGGATGCAATGGCTCCTTTTGTACAGAAATAGAGAGAGTTTTCTGCAGCAGAAAACAAAAAAGCGCGAAGTGCGTCTCACTGCCTGCTTTCCAAGTAAAGTTCCACTGAATGAAGCTCTCACTGCACCAAAAAAAACACACACATAAATCTTCTGCTGTCACCTGTCA
>CAUJNA010001335.1:2316998-2404187 GCA_963377175.1 Effrenium voratum | reverse complement strand
GGCACCATTCTATGCAATGGTTGCCATTTGCCGATTTTCTATCGAGAATGGGTGCCAGGCACCATCCGCTCCCAAGTTAGGAGAGGGCAGCCAGTTTGGCTGGACGGACTCAAGGCAGTCCGTGCCAACAGCTGGTATGAAGGGGAGACTGACGTGTGGGCTCCTCTCATGGCGTCGGTAAACCCGATCCGCGAGGTGGTCAGCTGTATGATCTCCGGTCTGCGCTGCGCGCCTCATCTTGTGCACAATCCCAATGCGGATACCGTGCAGGTTGCGTTTCAGGAGGTTGTGAAAGTCACCTCAAAGGACACTCACGCTTGTGTGCGTGCGAGTGATGAGGCTCTCGAGCGGTGGGTAGCGAAACAGCTGCTCATCGAGGAGAGCAATACTGGCGTCCCAATTCCCGACAATATGTCTGTCATGACATATTTGATCGAGCACCCGCAACAGGCGGCGCAATGGGGTCGTCATATGACGAGAAAGGGCAGTCTAAATTCAGCATTTGCCCTTTACCTCTCTGTGCATATTTATGATGCCTACCGCATCGGAATTGAGGACGGCTATTTGGTTCCGCTGTATGGCCTAAGCGCCTCACGCGCGGACATCATAATGTCATTGGTGCAGGCTGAGCGACGCCTCGCGGACTTCAATAGTGAGGACCCAAGTTTTGATGCCTCCACTGTTCTTGATTTGAGTATCGACTCTCTGCGGGCCGGTGGTGGATCCATCACGGCCCCGATTGAGTATGCTGAGGCATACATTTATGTCGAAGACAACAAGGTTGACATGGTCCCCGCTGCACAGCGGGACGGCCAATGCGCCATTGTTTTTGCTGACCCGCCGACTGGGAAGCACCATAGGCGGGCAGCCACTCCTAGGGGAGATCATCGGTCTGCTACCCCGCGACCTGAATCCAGGTCGAAGGGGGATCAGCAAAAGGGCAAAGCCCCTGCGCAATCCTGGCCCAAGGGTGGAGGTCACAAGGGTGACCAGTTTCCAGGAAAGGGTCACAAGGGTGATCAGTACAAAGGCAAAGGTGGCCAATACGGCTACCAACAAGGGCAGTTCGGTCGTGGCGGATCCGCCAGATCGAGAACTCCCACTGGCGGGTATCAGCCTGATGCTCGCGGGTCGGGGTACAAGGGTGCACAGGCTGCCCCTTTCCCGTTCCCGAGTCCGATGTATCCCGCTTTCCCAATGGGAGGATACATGCAACAGCCCATGGCTGGCATGATGCCACAAATGTGGCCTGGCGCAATGCCGCAGGGTTGGCAGCCGCATATGCAGGGTGATCCCCGCGAGTTCGAGAATCCGAACTCGCCGCATACCCCTACCTGGGGTGACGATGACGAGTTGGCCGAGACAGTGCCTCCTCCCCCTGGGGACTGGAATGTCAGCAAGGGGAAGGGGCGGCACGGCGGTGGACGACATCGGTAATACCTGAAGTCTGTCTGTGTGTTTGGCATGGCTGCGCCAACGCGCGCATGTTTTCATTTCGGAATTCACAAGATGGACTATGCTCCTTGTCGTAATTCGTTGTCTGGGCTATTCGCCATTTCAGAATTCAACTGCATGCGTGGCTGTGCGCTATTCGCGCAAGCTGCGATTACCTGTCAGGTGTGCGTCGCCACAGCAAGGCAGTCACTCTCGGCGGCGTCTATGGCCGCTGGTGATCTGCATCCTCCTGCACCGCTGCTCCTGCTGGTGATGGTGCTCATCAAGGTGCCGAGGTGAGGATCACGGATGCCCTGCACCGCTGCCGGTGATGTCCTACTCGGACCTAGACCGCGGATCGCTGCTGGTGGTATCCATGGCGATTGTCCTCGAATGATCGCGCGCCTAGACGGTGCTAATTTATAACCAAGGCTCATTGGTCTATGCACCATGTTTCAACCGACTGGCCAATGCGCCTAATCTAATAATTAAAAATTAAATCCACTTGAATCGAATGGTTCAATGTGGTTGCAATGCAAATGATAATTCCTTGGCTTCATGCCGGCCATTCCGAAGTTGATCCTTTGTTCTTTTCTTTTGTTGTTCTCTTGTTTGATTTGGCTACCGGCGAGAATCCGCCCCATACCCGTAATTCGGGGTGGTGGCGGGATCCGGGCTCCAATGCGTGCCCGGGTGTGGGGTCGTGAACCCTGGTAGCCTAATCTCCTGCTTTTCCTTGTTTGTTGCTACTCAACTTCAATATGGCCAATGCGCCCTTCCAAATTCACTTCTTCTCTTTGTACAGGCGAGGGGGGTGTTTTTGGGGGCATGTAGTTTTATCGCAACATGTTTCAACGCCGCGGCCAATGCGCCGTTTGGCTCAAGCTTTTCACCGCGTCGGACTCCGCCGCCATAACGGCATCGGCTGCCTACGGCGCCGCTACTCATCTCGGTCTTGCAAAAGATCGGGCTGAGGTTCGCGGCGGTAGGCACGTTCTTTGGTTGTGGGTCGGTTGTTTGTCTGGTGGTGTGCGCTCTGTTGCTGCTGCTCCGCTTTTGCTTGGTTAATTGCTTTGCTCGCTTGCTTGCTGCGCTCGCCTGGTTGGCTGCGCTGGCCCCCTTTCCTGTTTGGGTTTTGCGGTTAAACAGGATCCCCCGTTTGTTATCTGTGTGGTTCATTGCCAGCCGAGGGCACCACTTTGCCCTTGGGACTGGGGGGCTTACACTGTCTCTTCTTGTTGGTGGGTTAGGGCCTGTTTATTCTCTCCCGAAATACTGTTTCAAACCCTTTCGCATTTTTCAACCCACGAGAAGTTTCAACGTTTTAGTTTGAGAATCCTCATCACAATGGTAAGGAGGAGGGAGGGACTTTGTGGCAAGTCTCAGCCAACTGGGCTTTCCGGGCTTTCAACTCCAAAGCCGCAGTAAACACATGGCTGTGGCTCAAACAACCAGTACCAAAATGGAACCCTGGTAAGTGGAAACATGGACCAAATCCTGCGGTTTGCCCCTCCTGTTTAATTTTGAGCCACACCCACATACATGAACCCTCGGAAACCCGATGGCTTCAAACAAGAATGTTCGCCACTTAGAGTTGCAGATTTCAACAGAATCAAGAGGAATTGAACCACCACAACTGCAACCCTGGCCACTTCTGAATGGGAGCCAAAAGGAGTTGTTCTTTCAAGACATGGGTGGCTTGTTTTTGTTTTTTAGCATTTCACCCCTCCCCCTCCCCCAAAAAGAACAGAAGCCGCAAAGGTGTTCCTGTTGGTTTTCTGTAAAACCCAGGAAAAAGGGGGGCTGTACCAACTCCAAAATGGCATCGGTTTTCCTTTGGTTTCCCTTTCGCCACATGGGCGTGACCGACTCGCCACATGGGCGTGACCCTCGCCAGCCCAGGCCGGAGGTCGTTGGCTGGTCCCCCCGAGTGGCGGTCGCGACGGCGCGGAGGGGGGGGCGGTCAGAGGGCCGTTGTCGCCTTTCGCTAAAGCGGAAGATGGGTCTGTCCTTTTTGCGAGGGTACCCCTTTGTTTGCTGGTTTAAAGGGAATCCACGTTTTTTTTTGGGGGGTCCCTTATATAAGACACAACCACATGGGTTTGTCTGAAAAGGGGACCCCCAAATGGATCGGTGTCCTTGTGGCTTCTCTTACCATCCGACAAGGACACCCTCACAAAAGAAATCAAAATTAGGTGCCTAGTGGGAGTTTGTCTTTCATGGGGAACTTTAGCAGGAAGCGATCGAACGCCATTTCGAGCCCATGGACATTTACTGCAAACCATCTGATTCTTTCCTCACCTAGGGTTGGAAGTGACTAGAATGGAGCATTCATAGCGACCGCGGGAGTGGAAAGGCCAACGGCCTCTACACAGTACACAGGTCCTCCCCCCCTGCAGCCGGTAGGCCATTCCCCATAAGGGTATGCGATGAGGTACACCCCTAAGGAGTGCAGAAGGAATAGAGGGGAGTGGATGCGCCCGTAATACTGTGGGTGGACGAAATCCTGCACCACTTTGAAACTATGGGAAACCATTGTTTGTTCGGTATTTACAGGGGAAGCATCACCCCAGGTGTTTTTTAGGTGGTGCAGGATTTCGTCCATCCACGGTATGGTGTAACTCTTGCATTTTAGGATAGAGGCACCTTTTCATGGCCTGGTTGGAGCTGAGCGTGAAAGTCTTTCGGTTGCGCCTGAAAGGGGCTTGATCCAGAATATACATGAGCCACGGTTTCAGAGAGCTTTCGACTGTACCTGGGCGCGGTCACACATGAAGAGTTGCAGTTGCCTTTTTCCCATTTCCTGGGTGTGTCTTTTTTTGAGGGTACCCTGAGTTGTCTCCCTCCCATTTCCTGGGTGGGTTCTGTTTTTTTTTTTGAGGGTATGCCAAAAGGAAGCCGGCAATACACATATCTGGCAGCCCAGAATTGACCTCGGGTCCCATGCTTCGAGCCCCTTCGGCCAGCAGCAGCAGACTTCACCGCTGAACGCGCGGCACTGAGCGTGGCTGAGCGTTGCTAACAGCCATGGAAGACTCAACTTTGAGCTTTATGACTTGCATTTGGGGTGTTGTTTTTGGTCGGTTTGCACACCAAGTAGTGTTTAGTGGTTTGGTTTCCGTTGGGGTTTCCGTTTAACCCACTACAGGTGATTCTTTTAACAAGGGATTTGGACAGCCCAGTTGATGCTGGGACGATTGGCAAAGGGCCGACATCTTTTGGGATATGCCCGAAATGGCACCCTGATACATGGGGCCAAAGACGAAACCTGCGTATCCCACGATCTTCAGTTTTTAGCCACCATGCCGGTCGCTTTTTTTGTTGTTGTTTCGACACACGGACCCTTAGAAGTCCTTCAAGTAGATTCTCAGCATGGGTAGGGTCGAAACCCAACAGCAGTGCCTTTTGCCGAGGTTCCGCTTCACCAACCATTTGAGCTTAGAAAACGGATCGCTGGAAAGGGTGGGTTTCCTCTCGGTCTCCCTTGCACCAAACGGTGTGACCAATCTAAATTCCCCATGTGGGCTGTATTTTTGGGTACTTCGGCGGGGATCCACAGCATGGAAGGGAAATCATTTTCATCTCAGTTGACAAGACTCATCTTGACAAGACCACCTGGCGACTCAGCCTTCCCTTCCCACCGGGACACGGCCACACACTGCTAATGTTCACTGGATTAATCAAGTGCATTTTATTAGTATGGGGGTGTACCCCTCTAAAAGTGACGGTTCCTCACTAAACGCAGACACCCCCGGGTTGATTAAATAGTGGGCAGATTGCCAAAGCTGCGATGCCACGATGCCTGAGGTGATTCTGGAGATCACGGATCAGTTTGCCACGCTGAACACGTAGCTTGGCCTCAAAAGTGGTGAGCTTGCCACACCCTCTAGGTAACTCGTTTTGAGGCCGACATATCGCATCCAATTGAGACACTTGGCTTTCTCTGGCCGACCAGTTGTTCAGCTGCCGTTTTCCCTTTCTGTTTGCCGGCTTCCTCACTTTCGAACTGGGCCGGCGCAAGGAAAACTCTTACTTTGGCTCAGGCTGTTGGCGGTGATGGGGACTCTAGACCCGTCCAATGCTAGTTCTTTCCAGTGAGCGTGCAGATGTCGATCCCAGCAACCCTACCGTTGATATTTTTGCAACTCATGGTGGGGGGGTCTTGATACCCTGGAGACTCGAGACTGTTTCTTGGGGGTGCAGATGAAAGCATGAGTAAATTAGTTTTCTTCACAGCAGTGAAGTGCGGCATGGCAGCATGTCGGGCAAGAGCTCTGATGGAGTTCTTTGCTGGCCGCTTGCCAGCTGCATCGGGTTACCAAAAATTGAGAATTGCTTTTGAGAAATGGGAAACCAGTCCGGAACACCTCCAAACCACCGGTTCAGAAGGGTGGCTTAGAAGCACTTCTGCACATGGGGGTTGATCAAAAGGTCCTTGCAAGGAGTTATGCATTCGGTCACCATTCGTCTTGGCTTAAATCTTCCGCGAAAGATCGGCGATGGAGTTCGCGAAAGAAGCTTATTCTTTCGCGAAAGATTCCGCGTTGGATTCTTGGAGGCATGCCTGTGCACTTACATATTTGCAGACCCCGCTCCCTTGTAGATAGGGAGATACGCAGCACCTACACTTGCATTATTGATTCCCTGCCTGTGTTGGGAATGGTGCAAATCAATAGTTGGCTGGGCTATGTTGGCGCAAGTTTCGCGAAAGATCCGCGAAAGACCGGCGAAAGGCCAGGGAGCTTGTTGCAAGGTTCCGCACATCGCCGGCACTACGTACTGCGCGCAAGTGAGCTGCGGCTACCGTGTTTGCAAGCATAATGTTCACCTACGATTAGTAAATATACCATAAATAATGCTAACCGATTTCCCGAAAAAATAAATATACCATGAATAATGCTAACCGTTTTTTCCTAGGGGAAAATATGAAAAATACAAAATAATATAAACTAATTCAAAAAAATAACCTTCCCCCCACAGGAAGGAATGAATCCTGAGTTCCATTGGGATCCATGCAAAATGCAGATTTTTATTCAAGGTCAGTGCTCCCAACCCTCATCCCCCATGGAATTTGCATGGTTTCATAGTGAATTTATATAGGGATCATGCCAGGGATCCCTTTCTTTCACAATTCCTTTTAAAAAACCATCAAACATCAACACATTGACCCTGGCAGCAAGGGTACCCCCCATGAACCCTGAGGCACTAAATAATAACCAGACCATGAATAATGCTAACAAGATTTCCCCATCAAAAAAATATGTGACCCCCTTATCTTCACTCATGGTCAAGCTTTCCATTCCACTTGGCTCATCCCACACTTGATTCTAGATGTATCCCAAATCCACAAACTTTATGGGATCCATTTCTTTAAAGTTCCTTTTAAAAAAACCATCAAAATCAACACATTGACCCTGGCAGCAAGAGTACCCCCCATGAACCCTGAGGCGCTAAATAATAACCAGACCATGAATAATGCTAACCAGATTCTTCCTGGAATGACCAGAAGTTATTGGCTCAATACTACTTTAGAATTGGCCCAATTCTAAACTAGTATTCCCCCAAAGCAAAATAAGAAAAAACAACATGCCCAATACTACTTTTGAATTGGCCCAATTCTAAAGTAGTATTCGAAAACAAAAAAACTGAGCCCAATACTTTAGAGCCTCCGGCTCAGTCCGCCGACATTGTCCTCTCCCTTTTCTCCTTCTTCCTCTCTCCCTTATCTTTCTCGTGTGTTCTGTCGTCCTCTCTCCCTCCCTCTGCTCCCCATCCTCCCCATCCCCCCAAGCCTCTCTCTCTTCAATCTCCCTCTCTCTCTCTCTCTCGCTGTCTCTGTGTCTCTGTCTCTTTCTGTCTCCCTGCTCTGTCTTTCTGTGTTTCTCTGTCTCTTTCTGTCTCCCTGCTCTGTCTTTCTGTGTCTCTCTTTCTCAGTCTCTCTCCTTCTCTCTCTTTCTCTCTCTCTCTCTGTCTCTCTGTCTGCTCTTTCTCTTCTATTTCTCTGATTCTGGCTCTGTCTCTCTCTCTCTCTCTCTATCTCTCTCTCTCTCTGTCTCTCTTTCTCACTCTCTGTGTCTCGCTCTCTCTCTCTCTCTTCCTCTCTCTCTCCCTCTCTCTCTCTCTCTCTCTCCCGCTCTCTCCCTGTCTCTCTCTCTCTCTCTCTCTCTCTCTCTCTCTCTCTCTCTCTCTCTCTCTCTCTCTCTCTGCATTGCAGCGTCACGTCCCCCCTGAGTTGCCGCGATGTCCGGGCACTGCCCCTGCATGACCCTGAGCTGTCATCTCGCTACTGGCTTTCCCCCTTGATTTCCCCTTCATGTCTTTTTTCACGTTTCCCATGATGTCCGGGTCCTGTCCCTTCTATGCCTTCAACTCCCCCTTCATGTCCCTGACATTTTCTCGGTATGTCCGCTTCATTTTCCATGTATGTCCCGTTCTTTCGTTGCGAGTCATTTCCCTACATCTCCCGTCGTGCCGATTGGTTTCCTTGTGCTTTGTTTCCCTTTCATTCCCCCTGCATTCCCCTTGTTTTCATTGCTGTCCCTTGCATGTCCCTTTCAGTTCCCCTTTGTTTCCCTTTCATGTCCCGCTGCTTTCCTGTCATGTCGAATTCCTATTTCCTCCCCTCATTTCCCTGCACTTCCTTTCATGTCCCCTTTGCTCCCCAATATTTCCCGCAAAAAAAAATCCAGCATTTTCGCAATTAGGACGTCCAAAAACACAGAGTTTTTCGAGATTTTCGGCAAAAGGAGGCAGGAACCCCAAACCAGCAAAGAGCCGGCAGGGGGAATCGAGCCTGGGACCCCTGTTTTGCGACACCGGCTCCCCGAAGACTACGTTTAGTGGAACGTCATCAAATTGCCGCGCGGTCCTTGGGGGGGGGGGGTGGGGGGGTGACCCCCCCCCAACTTATCAGACGTCGGGCGGGGGGGGGTTAGGGGGGGGGGGGTTATCCTCTATCCTCTCTTAGGTGTCCGACACGCCGAGCAATGTCGGCGGACTAAACTCCTTTAAACAAGGCCTGACCCTGAAGATTCTCCCCTAATCTTTATTTATGGTCATTCAGGGGGGGGGCCCTATTTATTAATCATAGGTCAACATTAACCGCAGCAGCCACAAAGGCTCCAGAGCGCACGCTGCAAACAAAAGGGCGTGGCGATGGAGTCGCGAAAGATTCGCGAAATATGCTTTTCTCGCGAAGATGGCGTTTTCCGGAAACAGGAATATTGATCAGCTGCCACATGGACGACAGCAAGCCTGATAGGGACGCACCACGAAACGCACGATATATCACCGCCTCTCTTGAAAAAGGTAAACCAACAAGACGTAGGTAAAGCTGGGCACATGACTTTGACCGGGATCATTGCTTCATTGCTTCAACCTCGCCAACCCTGAGGCAGAGGGGCAGAGTGGGTCACTTTGGGGCCAGCTCTGAGGGGAGAGGGCCCTGAGGTACAACCACTGGTATTGCGCCTGGCGCTCCCTGGAGGACTCGGAAGTCAAGGGACGGCCGAAAATGGTGGCTGTTCTGTTCTTGGTTTCTTAAAACTTGGTGGCTCCCAGCCATCCTCTTAGTTTTTTAGCCTTTTAGTGTGGTGGTTTCCATTTAACCCACTAAAGTTAAACTTTTAGCAGGGGGCAGCCCAGTTCAAGCACATGAAACAAAATCACAAAACAAACATGAGAGGTACCCTCAGACAGTCTGACATACCCCCAATGGCGCAAAACAAACCGGACTGTAGGTTTTACAATTGTGTGAACGTAGATGGCACGATTTTCCATTTCGGTTCCAACATGCACCTGGCCAGCTATGCTGTCTGCTTTCACCCTGCTGTACCTTTTGACCTGTTTGGGGAGAGAAAGGCACCCCCCTTGCAGAGGGTCACTACACCAGTGCTTTAAATTTCAAAAAAAAGGTTGGGTCAAAGGTAAACGCTGGTTTGGGCGCAACTTGGGTTGCGCTTTGGTGTGCACTTGAACCTTTTGTTGTTGTGGAGCTACGGATTCCCCACTAACGGTGTCAACTGAACCCCGCGGTGGCAACTCTGAACCCCCAATGGCAAGCCAATTTTGTTCGGATCCCACCGAGCTCAGGGAGTTTCTCAAAGTGGATATCGGAATTTATTTCGGTTAGTTGACGAGATTAAGGGAAACCAAGCATCTTGGGGGACCTGCATTTTGAGAAGATCAAGGCCCACCGAATCCATGTCTCAGGAGCCTGCACACTCTTTCATCTCCAGCTCGCGATTGAGATACCTCAACACGCCTCTCAGCCGAAGCATCTCTCACGTGGGATGAGAGTTGCCCAAGCTTCTTTGCCCCTCGTCCCCTCTTAATTTCAACAACTTACTCACTTACCAGTGAGATGGTGCCTGATTTGCTGAGGATGGGCAACGGACCATAGGGAATCAGGGAGGGAGGGTCACAACCCTTTCTCGTGGGGACCAGTTTGGCTCGAGTGAAAGGATCCCCCGGGCGGATACCACGACCATGGCACAAGAAGGTTGAACCGCCCACGGAGCCGACTGCGCTGAGGTCTTTTCTCATTTGTCCACTGGACTTTCTCAACTACAAGAACTTCTACCAGGCCGGAGAACGAGCCCGCAGAGACAGAGGGGGACAGAGAGAGAGAGAGAGAGAGAGAGAGAGAGAGAGAGAGACAGAGAGAGAGAGAGAGAGAGAAGAGAGAGAGAGGAGAGAGAGAGAGAGAGAGAGAGAGAGAGGGAGAGAGCCTGAAAAACTTCAAGAAACACGTCCAAGTTGGCTACGAATTTTAGCAGTCGGAACTTCCAAAGTGGGTGGACATCCACCCCCCGAATTTCGATGTCAGTGGTCCTTTTGGACCAAAAGCCCATTTGTTGGGTGGTTTCCCTGTTGCTTTCCTTTCTAGGTCCCCCAGAGCCCTTTCTCACCAACTTTTTTGGGGGAGGGTTCCCCCACTGAAATCGACTACAGCAAAAAGACAGGGTACCCTTTTACCAGCTTTTTTGGGGGAGGGTTCCCCTACTAAATAGACTACAGCAAACAGAATGTGGGTACCCTTATTCTAATTCCTACTACTGCAGGACCTGATAAAACTACCACGAAAACCGCAACTCACCATTTTGGAAAACGGTTCTGGGTTCAACGTTTTTGTACCAGGTTTTGATTATGACTCATTTCTTGGGTGGTGTCCGGTAGGTTTCCTGAGCCTTTGGTTTTACCATCGCCAGGTTTCCTCCGCCTCGCAGTTCCAGCTCTACTTCGCTCTGAGCCATGTGCCCTTGCAGCAGCAGGCAGCTCGGGCCCCAGTCACAGACTGCGTCCTTCTTGGTTCAAAACCAGGTGGCCCGGGCCCGGATGGAGGAATTCGCACCACCTAAGAAACCCGCACGAATGAGTCGATTCAACGGCAAAGTACCGGCGAAATAAATGGGCTTGCCCATGGTTTCTTAGGTGGTGCGAGATGGATTTTGTCCATCCACAGTGTTGGTTGACACATCTGCCGGGGCCATCTACCATTCCAAAGTACCTATGATGAGAAATCTGGGCTTTCCTAGTTGAAGCGCCCAAATGGTCCCTTGGGCCATTGGTGGGTTCCCTGCTTATCCACAAGAGTTGCCGATCGGACTCCTGGACACCAACCCAAGATGCGAGACGGTCGGTGCGGACCGATGCTGGTCCCTGAACGGAAGCCTCAGTCATTCATCAGGAGGTCTTGGAAAGGAACTCCTAGAGAGGGACAACTCCCTACTCCCTGATGAATAACTGGGGTGGAGTGGAGCGGAGGGGGGGGGGGACGACGAAAGATGTTCCTACAAAAGTAGGTCTGTCTATTTTGAAGAACGCGTCGCCAGCAATAAAGCCAGGCAAAACCACACGCAACACGCGTACCATGACAAAGGGGAAGGAGAGATATCTGCAGAATGGCCTCCAACCTTTTAGGGGGTGGATTTGGATAAAAGTAAATAGCAAATGTCCCTCGAGTGGTATGCATGGTTGAGGCTACCCCATCTTTTGGTAGGTCTCCACCCAAAAAAACACCGCAGCCATTTTGGGGGTACCCGAACAAAAAGACACACTTATAGTTTCCTATATCATCGAACTGATTTTCCTGCAAGTGGTTTGACTCAAATGCTATCAAATAGAAACATACCATTCATCCCACTAGAGGTGTTTAAGAAAAAGACGCAAACCCATATCCATATCAAAGATCGGCTAGGTCCCCCAGTAGTGCCCTTGTACCTTTTTTTTGGGGAGGGTTCCCCTACTAAAATAGACTGCAGAAAAAAACAATCGGGTACCAACTTGTTCTAACCTCTACACTGGAGGACCTAGTCGGGATCACCCACTGACTGCCCTTCAAGCCTTCGACGACGGATTTGGTCCAAAGGCGCTTCGCCCTGTTTTTCTAGGTGTCCTTCCTTTTCCATTCTTTCCAGGGATCCGAATCTATTCAGGAAACCATCCAAAGCCCAGGTTGGAAACGGATCCGGTTTTTGAAAGAACGACGGTTAAAAAGAATGGAATTGGAATCAACCCCTAGACTAAACGCCCAACATGTTCGTGGGATCTCCCTTGTCTGAGCAGGGCTTCTTAAAAGATACATTTAGCAACCATTTGAAACATGGCTTTTTCAACACCAAAATAAAGTTGGAAACCACCATTTACAAGTTGCAATGTTCCGGTGTTTTTTATGTAAGGATCCCTTGCTAAACAAAGAACCCTCAAGATGCCCTGATTTTAGTGCCTCCGGCTCAGGCCGCCGACATTACAGGCCTGCTTTCTTATTTGCGTCCCTTTGGAATTGTCCCCTTGCCCCCTTCCCCTCTGAGATTTTTGCCCCCCTTTCTTTGTTGAGATCCATTCCCCCTTTCCGCCCGAAGGCCTTTTCTCCCTCTTTTTTTTTCCCTTTTCCTCCCTAAGATGTTTTCACCCCTCTCCCTGTTGAGATCCTTTCCCCCCTTTCCCCCCTAAGGCCTTTTCCCCCCTGAGATCTTCTCCCTTTGCCTCCCTAAGATCTCCCAGATCGTCTCCCTTTCAGGGAGAAGATCTGGGAGAAAAGGACTTAGGGGGGAAAGCCCAACAGGGAAAGGGGGGAAAAGATTTAGGAAGGAAAAGGGAGAAGCTCTCAGGGGGGGGAAAGGCCTTAGGGGGGAAAGGGGGAAAAGGATCTCAGCGGGGGGGGGGAAGATCTTAGGGAGGAAAGGGAGAAGATCTGGGGACAAAGGCCTTAGGGGGGAAAGGGGAGAAATGATCTCAACAGGGAAAGGGGTGGAAAAGATCTTAGGGCGGAAAGGGAGAAGATCTGGGAGAAAAAAGGCCAACAGGGAAAGGGGGGAAAGACCTAAGGAAGGAAAAGGGAGAAGCTCTCAGGGGGGGGAAAGGCCTGAGGGGGGAAAGGGTGGGAAGGATCTCAACAGGGAAAGGGGGGAAACAATCTTAGGAAGGAAAGGGAGAAGATCTGGAAAGGCCTTAAAGGGAAGGGGGGAAAGGATCTCAACAGGGAAAGGGGGCAAAGGATCTTAAGGAGGAATAGGAAGAAGATCTCAGCGGGGGGAAAGGCCGTAGGGGGGAAAGAGGGGAAAGGATCTCAACAGGGAAAGGGGGGAAAGATCTCAGTGAAAAAGGGAGAAGGTCCCAGGCAGGGAAAAGGCCTTAGGGACAGGGGGCAAAGGATCTTAGGGAGGAAAAGGGAGAAGATCTGAAAAGGCCTTAGGGGGAAAAGGGGGAAAGGAGCTCAACAGGGAAAGGTGGGAGAAGATCCTAGGGAGGAAAAGGGAGAAGATCTCGGGGGAAAAGATCTTGGGGAGGACAAGGGAGAAGATCTCAGGGGGGGGAAGGCCTTAGGGGGGAAAGGGGGGAAAGGATCTCAACAGGGAAAGGGGGCAAAGGATCTTAGGGAGGAAAAGGGAGAAGATCTTGGGGGGGAAAACGCCTTAGGGGGGAAAGGGCGGGAAAGGATCTCAACAAGGAAAGGGGGGAAAAGATCTTAGGAAGGAAAAGGGGGAAGATCGCAGGGGGAAAAAAGGCCTTAGGGGGGAAAGGAGGGAAAGGATCTCAACAGGGAGAGGGGGGAAAACATCGTGGGGAGGAAAAGGGAAAAACTCAGAGGGAGAAAGGGCCTTAGGGGGGAAAGGGGGGATGGATCTCAACAGGGAAAAATGGCAAAAGATCTTAGGGAGGCAAAGGGAGAAGATCTCAGGGGGGGAAAGGCCTTAGGGGGGAAAGGGGGGAAAGGATCTGAGCAGGGAAAGGGGGGGACAGATCTTAGGGAGGGGGGAGAAATGATCTCAACAGGGAAAGGGGTGGAAAAGATCTTAGGGAGGAAAGGGAGAAGATCTGGGGGAAAAAAAGGCCAACAGGGACAGGGGGGAAAGATCTAAGGAAGGAGAAGCTCTCAGGGGGGGAAAGGCCTCAGGGGGAAAGGGTGGGAAGGATCTCAACAGGGAAAGGGGGGAAACAATCTTAGGAAGGAACGGGGGGGGAAGATCTTAGGGAGGAAAGGGAGAAGATCTGGGAGAAAAGGACTTAGGGGGGAAGCCCAACAGGGAAAGGGGGGAAAAGATCTTAGGAAGGAACAGGGAGAAGCTCTCATGGGGGGGGGGAAAGGCCTTGGGAGGGAAAGGGGGGAAAGGATCTCAACAGGGAAAGGGTGGGAAAGATCTTAAGGAGGAAAGGGGGGGGAAGATCTTAGGGAGTTCCTCCCTAAGATCTTCCCCCCCCCCCTTTCCTCCCTAAGATCTTTCCCACCCTTTCCCTGTTGAGATCCTTTCCCCCCTTTCCCTCCCAAGGCCTTTCCCCCCCTGAGAGCTTCTCGCTTTTCCTTCCTAAGATCTTTTCCCCCCTTTCCCTGTTGGCCTTTTTTCCCCAGATCTTCTCCCTTTCCTCCCGAAGATCTTTTCCACCCCTTGCCCTGTTGAGATCATTTCTCCCCTTTCCCCCCTAAGGCCTTTTTGCCCCAGATCTTCTGCCTTTCCTCCCTAAGATCTGGAAATGAAGGGGGGAAAGGGGGAAAGGATCTCAACAGCGAAAGGGGGGGAAAGATCTCAGGGAGGAAAGGGAGAAGATCTGGGGAAAAAATGCCTTAAGGGGGAAAGGGGGGAAAAGATCTTTGGGAGGAAAAGGGAAATCTTTCTCGGGGGGAACAGGCCCTAAGGGGCAATCGGGGGACAGGATCTCAATCGGGAAAGAGAGAAAAACACTTTGGGAAGAGAAGGGTGGAGATCTTGGGGGGAAAAGGCCTTAGGGGGGAAACGGGGGCAAGGATCTTAAGCGGGAAAGGGGGGAAGAGATCTTAGGGAGGCAAAGGGAGACGAACTCAGGGAAAAGGACTTAGGGAGGAAAGGGGGGGAAAGATCTTTGGGAGGAAAAGGGAGAAGAACTGAGGGTGGGAAAAGGCCTTAGAAGGAAAAGGGGGGAAATAAATGATCTCAACAAGGAAACCAGCATAGGCAACATCCCCAGCATCACTTGCATCATCCGCATCCTTGGCAGGCGCTGATGCGGATGATGCAGGTGATGCTGGCGATGTGCCGCTGGAGCTGCTAATGATGCGAAAGCGCACCCGGGGGGAATCGAACACCCCAATGTTTTTGACAAACTGAGTTGCACAAGCCGCACAATGAACAGATTTAGTGAAGCGTCTTCGAATCACCGCGTGGTACATGGACCCCCCCCCCCCGCAATAGTTTGAAATGCTGATTGTGGGGGGGGTTAGGGGAGGGGTAACAGGTAAAGAGGTCTGGAGCATTTCTTGGATTCCTATGGGCGTCTCCCAGCAGACAGGAGTGTTGAGGGTTGAGGGTCCAGGCGCTCGATCTGTCCTCGACAGGGTTGTGGGATCAAGGGGTTTTTCCCCACTTCTGTGATAATTACAAGTTGGAAATCTCCCCCTTTATATGGGGGGTTAGTCTTTGGGAAGCCTTTTTTGTTGTATCGCAGAAGTGGATTCCATTCCCACAGCCCTGGTCCTCGATCTGTCGAAGCTTTCTCCCCGAGGCCGGCTTCGGTCGCCTTGTGGTGGAGGCAGCTGGGCTTGTGGAGAGCTCCGTTCAGGCAGCGGGCCCCAGCGATGGAGCGATCGCCGAACGGGCGGGGTGGGGGTGGGGTTGGGTGGGGGTGGGGGGGGGGGTTGCTCAAAACTTTGGTTGTTTCTTTGTTTGCTTGTGTGTTTGTTACTGTTTGTTACTGTGCGTTACTGTTTGTTACTGGTTGTTGCTGTTTGTTACAGTTTTTGTTTGTTTGTTTGTTTGATTGTTTGTTTGTTTTCGGACCCTACGTTTGACTGATGAGTTTTTTCGGCCAGGGGTGGGAGTATCAGAGACTGGCACTCCATCAAAACCATTTTGGGGTGTGGGGGGGGGAGAATTTTCAGAAACAAGTCATCCCGGTTCAGCCTGGCCGAGTTTCTCTCACTTTAGGGGTACCTTCCTTTTCCATTTCCAGGGATCCGGATCTTTCTAGCAGACCTCCGGAAACCCAAGGAAAACGGAACCGCTTTTTTGAAAAGAACGATGGTTGAAAAGAATGGAATTGGAATCAACCCCTAGACTCATGTTCCTTTCACCCCGAAGCTGAGTCCCGAGTTGCGACTTCGCGAAATCCTTGGAACTGAGAGGGGCCAAGACTTTGAGCAAAAACACATGCTTGCAGCTTGAATCTTCCGAACGAACAACCACATCAAGAAATTCAGAGAGAATGTCCGTTGCAAAGACGAATTACTGCACTGCCCCTCCGACGCAAGACATCCTGCATGCCATATCGGAGGGACAGGAAGCAGCTAGAATATGATCTCAGTGGCCAGGCTGATGGAATATCTAAAAGGTCTTCCTCTTCTGTCGTTGCGTCCACAGGCCTGCGTGAGGTTCACCTTGTGACAGCTGTGCGGGTATGTCTTCCAAATGGTTTCCTTTTGTTGGTCTGTCTAGCTTCAAGGTATGTCCAACTGACATTTTCCTTAAGGGAGCACCTTCTGTTTCTTTCAGACTTGCGAATGTGGGTCCCGTATTTCTTGGCAGGCGTTCCTTTTCGGTTCCCTTGAAAGCCCAAGTTGGCGACCCTTGGCCTCAAAAGGTCCCCCGAGCTGGGACCCCTGTTGGCCGTCCCAACCTGTGCCTTCCCCAAGGCTCTTATCGGGGTGCACCTTTTTTTACATCCCGCAAATTTGTTTGTACCGAGCCTCCAAAACAGACCCACAATTGTTGTTTGATGTACGTAGACCAAGCATGATCTGGCCATGTTGCCGCATTGCACACAAACACTCGTTTGGCGGTCAACTATCAAGCAATCTTTGTTGGGGACTTTGGGGACTTTGGGGACTTTGGGGACTTTGGGGACTTTGGGGACTTTGGGGACTTCGGGGCCTTCGGGGACTTTGGCGACTTCGGGGACTTTGGGGACTTTGGGGACTTTGGATTCAATTTCTCGGCAACAGTTGGTGGTTGGGATTGGCGGCTTGGTTAAGGAGGCGTTTCCCATTTACTCTCTACAAGACCCAGGGGTTCAGGCTCCCATGTGGCTTGGGAGCTGTGTCGAATGCCGCCGCAGGCCGCCAAAGCATGCCGTCGAGCCAATATAACATGCGCCTGACATCGCCAGAACCGCTATGCAACCACCTGGCTGGGGCAGGAACACAGCCGCCAACACTTGGACTTGGGCTCAAGAGGGCACCTCGGCAGATTTTGCCCAAGTCTTTGAACCCTTCCCCCCTTCTTGCCTTCCCCCGGGCTTCTGCTTGTGTCCTTACAGCCATGCCGCGCTTCAGCTTTGGAGTGCTGAGCCTTGTGGCCTGTGCCTTGGCCGCTGAGCAGCAGATCTTCTGGGTGGATGACCTGATCTCTCAGGGACAGGCGGCTTGGCCGAGATGGACGCGCGCGTTCGCGCGTTCGCGCGCGCGCGCGTGCGCGCGCGCGTTTGTTTGTTTGTGTGTGTGTGTGTGTGTGGGCCTTTCATGGGGCAGCTAGCTGGTTGGGAGAGAGCCAAGGAGCTGGGAGTATCCAAATGTTCGAACGCATAAAGAGGGAGCTAAGAGGCTACCAGGAGATTTGTGAGGACAGGGTAGTAACCCATCCTTAAAAACCGAAACTGGACAATGACTGGTGACCACAGCGGCTTGCCTGCGATCTGCGGGGGGAATACCAAATCAGCCCAACCCACCCAAAACCTCAAACTCTACCAACCACCCAAGATCACTCCCCTTTTCAACCCCACGTGCACCGGAAAAAAAGAAAGAAAGAACAACAGCAACCTCAAACTGTACCAACGACCCAAAATCACCCTCCCCCCCCCATGCAAGAAAAACAATCACCCCCCCTTTTCAGCCCCACATGCACCGGAAAAAGAAAACCAAAAAAAGAAGAAAAACGAAAACAACAGAGAAGCAAAACAGGAAAACACAAGCAAAGCAAACAATCGGAAAACACACAATCCGAGACCAAGGCCCAGTCGAAGCTTTGGATGATGACTGGGGAGGACGCCCCACTGGGCAGTCGCAAGATCCAGTACGACGACCAGGACTACTGCATGGAAGCCTTCGGCAGCCTCGTTGATGTTTAACGCGACCGATGAAAGGGGCAGCGTCATATGACATATATAGAAATACATACATATATATATATATATGATCCAGTCTTCCCTATATATATATATATATATATATTTATATATATGGGTGTGGCTTTTGATGTTGGGGACGTTTTAAAGGGAAGCCAACAGGAAAGCTAAACGCCATTTTCGAGGTCCTTTTTTCTAGGACGCATACGCGCAGCACAGATGCAGAGATGAATCAAGTGCCAGTGCTGCCAAAATGAATTTGCGGGATACCCTTCCTCCCACTAGCACTTGTGGGGAGGTGCCTGGAAGATGAATTTCCTCTTGAAGAGCCTCTGTCAGGTGCTGTGGAAGAGAGGGCATCTCATTCCTGGCAAAGGGCGGCAAATAGCAACCTTCAGCTTTGGCAAGAGGACTGCATGGTGCCTATGTGGAGACGTATCGCAATTTGCTCCCAAGAGAACCCCATAGGCTCGGTGAGGGCACGCCAAAGACCACGGCCGATTTCAACGCCCCGAAAAGGGTCCTGGACCCTTGCACCACCCATCAACAAGAAAGACATCGCCCCATTTTTGTGGGGTGACCCATTTTGATGGGGTCCGGGTGTGGTTGTTCTTGATGGGTACCTGTTTTTTTTTCCCCTGTGGCGGTTGGTCTCGTTTCAATCCGGGACCTATGGGCCGAAGCTATGGGCCGATGTGCCCCCAGGCACGCTGGATGGCTCCGTTTGCAAGCCGCCGCCTGGCTAAAAAGCTTCAGTGAAGGAACGACCTGTGGATGAACGAATCCATATCGCACGATTGAAACAAGAACATGAACCCCCGGTTTCTGATGATTCCACTGTACCAACAAGCAATGGTTTCAACCACGGTTTTTTTAGGCGGTGCAGGATTTCGTCCATCCACGGTATGAACCATCCAACTGTCAAACTTTCCCCCCTTCTTGGGAATCCCCCGGTTCATTCCCAAAACTGTAGCGATTGCAGCGGCAAGCAAAAGGGTGATTTGCGTTGCCTCCTTGAAGATTCCTGAAGCCATGCTGGGCCCTGAGTTCAGGTTGGTGAAGCATTATAGCCATTGGCTCCAGGCCTCCCAGTGGCTGGTAGGCATCAACAGACATGGAGCCGTGCCTGGATCGGCATCTGTCGTCTGCGGGTTTGCCCGCAGATTGGCAGCATGACATTGCCGACATGGTTGGGCAATATGCGATGATGTCCCGTGCTGTGGACAGCGACACCGGATCTTGTTACGTCAAGCTGCAGAAGCTGATCGCGGTGGATGGTTGGGCAGTGGATCGTGTTTATTGGTCAGCCATTGGCGCTCCATCTCGCTCCTCCTTTGCATGCAACACAGGGGTATTTTCGGTACAGCTGGAAGTGCCCATACAGCAACATCTGGCTTTCAGGATGGAGAAGGACGTAATTATGACAGCAGTGCATTTTCGGGTGGTGTGCCAGGACTCCATTGCATTCATGCATTTGACGATGGATTCCCTACTGTTCAAGCATGGAACGGTTTCGCAGACAGGGTGTGCGGTTGATTTCTTTGCGGGAATCGGGGGATGGGTGCACGGACAGCGTTTTCTGTTGCCCTTCCTTTCACAGCATGCACCACAGATTGCCTTTGGCATTGAGTGTGACTTGCGAACTGCTGATTTGGCATCAAGCATGCTGGGGTGGGACACCATGAAGGATGATGCCTTCTGTGCGATACCTTGGCTTGAGATTGAGAACATGGATGCGCTCATGCTGTGTGCCAGTGTATCCAATCGTGCAGTATTGTCCAGACTTACTGTGCACAACATAGCGGTAGCTGTGGGTTCGCCTAGCTGTCAGCCTTGGTCGTCAACGGCCTGCCGTGATGGACTGGCTAGTGAGCTTGGCCTCAACATCATTGACACAGCCATCAACCTGAAGATCATGCAGCCATGCATTGCGGCTCTGGAGAATGTGATTGGCATGGCCTCCCATCCCCAATGGGAGCTGGTGAAGCAGCTCTTCAAGTGGGCGGGCTTTCGTCTCATTCAGGTTGACAAGAGTGACATCCGAGCCATCCGGCCTATTGCACGCAAGAGGCTGTTGCTTTTCCTGGTACGCGACGATTTGCAGCTTAGTAAGGAGTGTCTGATGCGGCTCACTGGAATTACCATGCCGTGTGTGCAGCCCAGGCCAACTCTTGGCACCACAGATTCGATCATGAATCACCTGACTGAACAGGAGTGGGATGCATTGAAAGTCAGTGCGGAAGACCTGAAGCGCCTGCTTGACCCACGCTTCTTGCCTGCATGGGAACGTGCCAAGCATGGAACAGATGCCACTGCTATCAAGCGTTTTCGTGTGTTGGACCAGCATTCGCACCTCCCGGCCCTCATGGCATCGTACCGGACGAACATTGCTTTCTCAGATGGTTTTCTGCAAGAGAATGGATTGCATGCCTTTGTGATTGGTGACAGCCGGGGGATTCGCTTTTTCCATTGCCAAGAGCTTGCCACGATCTTAGGGTTCCCAGCCAGTACGGCTCAGGCTACTAAGGACGTGTTTGCATACCGCGCATTTGGGAATTGCCTTGCACCAATTCATGCAGCTCATGGATGGTTCAAGCTCTTCTGCGTGTGGTCGGATCTGACAGGTGTTGCGGGGGTGCGTGGCACTTTTCATCAGATTTGCACCTATGCGGACAGCCAGTATCATCGCTTCCAGCCAGCTGAGTCGAAGAATGATGCTTTGACCCCCATTACCCCGACGGTTCCCTTCGCTGTTGAGTCCCAGAGCTGCAGGATCCTTGAACCGCCAACCAAGAAGTGCAAGCCTGATGTCCTTTGCCTTGTGTTGCCTGAGACGTGCATCCGTGACCTGCTTTTCGTAAGCCCTGACGCACTTTGCAACATAACAAGCAGTGGACCTGATGACATCCGTTCTGAGATTGCACAGAATTGCAAAGTCTGCATCACCCATGATGAGGGCAGATGGGCATGGAGTGGAACTGCATGTAGAGGTGATACCATTGCACATGTGCTTCAGCAAGCCTTGCCGGGAGTGTCCCCAGCCTCATACGTTGTTTGCTGCCAGGGATCGCCTTGCGATGTCGGATTGCACATTCAAGGACCCATTGCACTGCATATTGGCTTTGAGACACGTACCATTCAGTGTCGCATTGGAGGCTCACTTCGCACATTGGACGTTGTGATTTGGCCCTTCATGTCTGCCTGTGATGTCATTGCACTCATTGCTAACCGCATAGGTGTGTGCACGGCTTGCATTCGGCTTCAGAATGGATTGGCCATGCTTGACCATGTCAGCTGTGTGTGGCATTACCCAGCGAGGAGCTTCATTGTGCGCACCTTCCCCATCAACGGGGGGCAAAATCTGTGGTCTGCCCATGAGATTGATTGCCTCACTGAGTGTGTTCGTGGAGGGCAACATGGAACCAAGTGTCTGGCGCAAAGCAGAAGCAGCACTGATCATGAGTTGTGGTACCGTGGCCCTGCTTGGCCCCGTGTCATTGTGTCTTTCATGCGTGAGGACCTTTGCCTGCATGATGTCATTGCCAAGCATCCGGAGTGGCCAGAAGAGGTCCGTGCATTTGTCAATGGCGCTGAGACCCCTCTTGACACTGCTGTTAGCATGTGCAATGGTGTTGTCTCTTTCCGTGTTTTCCCCTTGCATGGAGGTGCGAAGAAAGGTGGAAAAGGTAAAGGAGGGCCTGATCGCAATGCTTTCCTTAAGGGTGCACTGATTGAGAGAGGCGTGCCCAGTGATGTTGCGCAGGACAGAGCTGGTCTTGTGATCTCCCGCCTTGGCACTGATTTGTTTGATAAGCTTCCCAAGGATGCCACTTTTTGGGATAAACTCAAGCAAGAAGCCTCACGCCACAGCGTCCGCCTGATTTATCCCGGTGAGCTTCGTCAATTCCAGACAGAGAAGCGTGCAGCCTCAAGATCTATCACTGACAGCAGCACTGCAACAGGCACTGAGGAGTGGTCCATCAAAGGTGGTGGCAAGAAAGGCAAGCGTCAGCGGCAGATTGACACCACTGACCTCAAGCTTGTGTCTGCCGACTTCCAGGCGGACGATCAAGTTGTGCCTAGCCTTGCATTTGCTGATTTCAGCACTGACGCTAGCGGCATATGTGTCATGACGCCACAGCAGGCCAAGGCATTCATGCCCCCAAAGAAGATGTCCACAGACGGCCTTGCCATCCTTACCACACAGCCTATGCCTGAGCAAACTGAAAGCCCCATTCAGTACACTGCCTGCAATGCCGAGGGTCGTGTTGCGCTCATGCAGGGGCACTTGCTGCAGTTCGGTGACATTGCAATTTACCATAAGCCAGCGTGCCCTGAGCTCACAGTTGCTGAGGTAAAGTCCACTGTGCTTGAAGTCATTGTTGACAAGTCGTGCAGTAAGTGGGCCACGGCAGTTAGTGACATTGTTACGCACATTGCTAAGTCACATGCAGGAGTGAATTGCACTGAGGGGGTCTTGAGCAAGTGGCATCTGAAAGTTTACGACTCCCAGAGATTTCCATGCCGCCAGGATCACACCAGTGCGTCACACATGCATGGCTTTCTCAGAGTGCGAGATGATCATCTTCTTCCCTTCCTTGCCCTGTCGGGCCGAGACGGTATCTTCGTGAATACCAAGGCAGGTGCAGGAGCGCGGGATGAGCGTTTTGCCGTTGTCCCTGTGAGAGACAAGACCAAGCAGGAAGCGCTTGCAGTTGCACAGATGCACGCCAGTGCCCTTGGGGTTGTCAAGATGCGGGAGGGATTTGGCATTCGTTGCAAGCGTGAGGATGTGCGCAAGATTAAGAGAGGTTTGAATCCTGATGTCATTCTCTCTGAGTCTGAGCCCGATGACGTTGATTCATCACTGCAGTATAAGCTGTGCAATGTGCGAACGCAGACCACGAAGCAGGCCCTCACTGATGCCCTGCGCGCCCATGGCTGGATCGCCACAGTGACCAGGGCTCTCGGAGCCAATAGTTGGTTTGTCAAGTCAGCGAAGGAGCCGCCTAGCAAAGAGTTCCTGATCAATGGTCACCTTGCAGTGCTTATTGCATATCAGTCACCAGCAAAGCAGGATGATTTGCCGAAATGGCCCTTTGCGGGCCTTGCAGTGCCCAGGACTGGGGTTGAGCAGGCGAGTAGTGCAGCCGTAGGACCGTCTGTTGCTCTTGCTGCAAAGGGCCCCAGCGCAGTGCGATTGGATCAGATCAAACATGACCTTGAAGAGAAGGTTGCGAAGCTTTTTGAGGAAAAGATGAAAGATACTGCCAGCCGTTTCGATGGCATTGAGTCAGAGATGCAGCAGCAGAAGCAAGCCTCTCTTACCTTGCAGAGTGAGATTGGAGCCAACACGCAGCAGATCCAAGGGCTTGGCAAGACCATTGACACTGTGCGCACTGAGTTCCAAGTTGCCAATGGTGAGCTGATGGGAGGGATTAAGCAGTTCATGCAACAGATGCGTGCTGAGAGCGAGGTTAGTCTGAAAACGTTGCATGCCAAGCTTGATCAGATACAGGCTGATCAGATGCAGGTTGATCCTGAAGCTGACAAAAGGAGGAAGGTCAGTCCTGCCCACAAAGGCAGCTGACTAGTGCAGAGTGCGCATGAGCCTAGCGCTGGAGGCCGTGTGGCACTTTCGAGATTGTGCCAGCGTGATGCATGGGCCATGCCTTGTCGCTTCCTTGTTTGCATTGCCTTATGGTCGGGTGTGGGTGTTGTCGACGCCTCATCTTTGGGTGCAAATGGGAGTGAACTTGTGGCCGTGGAGCCCCCTGACATTTGGGGTCACCTTAATTTGTTTTTTAATATTGCATTCTGCATATCAGCCGTGGTTGCACTGGGAGCATATCTCCCCACTCTGATGAAGTGTGCGATGCTTGCCTCTCCTTTGCCCAAGCAAAGTGGGCGGTGCCTTGCTCGTGATGTCAGAGGCATTGAGGCGCCTTGGCTGTTTTTATCGTGCAACCAGCATGTCATTAGACCTGCGCGCAAAGTAGGTCGAAGGCGATTGCCATTCAGGCATCGACCCAGAAGCAAGCCAACTGTGCAGCATAAATGGAAAGGGTGCGGCATTTCGTTCCTCATGGTACTTGTCATCATCACCCCCCTCCTTGTTGCTGAGTTTAGTAATTTCTGTCATTTGCATAATTTCCTTGCCCATCAAGCTCAACGCTTTGGGGAGGCACGCAATCCTGGTCCGCAAGGATCGGAATTCCTTCAAGTAGGTGTGGTCAACCCCACTTCAATTGGAGGTAAAATGGATGTTCTCAATAGCATGGGTGATGGTGTATGGGCTCTCAGTGAGACTTCGGCCACTGCTCGAGTTCAGCAAAATGCTCGTAGTTACTTTCGCAAGGAAGGTAAACATGTGGCTTTCTCTACACCGGTTCGGCCTCACAAGCATGGACTTTCTGAAATTCGGGGAGTGGCGCAGGGCGTTGGAGTTCTTGCCTCATACCGGGTGTGGGAGTCTCTCCAACCCCCTCCTGTTGAATTGCGAACCAGTTCGCGTTTCCTGGTTTCCTTTGTGCAGATTTCCCCAACGTGTACCCTCCAGGTGATTTGCATGTATGGCCCCCATCATACCTCGATGGTTCATCCGCATGCCTTTACAGATAAAATGCTTCGTTTTGCCCTTGACTACGCTGTCTCTTTCAAAGGTCCCACGATCCTTTGCGGAGATTTAAACAAAAGCCTTGATGACCTGCCTACTTGGCCATTGTTGCAGCAGTGTGGATTTGCAGATCTTGCCCTTGTTGCTGCCCAACGTCAAGGGGTCGAGCCGTCCCCTACATGTCGGGATAGCACTAGGTATATGTATTTGATTGGCACCTCATGTTTGCGTGATGCCTTGGAGGACTGCGATGTTTGTCAAGACTATCTCTTTGACAGCCACCCAGTTCTTCTTGCTACCCTGCGTAAACAGGCAGTCACCTTGCCTAGGATGCGCATTTGGTGTCCGAAATCATTTGATGATTGCATTATTGACGCATCTCTTGCTCAGGATGAAGCGAACAGCAGACAAGCATTGTTGGAGCAGGAAGTAGCCCAGGCACTCAGTGAGCATGACCTTGATAGTGCGGCTACCATTTGGACTAAGCATGCAGAACAAGTCCTTTACCATGCCACATGCGATGTAGAGGGTAGGTCTGTGCGCCATGGCAAGGGCTATCTTGGACGTGCGACTGACAAACTTGTTGCATACACTCCAGCATCAATCCCAATTTGCAAAAAAGGACGCGACGGTGACTTTGAGCCAGAAGGGAATCATCATTCAGTTGGCCTTAGGAGGCGTCTTCGCCAAGTGCGACGCCTTCAGTCACTTGAAAGACAGTTGCTGTCATGTGAAGCGGGCAGTGAAACGGAAGTGGCCTGGCATAAATGCCAGGAGCTTTGGGGTGCCATCTTAGCTGCCAAGGGCTTTGCGGGAGGTTTTGTCCGATGGTTGTACGCCTGTGGCTTCAGTTTAGTTCCCAGCGTGTGCCCTGATGCCGGTAGTGTCCACCTCCTGTATGAGCTGCTTGTGCGTGAATACCGGAGTGAGGAACGGCAGTTCATGTCCAAAATACGAAAGCAGCGCCAACAGGACATTCGAGATGATTTCCGCCGGGGGGGAAAAATTGCATTTCGCATGATCAAAGATGGGGGCAGCCCGATGCCCTCGATCTTTCATGTACCCATCACCCTGGCAATGAAACCGCAACGTGTCAGGCTAGGTGGAAGCAGACAAATTCGCGTGAAAGACATCTCTCAGTTGAGAATGGATTTGAGCATTCATTACAATGGTGCGCAATACCGGGTAGATGAAGTGCTTGATGATGCAGTTGTCCTTGATCGTCCATTGCAGCAGGTCAGTGGTCTCATTGAGCTCACCCAGTGGTTGCCAGTTGCTGAAGATGATGAAAAAGCGATCTTGACTTTCAAAACATGGAATCAGTGTTGGCAGCGTGATGATCCCAATGATGATGACCAGATCATACAGGATGCAGGACACATCTTGCGTGACTTGCCCACTTGGACCCCTTATGAGGGCGTCCCCATGTGCCTTGATGATTTTCGTGAGTCTCTGCGGGGAGTTAATGCTAAAAGCATGAGAGGTGCTGACAAGTGGTCCCTCAGGGAGATCCGCCAGCTGCCAGATTCCATTCTTCAAATCTTGATGAAAATTTTTCATGAAATTGAGGCAGTAGGTGACTGGCCGCTACAGTGGGTCAGGGCGTGGGTCCTGCTGATACCCAAAGAAGAGGAGATTGTAGGACCACAATCGCTGCGTCCGCTCACAGTTCTGTCCCGTTTGTATCGGTGTTGGGCGCGTACACACGCTCACCAGGTCATCAAATGGGCTACGTGTAACATTGCTCCAATGTTGGGTGGTGGTGTCAAAAATGCCGATCCTGTCATGCTCATGCTGGCTGTTCAATTTCAGATTGAGTGTGCCAGCAAGGCACATCCGTGTGCAGGACTGGTCATTGACATTGCCAAAGCTTTCAATAATATCCATCGTGGAATAATGCTGCGAATCATGGCGAAACTTGGATTACCTGAATGGATTTGCAAGCCTTACCAGGGAATGATGCGGTCCTTTCAACGGCATCTTGTTTTTGACAGGCACGTGACGGCAGGTAGCACCAGCACTACTGGAATCCCTGAAGGTTGTCCCTTTGCTGTTTTGGGTATGCTCTTCTACACGGTTTCCTTCTGGGCTCACTTCCAGGTTACCTTGCCGCGGA
Source organism: Effrenium voratum (assembly GCA_963377175.1). NCBI lineage: Eukaryota > Dinophyceae > Suessiales > Symbiodiniaceae > Effrenium > Effrenium voratum. Next base: position 2,377,491 of record CAUJNA010001335.1, on the reverse strand, counting down.
TCTGCACTTATGCTTTTGCAGATAACTGGGCTGCGGTTGTGCGTACAGCCAATGATCTTTGGACCTTTGCTAGCACCTTGCAGCGTTTTTGTAAGCATATGAAGTTACCAATCTCACCCAAAAAATGTTGGATGTGGGCCACTGAACCTGGCATGCGCCGAGCCATACGGGACATCACACTTGATAATGCATCCCTGTGCATTAAAAGCAGTGAGCGTGAACTTGGCTTTGACATGCAGTATCACGGTCGGGCTAAGCGTGGTACTTTTCAAAAACGCCTTGCCAAGGTCTATGGAAAACTGCGTCGAATACCAGCGGTGCCGGTTGGTAAAAAACAGAAAGCAAGATTGGTGGCTGGCTCTGCACTACCCTCCTGCCTCTATGGGACGGAAACAATTTTGGCCTCACGACAGGAATTGTCACTCCTTAGGACCCGTGTCTGCAAAAGCATTGGGTGTGGTAGAGCTGCGGAGAACCCTTACCTTGCCCTGGCTGTTGGACATCAGGTGCCCTTAGACCCTGAATTTTGCATGGTGGAAAGGAAAATCGTAGCCCTGCGACGTGCAGAGACCATTGGGATCCTCTCGGTTCCACACTTTCTCCAGATGGCGTCGGAGCCGGGATTACGCAATGGACCAGCAAAAGCCTTGCATGACAGCTTGGAAAGATGGGACCTCCGGCTGCAAAGTGACGGGGTTATTGTTTTGCATAATGGGATTTCCCTTGATATCATGAAGCAGGACCTTTCAGTTGTCAGGGATCTGTTGAAGCTTGAGTGGGGAAGGGTTGTCACTGGACGCATTGCCCGCACTCGCAAGCATGTTGATGTGTCCTACATTGATCTGCAGCATCAAGTGCGCTTAGGAAAATTTTTAACGCCGGCTGAAGTGGGTGCCATCCGGGTCCATATCAACGGTGTTGCATATACACATGATCGCACTGCATGCTTCTTGGCTGAGAGCGACCCTTCTTGTCCATTTTGCGGATTTCACACGGATAGCATTACCCATCGCTTGGAGTGTACGGAATTGCACGACATTAGGCGTGACCTTGTTCTGAATGTCAGCACCCTCAAGCGGCTTCCTGAATTCTTGACTTGGCATGCAGTTGGGCCCGTCAAACAGGTTGTTTGGGATTTCTGGTTGCGGCTCCAGAATTTGCAGGATGAGCCATTGCCTCCTCCTTTTCGTGAGCCATGCAGTGTGTACATTGATGGATCGTGCACTGACATGAAGGATAGATTAGTGCGTTTGAGCGGTGCTGCAGTGGTACGACGGAATGCCCAGTACCAGGCTACGGTGATTTGCCAGCGCACTGTGCCTGGAATTGCACAAAGCTCAGGCCGAGCGGAGGTCTTTGCAGGTCTCCTTGCAGTGCAGACTCACACATGTGCCACAATCTATTCGGATTATCAGCTTTTTGTTGCGCGAGCAAATTGCCTCTTGCAAGGAGGATGTGTTGGGCCTTTTTGGACTAATCGTGATCTTTGGTGCAAATTCAAATCTTGCATTAGTCAGCCGCATGTGCAAATTGCTGTCTGCAAAACAAAGGCGCATGGTGATTGGAAGAATCTCCCTGAGCCAATGCGTGAACGTGGATGGTTCAATGACCTTGCGGATTGCGCAGCAAAAAAGGCAGTTGAGAACGCATGTGCCCCTCTTCGAGCTGCATATGTGAGGGCGCGCGATGCCCAGACTTTTGTGCGATCACAGGTGTGCTCTTATCAGAAGTTTCTTGCTGCGGTTGCTGAACGAAAGTTTGAGCTTGCCAAAAAGAAAGAACCCAGGGATGGGCCTAATTACGACCTGAAAGTGCTACATGTTGCAGGTGAAGGACTGCCACTGCCAGTCAACTGGCCAGCGCTTCACAGGGCTTGCCTGAATACACATTGGCCAAAGGATTTTCTTGACATGATTGCCAGTTACTTTGCACAATTGCGTTGGTTTCCCACACAGCCGGCGTCCATTCATCAAGTGAGCTGGGTTGAACTCTACCTTGACTGGCTCATGTGGACGGGATGCGTTGCCCCTGCTCGCATGCCTTGGTCTCGGTCCTCCAAGCCAGACTACAGATGGCGTCATAGTGACGGTATTGCGCAAGTTCAGCAGTCACAGCTTGGCGTTGATGTGTATGCGTGGAAAGTTGCTTTCAAGTTTCTTGTGAGGAAAGGGGCTCTCCCTTTGCCTTTCAACATGGTGACACGTGCATGGAGTGTTCGCAGAATTGGCTTACTTATGAAGCATGGAGGCCTTGATCATCGGCCCTTTTTGCTTTGTGGTAATGCTGCTGCCGAATGGTTGCAACGACGTCTTAAGGGTGACAGATATACTCAGAAGACGCTTAAATTCAGTTTGCTTACTCCGCCGAATTGGTGAAGTTTTTCTCTACTTGTGCTGGAAGCACCGCTATGCGTGGCTGCCAGTCACCAAGCTTGATGCAAGGAGGAAAAAAAAAGGTTGGTGAAGCATTATGATTTGCTATAGCTATTGGTTCAGGTTGCGTGGTTTTATTTATTGTTGCACGCAGCCAGCAGGCGCAACCCTCAAATACCAGCAGAGAAGAGAGATAGAGTGAACAGAATCTTCGGCCAGCTTGGTATGCTGTGTCTGGATCCAGACAACTATTGCCAGGGTCCAAGCTATCATGATCCACACCAAGATCCAGGAGAATCCAAAGTCGATATAAATCGCAGGAAAGGTCCGGTGAGAGCCCGTTTCGGGTTCCCCCAAAAGCCTTTGAGAATATCATTCCCAATCTGATTGCGACCGTGAAGTGAGAACTGGCCTTTGGAACTTTTTGGATCTCACGCATCCAACAGCGCTCTTAGGGACTCCAAGAATTCCCCTTGGACCACCCCCCTCACTGCTTGATTATTTTCCTTGGACCACCCCCCCCCCTCATTTTCCTGGGACCACCCCCCACCGAATGGGACTCGCTGAGAAGCTACTCACTGACCAAGGAGCTACTTGATCAACGGCTGGAACGCCTCCTCACTGGCCAACCGGACCTCGATTTCAGTGGCCTACGACCCCGCGGGCGAGGGGGATGGTCCCTTGGAGAGAAGAACCCAGCGAGTCCGTTTTTCTGACCCAGTGGATCCCAGCTACCACACTAGGCTTGGTAACCAGCGATGTGTCCTTTTGTTTTAAAAGAGGTGGTTCTCTTGCTTGCCTAATTAATTATAGAAATAAATGACATTTCTGGCTTAGGTATCCATCGGGTTGCCCCACCCTGTAAAAAGCAAAATGGAGCTTTGGCCACGCTTCAGGTCAAAAGATCAGGCTGAAGCAGCAGCAGATTTTTGCGTTCCCCGCTCCCTTGAAGCATGCCGGCTGACAGGCGAACGACTGCAGCCACGTCCATTTGCGCATTGTTTCTTCAAAACGCTGTCCATGAACTTGCCCCCCATCAAGAACTACAAGGGGCGAACATACATACTGTCCCTTTACCTGTAATCATGACCAACGCCTTTATTGTGACCCACCCCGAACATCATTCTGCTTATCATGGCCCTTATCTCTTATTCCACTTATTCTACTCGTTCTACTCATTCGTCTCCTTCTGGCCCTTATCTCTTAAACTTTTAGCGGGGGATCCGAAAACGGACAGCCCAGTTACCTCCTTCTACTCCTTCCGCCCCACTAAACCGCCAGCGGCGCTTGCCACGCGCTGAAAACCACGCGCCATGCCCCATGCCCCCCCGGCGCCCTCCGAATCCCGAATCCCGAGGCGAGCACGTGGTGGGCCCGGTAGCGGACCGCAGCAACCGGCGGATCTATTGGATCACCCCCGGGTGCGCGAGCTCCAGCCGGCGCCTGGCCGCCACCGTCTGGAAGGCGCGGCGAGGCTGGGGCGAGGCTGGGAGGCTGAGTCGAGCAGAAACCCTTCCCCCTAGTACTCCCCCCCCCCTGATTAAGAATAAGCTCAGGTGATATCCCCAACAGTTCGTGCTCGCACCACCCCGCAGCCCTCGCAGAACCTCGTGGAACCCTTGTGAGACTGAAACCCTCGTTAAAACCTTACCTCAGGCCCGCCCCGGACCACCCCGGAGCCTATCTGGGCTGAGACCCCAAAGCTTTCAGCTGTTGGGGAAACATGAAACCCCTGCCAGCAAAGCAACTATTTATTATTGGGGAGACCTTTATGAAATACGGGGAAGAGAATCAAAAAAAATGGGCTGCAACCCGCAATTCTGGTTGGTGAATAGGGTGAGTTCCATACTTTTGATGGGGTGTGTGGGTCCGGCAAGTCGGCTTTTGGCTTGCGCCCACTTTCTCCGGATGAGTCGGAGAATGCGCCAGTCTTGGTTGGTCCAAGGTGTTAGAAGATCATCCGTCAAAGGATGTCGGCCGTTTACCTGACACATGCAGAGGTCAAGAGAAATGTGACAGCAATTTGCCTCGACTGTCCCTTAAATATAAGTTATAGCCCCAAACTTATGGAGGCAGCCATTTCTCTCCCCCCAACAATCATGAAGCTGGCGATCGGAGGGTTTTAGACGGACACTTTCCTTTGGGGAGCCCCAAAAGAGATCGTCCACTTCCTGGGTGGCAGGGTTCATCATCTTTCTCTGATTTGAGTGTGTCTTTCTTTGGTGGGCTCTTTTTTTTTGGTTGAATTAAGGGGAAGCCAACAGGATGTTGAGGCCTGGTTGAGGTTCAGACTCGCTGCCGTGGCCAAGTCTTTCAGGTGTGAGTTTATAGGGTGCAATTTTCGGGCTGATTTGAAGGAAAGCCCCAAGGGAACAACTCCAAGTCAGTTTTTTGTTGCAGCAAAATCCGGGTGCTCCCGATTTTGACATACATATCTCATATATCCAGCCATCTCCAGCCATATCGTATATCCAGGCAACCAGGATCTGCCAGCTTTGGACATCTTCACAGCCAGGGCCGGCAAGGGTCAGCCGTCAACCTATCAGCTATCCATAGGTGAGTCATAGTCAAAACCCGGTAGTAAAATGGTCGACCCAGAACCATGTGAAGAATTAGGAAGGCTGATATCCGCAGCTATTTATGACTAACCTGGGCTGCCCTCAGATCCCATGTTAAAAGTTCAAATTTTAGTGGGTTACATGGAAATCCAGCCACTAAACCAACTAAAAAGCTCAAAGGCTAAGTTGAACCGGATGGCTGGGAGCCACCAAGAAACCTTCATCTACCTTCATCTACTGGGATGAGATTAACCTTCATCTACCCCTCCTTTCCCCTCCCTTCCCCTCCCTTCCCCTCCCTTCCCCTCCCTTCCCCTCCTTTCCCCTCCCTTCCCCTCCTTTCCCCTCCCTTCCCCCCCCCTTCCCCTTCTACCCGGGTTTTGAGCACGCGGCCCAGGTGAAGTACCTCCTGGACAACCAGATCGTCCCGGACGGCACCGAGGCGAACCCCTTGACCTGCGCCAACGAGTCCTACGTCTACGCAGTGAACCGCTACGACGCCGAGCCTCGGCCACGGCTGAAGCGGAAGCATCGAAGCATCGCACCTCTTGAGCCTCTGGTGTCCCCAACCACGACCTTGGGTTGAATGGGAGAAATTCGGACAAAGCCGCTAAGGCTACCACCTTGAGGGGTTGAATGGGAACAGACAAAGCCGCTAAGGCTATGATTGGTATAAAGGCTATGATTGCTACGATGGGATATGCAGCCACACAAAAAAACAACAGCTTTATGAAGGGTATGATGGGTATTTTTTGTAGCCTCATATCTCTCCTTTGCCGTGTTGGGTCCATGATTAGTAGAATTGTAGCCCAATTTCTCTCCTTGCGGTTTTTGGTTTGGGGTGGTGGGCGCCGGTCTTAGATGGAGCGGATGTCCCCCAAACCCTGGTCTGCCTGGAGCCTCAAACGACCCTACGGGAGTCACCCACCCTAATTTTCGTGTGAGGGTCCAGGGGATCCGGTCCACACCTGGACAACAGGACCATGCTCAGAACAGGTTCAACCTCTTTGTGCTGTTGGATTGCTTGAACAAATGTGAAGCCCTTGTGTGTAAACGGGAAACCATGGAACATCTCCATACCAAGAGGGGAGTGAAATCCGCAGCATTCTTTCGGTGAGAGAAGGTCTCACTTGCCCAAAGCGAATCGACCTCTTGACCCGTGGGGACCGCTTTTTGGTCCATGTTTCGCGAGCCCGAAAGGTCAACCTGGAGTCTCCATGACCCTTTAAAATGGGTCAATGACCCCATTATTTTGGGTAATGACCCCTTTTTTCAAGGGTCATGGAGACTCCAGGAACCTGTGTTTGTGGATCCAGCAGCTTGGCAGCTGACTTTACAGCCCTACAGGGGCCATACTTTTGGGGGCTGTAGCAGCGCCAGAAGGGGCTCTCTCTGCTTGAGGAGAAGGGTTGCTGGCCAGAATCCTAAAAGATGATCAAACCACATTCCGTTGCCAGACCAAAAGCTCCTTGGAGGTTCGATTTGCCAAGTTGGCAAGTGGTCAGCCATTTGGGGTATAACCCCTTTAGAATTAGGTCACCCCACTGAATAGCGCTTTTTAGTGGGCTATAGGTTAGCAACAACTTACTCACTTGGCGAATCGAACCCCCAGTTACCTTGTCAACTTTGTGCCTTTTTGGATTTCCATCGTTTTACCTTTCAACCAGCAACAAGCGTGCATATTTTTTTGCGGGCCAGATCAGTCTGGTCAAGGGGTCCTTTTGGTGTTAGGACTCCCTTCGAACCACCAGTCACGAAATCGCTGTGGTTTCCGAAATGCTTGTATCTGCGTTGAGGACGTGATATTTTGCTCTGTTGGTTTTCAAGGGAATGTATAACTACTGGAAATGTGTCTCGTTTTCCCAGAGGGCTTACAGCCCTAAATCGCAAGGCTTTCCTTTTGACCAACCTTCTACGGTCGAAGGTCGGAATGCGGGGAACCCTATCGCAGTCAAAGTGACTTCCCCGAAACATTCGCAAACCCTCAACTGGGTCCATTTATCTCCGGGTCTGTTCACCGAGACCCTCCGTCTTTCTCGCGGGGTCCGGCGTTTCGGGTTGGCCGCGTTCGAGGACACCGAGAAGTTCTCGTTGATCTACGTGGCGGACCGCGCCAACTTCCCGGCCCCGTCCAAGTGGACGGCCTACAGCTGGAAGACCCTCGGTCAGCTGATAATCGCCAATCTGTGGGGAGTGGGGCATTTGGGAGGGTCGTTTCGGGAGGTACCCCCCCTTTTGTGGTAAAGGGAAACCAAAAGAAAACCGTTGAGCCCTTGTGGGGGTCATTCCAAAAGAGTGACACGCCTGTTTAGGCGGGGATTCAGAAGTCCAACGTTGCAAATCCAAGACAACATTGTGCCAGACAAAAGGCGCGCCCTTCGAACTTGTCTTGGTGCTCAGGGAATGAGAAATGGAATGACCCCCAAAAAACCATCCAACTGATGGTTTCCTGTAAGGGGGCCGAAGCCTGGGTTCATTCCACCACATTCCCCACCGATTTCGCACCAGCAAGTTGTTGCCCCATGGTCACCCATGGAAACCAAAGGGTAAGGGTCGGCTGTGTGCTTTCAGCTCGGTCTGAGAAGTGGATGGATCCCCGGTCTCGGTTTCAGTTTTGATGTACCAATGAAAGTCAGGGCTCGAGTTCCGTTTTGGACGTTTAGTGACTTTGTGGTCGACCATATTGAATCCAATTTAGGGAAGTGAGATGACTCGAGTCATCCTGTTTTATCCTACATGTCAGTGACTTTTGCGAGCACCGCTTTCTACTCTGTACGAACAAGTTTTGAACTCCATGCGGCTTTGTTTCGACGTGTTGGTTCCAAATCGGGGGTGTTGCTTGGATTTGCACCTCGACAGGTGGTTGGCTTCCTTTTGGTTTCACTTTGAAGCCGAACAAGAAGGGTCACCTCAGAAAGCAACGGACCCATTTTGGGGTCCAAATCTTCAAGACCCGAGATGAATCTGGGTAACGTCAATCCGGTTCTTGGGGTGTTTTCTGGGATTCCACATGTTCAAACGGACCTGGGGACCTCGGTGTTGCCCCCAAATGGATTTTGGTGATCTTTCTGGTTTCCCTCTCGCAGACACCATGGCGTCACTTGCTTACTCCCTGAGGTCCTGAACCGAGGGCATTTTTTGGGGGGGAAGACCATTTAAAGAAAGTAGCACCTTTGCTTTTAGGAAGACCACAAATCTGTTGGGGGGCAACCCAAGAGCTTGGACTTCTTTCTTTTCTTTGTTTTTCGCCATTCCACTGAAGCTTCAGCTTCGCTTGGGTCACTTCAGCTTCGCTCCAGGCTAAAGAACATGGACTCGGAAGGGGTTCCAGCTTCCACCAGTGGACGTTCTTACCTGGAGCCTCCTTCTGACCCTGAACAAATGGTTGGTCATTACCCAAAATTCAGGGGTCATGGACCAATCTTTTCAAGGGGCATGGAGACTCTAGGTATGTGTTCATCTGAAAGGAACAGCTTTGAGTCACGGTCACCCAACTGTATCCCATCCAGCTTAGGACTTTCTTCGGTTTCCAAGTGGAAGCAACACGAAACCTGTTAGAACCAGGAACCCCGGAGGTTCAATCCATTAAAGCAATCATTGGGGTTCACATATCCACCATTGACCTCAGGATTTCTCGTCCAAAATCGCGTTCTTGCTGTTCTTTCAATGGGGGTTGAACCTTGGGACTAGAACAAGATAAGAACCTTTAGGAACTGGAAAATATGGAACTCGGAGTTATGGTTGAGGCACAATTTCATTCTGGGTAGTTCTTTCGGGTCCAGGTTTACGGTTTCCAAGCACCAAGAAGAATAGCATCGTCAACAACAACAAAAACAACTACCACCACAACAGCAACAGCAACCACAACAGCAACAGCCACCTTTTGGAACCGGAAAACGCAAAAACAAAGAAACGAATTGTTCGCTTCGGCCCAAGGATCGGCTTCGACTCTACGCGCCAGCGGCTTTACTGGTGGCGCCCTGGCTTCACAAAGGTTCTTTCGCTTGGGGCTTGGGCCTCAAGCTTGCCCAGTGCCGTGTGTTGTTTGTCTTTGTTCTTGGCTTTTGGGTTCAACCAAAAAAGGTTTGTGGGCTCTTGGGTGTTGTTTTTTGTCTTTGTCTTTGTTTCTGGGTTTTGGTTTCCCTTTTCAACTCAAGCAACCAAAAGACTCACTCCAATTGGGGGGGGGGGGTTGGGGTCTTGAGCAATGTGGCGGAACCAGCCAAAAAAAGATGTTATTTTTTGAAACATGACCACTGGGCATTCGAGAATAGGAATGGGATCCCCAGAGCATGGGCCTAAAAAATTAGCTCAGGTGACATCCCCAACAGCACGCGGTGCTCTTTTTAGTGCTCGCACCACCCTGCAGCCCTCGCACAACCTCGTGGAACCCTGGTGGAACCCTGGTGGAACCCTGGTGGAACCCTGGTGGAACCCTCGTGGAACCCTCGTGGAACCTTGGAGCCTATCTGGGCTGAGACCCCAAAGCTTTCAGCTGTTGGGGAACAACAACAACAACAACAACAACAACAACAACAACAACAACAACAACAACAACAACAACAACAACAACAACAACAACAACAACAACAACAACAACAACAACAACAACAACAACAACAACAACAACAACAACAACAACAACAACAACAACAACAACAACAACAACAACAACAACAACAACAACAGCACCATCCGCACCCGGGTTCCAAAAGGCTGCTTTTGGGACAGTACTTGGGATGTGGGACATGGAACAAAAAGCAGTTGGTGGGTGCTGGATCCATCCATTTGGCAGGTAAACGCGCAGACATAGCCGCCAGTGATGATCTACTTCCTGGGATTCAAGCATCCCTACTCTGAGAAGAAGTAGCCAGTCTTCTTGTTTGCCACCAAAAAACGTCCAAACCCAACACGTGACTAAAGTCCAAGAACTCCTGGAGATGGACTTCTTACCAATCATATTTCCACTTGCGCATTTCGACAGGCGCATCAAGTACAGACTTCCTCACTCCCTGAGTTCCTGGACTTTGGTCACTTTTTGGGTTTGGACCATTTGAGTGCCCAGAGGCTCTTGGGGCTTTAAATGGAAGACCCGATTATTAGTTTTTTAATGAGACACCCCGGAGGTGGTTGGGGTCTCAAAACCAGGTTGTTTGAAGGCCCTAAATCAATCGGGAAGTTCTGGGTGGCAACCAAAAAGTTTGGTTACGTTTGCTGGCCAATCCACGCGATCGCTTCACAGCTGTTTGAGAGGGACCCTGCAAAACCTCATGAACAGAAACAACGAACACCAGGGCACTGACTTGCCAATGTCCTGTACACTGCCTGCCGCGCAGGGTTGCGGTACCGATGTCTATCTGAAGCCATGCAATTACCGTGCAATTGGCAGAGCTGCGCTGAAGAAACATGACTCCAGCAAGAAGCCGTGGGTATCGATTGGATGGTGTAGAGTTAGGATAGATTGGTTTAACCTCTGAACAGTGCAGCATGCCGCGCGGGGTAAGAAAAATGGAATTTTGTTTTTCTGGATATTTCCGGGGGGACTTCCACAAGTCCCACGAGGCCCGTGGGCAGCGCATTTGGAAAAATTGCGCCCAAAGGCGGTCGGCCTTCGGAAGGTCAGGTCCGCGGCTTCAAGTCCAATGGGGTTTTGCCATGCTGTGCCGTTCCGTGTTTCAACGGGTGGCTGGCTGGCTGGGAAGCCCTCCAGCCATCAGAAGAAGGCTTTTTGGTGGGTTTTTTGGTGGGTGTTCTTCTCGGCTTTTTGGTGGGGTTCGTGGCTGGGAACCTTCCGTTTCAGCCGCGAAGAGTGTTCGATTTTTGGCGGGGGATCAGAATCCGGACAGCCTACAAAGCCATGACCTCTTTGCAGACGCCATCTTTGGACCGTTCCAGTGAGAACCCCGACTTTTCAGGTTGGTTGGTTGATTTGCATCTCAATGGACAGCTTGTGGGCACAAGCAAGAGCGGCAGCAACACCGCCACCAAAGGGCAGGTGCAGGTGAACCCACGACACAAGGCCAGCAGCATGCGACCGCAGTCAACATGCATCACTTCCCAGTGCCCACCACCAGCCGCAGCCTCTCCAAAAATCATCCGTCTGATTGCACATGTACCGCGCCTGTCGGGGGCCCTTGCTTCGGGTGCGAAGGTTCGGCATGGATTTGTTTAGGCGTTGATGCCCACAAACGCTGGGGTTTTCCATGGATACCACAAACATCGAGAGACCGCAAGTAAAACCCAGGCTTTTCGGGGATCCCACAACTATCAAGTGTGCAAAACATCCGGAGGTAACCACAGAGCAGTGGGTGGCGATGCTGGGAGTGACACCGAAATCATCTTTTTGGGGGCAACCCAATTGCTGAAAAAGTAACCTCCTCATTGCAAAATGCTGAGGTACTACGCCGGCAGCTGTGCGGTGGCAGGCTTGAGGGGCTGGTTGGAGGGGTCCAGGAAATGGATTGGGTCAAGAATAGGTACCGGAAATGGCTTGCCCTGGTAAATGGAAAACCCGTGGTCCAATTCCTGGTGGTTTGCTTGGACTTGAGTTACATTCGGGGTTGTCTCAAACGGGCTGGCTTCGGTTTCCTGTCGGCTTCCTTTTGAAATCAGTTGAAATGGTGCCCCAGAAGAACAGGTCACACACCCCATGCTGGGCTTGGGCAGTTTTAGTGGGTACCTTTTTGTTTCGGGGACTGGAGAGGTTTAGAGGACAGGTGTTTGGGTCGGCTTTCCCATGAAGGCCTCGATCGATTTTTTGGGGCCGATCCCTAGTTTTGAGCCGCAGCCACCTGAAAAGAGGGCAATCGATTCATCCAAAGGCTGGCTCATGCAAGAAGGTCCCGGCTTGCGCCGAAAGCCGAGGTTCTTGTTTTCGGCCAGGAAGTCAGGGAAGTAGCAATTTTTGGCAAGACCTCCTTGGTATACAGTTTGGCCTAGAGGTCCATTCACTCAAGTGAGACGAGACTGGGTCAACATAGCAATGCGCAAAAATAGTTTCCGGCCAAAAGCGACTTGATCTTGGGACACCGTTGGTTTTGAGCCAGGGTTCCGAGCTCCGGTCTGCAGATCCTCACTTGACTTCCCAGAACGAATCGACCTTGGACCTTTGTGGTATTCCGCGTTTGGGCTCCCGGATCCTCAAACTACCCATTGAAAAGGGATCGAAATCACCTACCAGACTTTTCTATGTTGCAATAGCTCCCCACGTTTCGTCGGTGAGTTCTTCCGTATCCAGGTTCAACTTGATTGGCAATCAGTTGCGATGGTCCTTTGGGATAAGGATCTGGCCATGGGCCAAAACCGGTTTGGGATCCCATGTTGGGTGGGTTTTCGGTGAATTCACCGCCCATTTTAGGCTTCTGTTTTAAAAGTGGTTGGATTGAATCGGTCCCGTTCACTGGGGGTGCGATTTGGGTTTTGACCCACAGCGATCTCAGTGCACTTGAGCACCATGGCTAATGCCAAGTCACATGGCAATGACCCGGTTCGGGGGTGGTGATTCGGCATGGCGCGAGGATTCAACATGAATTTGTGCTTCTCTGAAAGGATGACCTCCCCCAACAAGGCATCAGAAGGTGAAGTTCGTGTTGGTTTTCTTTTAATATTGACACAAAAGGGGCAGCCTCAACCATCATCTCCAGGAGATTGCCCTGGAAGTTCTCCTCCAATACCCACAACCCGCCAAGGGGTTTGGGCTCGATGTCCCGCAACGTGAACAAGTGGAAGACTTCGACCCCTGGAATCTCCGTTTTTGGCGGCCGGGTGTGTCAGGGGTCCCTCAGACTTCTCTGTAAACATCGCCTTGGGGACGCGTAAGGGTCTCTACGGATTCTCATTTCCCGATTCAGCGGCGACTCGCAGCCATGGGAGGGTTGAGAAGGTTTGATTTGCAAATTATGGTCCCACACTTTTTGGAGGGGTCTGTACCAGAGCCGCGGCGAACACTCGTTACATACAAGCATATGCATCACCCCCCCCCTCCCCCCCCCCTCACCCGCCCCCTCACCCCCCCCCTATCCCTCCACTATCCCCCCCCCCTATCCCCCCCGCTATCCCCCCCCCCCTATCCCCCCCCGTTTTTTGGCCTGGTGGGGACGTCACGCACACGCCTCTCGCGTCGTCGAAGGCACCTGCGACGCCCCGCTCTACTACATCGACGTGGGGTCCCTGACGGACAACGGAGACATGCCCTCGCCCACCCTGGCGACCACGGTGTCGGACGGCTATGGCCACGCGGCTCGGCGAAGATCGGATCTGCTCCGATGGCATAGGCGTCCTCTTGATCGGTTGGTTTGGCCGGGCAAGAAAAATCCGATCCAGGCGGAATTTTGCAAATGTTCCGTTTGGTGTTACAATTGGACAAATTGAGGGGTAGCAGGTAGAAATAGATGGGTTCCACTGGTTTAGACGGGTTTCATGCCATCCATTTACCACGGGTCGATTTTTCCAGTTTAGGTCACCTATGTCTTTGGGTTCGAGCTCAGAGGTGTCCACATGAATCAGCTGAATTCGTCCCCTGAGTGCCAAATTGGCGGTAAACTTGGCTTTTTGCCGATCCACTCAGGAAGTGAGTGGTTCTTCTCAGGCAAGATGTGTTTGTCCCAAATGTTGCGGGGGGCTCCAAAAAAGGGGTGGTTTGGATTTTACTTTGTTTTTGTGGATTCACGAAGCCGCAGTAGGGAGAGTCCTATTTTCCGATTCCCTTTGCCGTGTTTTTGGGTTAGGAAGTATGGGGCCTTCCTTCTCACTGCGTTCACGTTTGCTTGTTTTGTTGATTCTTTGTTTTTGTTTTTTTGGGGGGGGAAGGAAAGGGTGATTGTCTCGTGCCTAGCCCTGGCACAGGGCGAACCCTGGCAGGTGGTTGGTTGGTTGCTTGCTTGCCTGCCTGCCTGCTTGCTTGCTTGCTTGCCTGCCTTGCTTGCTTACTTGCTTGGTCGGATGGATGGATGGATGGATGGATGGATGGATGGATGGATGGATGGATGGATGGATGGATGGATGGATGGATGGATGGATGGATGGATTAGGGCAGGTTTGGGGTAGTCCGTTTAGGGTAGGTTAAGGCCCAGAAATCGCTTTACTCCCTGGTGTTAGTGGGGATTTATCACTTTCAGAGGGGAACATTCTCATTGGATCAAAGCGAACTGGGTCAGCTTTTTTTCTTTTTCCGGGCACCATTTTTTGGGGTCGCTTTAAAGGAATGAGCCCCAGAGCCGATTTGGGCAGAGACCAATAGCTTTGAGCTGTTGGGGAAAAACCAAGGAGAAACCGCGTCACGTCCGTGGAAAACCTCTGCAGATTGCATTGGGGGTATCTTGTTAGGGAACCCCTTTTTGGTTGGTTTTAAGTGGAAACCCAAAGGACAGCCGCATTTTTGTTATTTATTTATTTATTTATTTATTTATTTATTTATTTTTGGGGGGGTTCCCCTGTTTTGCGACACATCCACCCGGTTTCGGGGTGTTCGGTCAAGTTAGCAAGTTGTTGGAAACATGGGTTGTACCCAATTATAGGTCTCCCCAAGTGGGGAACACCTTTTTACTAGGGGGTTATACCCCAATTGGCTAACCACTCACCAACTTGGCCAAAAAGCCAAGTGGGTAGGCCTACTGGGATATGACGCTGGACGATGACGGCAACGTGTACATGGTTGACTGGTGGAAGATCCGCCACTCGTCGCGAAAAACCCATCCGTCCTGGTTTTGCTGGCATTCTTCTCACTGAGCTCCTTTTATACATTTTGGGAAGACCGTTTTACTTAGTGGCTCCCAGCCATTAGCTTTTTAGCCTTTTGGTGTTAAGTGGTTGGATTTTTATTTAGCCCACTAAAAGTGAGTCACTTTTAGCGGGGGATCCGAAAATGGACAGCCCAGTGTAGTGGGAAGCAACAAGTTTGGTTACATGTTTTTTCAAATCCACTCAGGAAGTGAGCTTTCTTCTTGCTTTCGAGGGCGGTCTGGTTTCTGATGCCAGCCCTTGTGAGTCGTGTTCAAGGGAAAGCCGCTAAAGAAAGCTGCTCCATTTTTGGCGGAGGGTGGAACTTAGGGTCCTGGGTCCTTTTGTCCGAGTTGCTTTTTAGTGTCCATTTATTTGGGTTCCCTTTGAATCTGTAACAAGCGATCAAACAATGACACCCGCAAGTCGCAAGCGATCCATTTCGCTCCTGAAGGTCAAGTTCTTGTGAGTACTACATCTCCCACGCAGACGTTTTGGCCTCGTCTCTTTTGTGCTGTTTTGTTGACCTGAGGTGTGGGGCTTGAGGTCTATGAGTCAGACGTGGGGGGTTAAAGCCAAGGTTATGACTGGGGTAGCTGCGGTTAGTCCGGTTGTAATCTATTTACTAAGTAGCTTGCACACCCAAGAAACCCGCAAATACCATCGGCCCAGTTTTGCTGGTCCTTTTGTCCAATTCCACCGTCATTGCCCGCATGTTCCGCAGCCTAAACGTGTTCGCCTGAGGCAAGTATGACCCCGCGACGGCGAGCCTCTCAACTTTGCACACGGAAGACTACTTGAACACCGGCTGGCAGTTCTATGGGGTTGCCCACTGGACAGGCCAGTGACTCCATCCGGTCCTGTCACGAATTCAATTTGCAGGGTTGTATGAGTTTGCCGTGTCACTTTCGCGCCTTTCCTCATGTGAAACAGGACCAGTAGGATTGGAACCTACGACCTCCCCGCTTGCAAGTAAGGGCGCGCTGCAATCCAAAAAGGCAGGATGTTGTTGGCAACTTGTTTGCGAGACAGCGCAAGACGCAAATGTTTGTCCAGAGCTCAAGAAAATGGGGCCTGAATGGTGGACATCCATTTGGTGGGGATTTTTGTTCAAGCATTTGCGAGAGTCCTTTTCAGGTTGGGCCCTGTACTTTTCCGAAAGAACACCAAACGAAGTCATGTATCTCTGAACGTGTGTTGTATGTAGTGAAGCCTGCATTGCCGCTCCAATACAATAAATTCCGCATCGACATTCGCAAGCAACGAATCCTTTGGTTCAGATGAGTCGCTGGAATGCACACGCTGAAGAGGCTGCAGGTGCCCCTGTTGCATGAGGGTCTGCGTTTTTTAGGCCTCCAAATCGTAGTTGTCTGTTTGGTTTCTCTTTGGAACCACAATCACAAGGGGTACCCAGTCTCAAAAAGACGAGCCCAGCTAGATTCCGCTGGTTTGCCCGTGCATGAATGTTTGCCTCTTGCACTTTGAGGGGCATAGCTGCGATAAGCTGGATAGCCCCATGGGCGCCGGAAATTCGTTAGAGCAAACTCCCTACTCGGTGCTTTGCACATTTTGTGGCCCTTTGCCACGGTTTCTTCCATTGCCTGTACTGGGACCTGCAAAAGTGGCAGGTTCAATGGAAACGACCAGTAAATTGCAACCCCTATAAAGGTGAAATCCAGTGACCCCTGTTTGCTCAGTCCAATTCGTTCCTTCTTGACTCGGTACTCGGTTCAAAGATCAGCTTGACCAATTGGTGAGCTTACCATGAGATGATGATTGAGACTTGGGAAAAAGTCTGGGGAGGCCTGTTCTCACTTCCTGATTTCCTGGAGTTTAAAGACTTTTTGGGATTGGACCGTTCTAGTGGTAAACAAACAATTCGGTCACTTTTTTTGGCCCATCCACTCGATCGGAAGCGAGTGTTGCTTTGCCCAGAGTTGGAGGGTTCGAAGAAAAGAGACAACAAGAAGAACAAAAGAAGAACATGACAGACAAAAATAGCACCCCCCCCCCCACAAACACTGAAATCATGGGTGAATCCCCCCTTGGGCTTCGGGAATAGGCACCACCAAGCTCATCGTCACCAAGACCAACACGGTGACTTCAAAGCTTTGGCTCTTCGATCTCAGCGACTCCTCCTGGACGGAGTTCTACAGCGCCGTGCACTACGAGTTCAAGAATTTAGGCGCTGTGCATCAAGAAAACGCTAACCTCTCACCCACCCTCAATATCAGAGTTGTCTCTTCTAGGTTTTTCCAGGATCGTGCCCTTTTGCCAACTTTTTTGGGGGAGGGTTCCCTTCTAACCTCTCTACTGGAGGACCTAGTCTTTGACCCGTTAGTTTGGTTGCAATGGTCTATTTCATTTGCTAGGGCCACCGATTTGTCCAAAAAGTCGCCTACGAAGGCGATCCCTCTGTAAGGTTCAACACCTAACCCCAATGGAGGTCCGGTTGCTTAGGGATGAATGGGCTGAAAAGGGGGGGGGTCAAAAGCACTTAAGGTTTAGACAAATGGTTCCTAGGCCTTTGTAGCTTCCCAGTTTGGTGACATGTTCATACTAGCGAAGATAGCGCTGCACATCTTGTGCTCGCCGAAATGTGTGCAATTCGAAACCTCGGAAAATGGTTTCGCACAACGCTTATAAAACATCGGCAAACAACCAGCTGAGCGAATTTGCAAGGTTGTGGTTACCAGATTTGTTGACCATCACCGCCTTTTCATTTTGGATCAATTGTCTGTTTATCACAGCAAAAGTCAATGAAAGATGACAACAAGATCGAGAGAGCATTCAACTCCCTGGACCCTCAAACTACCCTTAAAAACAGGACATCTCCGCATGTTTGTGGGTACTGGGGAGACGTCCTTTTTGTTAAAGGGTAGTTTCAGGGTCCAGGTACTTTCCTCTGGGAAGTACAACAAGACTGTGTGTGTATGTGTGTGAGTGTCGGCGTGTCTGTTTGCTCCTGTTCGTGAACAGACATGTTGTTTGTTTCGCCCTTAGGCAGCGCATTACCATGACAACTGGCTTGTCAGCGCGTGGATAGTTTCACATGCATGGTTTCTTCTACGTGAAATCCACACATTGTACTTGAGCAACTGTCAAAACATCGATGGAATACTCACTGAATTCTCGTCCCAGCTGAGGCCTGAGTATTGAAGCATGGCTATTGTGCGGGATCCATTTTAAGTTTGTTTGTTTTTGTTTGGGGGGGGGGGAAAGGATTTTGGGTTCCGTTGCGAAGAGTTCGGGTTCTCTTCTTTGACCGGACGGTAAGTTTTCCCTGGAAGACCGCTTTGCGATGAAGCCCTTGCCCACCCACTACTTGGTTTGGATCCGAACCCTTGGTCCTCGTGCTTGGTAAATGGGGTTGCCCTCCTTAACCAAAGAAACCACCGATTCGCTGACCAGCCTTTCAAAGGAAGCTGACTGGAGGCGACCGGGCTGCAGAAACGAACTGCGATGTGTAACAACTAGGGGGACCCAACAAATTGTGGTTCTCATTTTGGCTTCCCTTGAACCAAGGGTGCAACGGCTCTCAGAAACCTACAGGAAGGAACGTCTCCAGACATTCCAAGTGGTGATAGTTGGGTGTTTGGCAAACGACCGGTAGAAATTCCTATGGTTTCTATGAATTGGCACTTTTGTAGGAATTCCTATGACTGAGTGGTGTGTATGCACCAAGCCTTTGGTGCACTTTGCTTGGATGCTTTGACTTTAAGCTTTTTGCCAACTGATGGGTTTTCCGTATTAAACCACTCAAAGTTAGTCACTTCTTCTGGGCTTCGCAGATTTCGCCACGGAGAGGTGTGCGTCGTGTTTGCCAGGTCAGACCATGTACAACCTGGCGGTGGATGCCAGCCACAACGTGCTCTACGTGGCGACCAGCGGCGGGAACTCGGCGGGGCGGTCCATCATTGAACTGCCGCTCAGCATCAGCGGACAGAGCATGCCCTACAAGGCCGGCGGGTCGGCGTTGGTCAGCGGCGTAGCCTAGCTTAGCGGCGTGGTCGACGGGCCCAGGTTGATCCGGAGCTCCAAGGTAGATTTGCAGAAGGAAAACCGGGGGTTGTTGTTGGGGAGAATGTTGACCCCATCATACACCGGTCCTATTAACTACTAATAGGGGGTTGTTTCGATGTTCCCCTCCAAAAGTGCTCTGAACCCCCCACTAAAAGGGGTTATGAGTCAGCCGTTGATTAATCCGGGTTTCCCATTTGGGCTACACTTAGAACTGGGTAGATGAAGGATGGGCCAGTCCCATAAATAAGTAGGCGCGGCCGCCTTATGAATTCTTTACATGGTGTTGGGTAGACCAATTTAATTCCCATGGGTTTTGGTTATGACTCACCTGGGTTTTTGATTATTTGTTTGCTTGGGACTCCTTCTTCGCGACGTGAGCCATCCCGGCGAGCAATGCCCGCCAGGTGCCTTGAGCTGCCAGAACATTTGCAGAGTTCCCTGCACACTTCTTTTCTCACTCGAGTTCCGTTTCGGACTTGACCGTCGCTTTTTGGGTTTGAACCACATTTTGGTGGTAAACAACAATTTAACACCTTTTGGATGCCAACTGAATCTTTGGAGTTTCCGTTGGGGCCAATTCTTAAGGAAAACCCTCCCAAACCACAACTCAACCGAGCCAACCAAATCGACCTTTTGACCTGTTGCTTTTCCCATTTTGGCCACCATTTTTAGTGGCCCACGCTTTTCGCATTTTCCCCAAAAGGTGATCAGGTTTTGTTTCCAGGCCCTTTGGACAACTGAGCAAAAAGCCACCCATCCCGCAATTGTGTTGGACGTTTCCTTTTGGGGTACTGTTTAAGGACATCTACCGCCCCAAACCCAAAACCCAACCAAAACCAAGCCCCAAACCACCGGTCCAGCAACCCAAGCCTCAACCCCCCCAACTACCCCACCCCCCACCCCCCACACCCCACCCCACCCCCCACCCCCCCTCCCAAACCCACCAAACCCACCAAACCAAACCAACCTCCCCCCCCGACTGCGGGCCAGGCGTGCCTCCAGGGCAGCTACTCCCTGCATTGCCCCTTGCACGGCATCGGCGAGCGCCTGGTGGTGGGTCACAAGCCGCCCGACCTCCGATCTCCGATGGAGGGCTTGGCCTCTTTCGGCCGGGTTTGCTGGAGAGGTTTTTCCGGCCAAACCAAAGGAGGGGGAAAAAAGGCGAAGTTTGGAGACCGACCCGCGCTTTTTTTCATGGTATGCCCTATATGTGTCCTGTTTGGGCTTGGGGCAGCGTGGCTGTGTCAGGGACGCGAGCACCCGGAATTGCGCGAAAGTAGATGGCGGATGGCGCCTCCTCCGTCATGTTAGTTTCAACTGTCGCCAACCGGCATGCATCTACTTTCCGCCTGGTAAACGTGTGAAGTTTCTTCCCCCCGACCCAAAGAGAACCGCGTGTTGGTTTTCCCTTCGCTAGAAAAAGGAGGAGGACAGCCTCATGCTTGCCCTTTTTGTTGGGTAAGTTTGAAGTTTGTTTTTGTTCCCGCCACATATCCACGAACAACTGACTCGCAGCGTGCGTACAGTGCACCCTCTCTCCCCTTGCACCAAGTTAGCTTGTTTGATCCCGTGAACCATCTGGATGGGGCCTACATGAGAGCGTACCATCGGCAGCTGCGCCAAAGTCAGGGAAGCCGCCGGCTTCTAATCACAGGGTTGCAGCTTGCGAAGAACCATCATGCATTTTTGGCATTCCAAGGGAAGACATTTGGGGTCGAGTCGAACACCCAAATGAATCCCCTCCCCCCAAGCAACCAATCTGAGGGAGCACAGTCCCCCGCGCAAACAAAACAATGTGCTGGTCTCATGAATTCGGGGACCCCCAAAGATAGATCCAAAAGCACAAAAACACAATTGACAAAACACACGCATGCAAAAATCCTAAACCCAAAACCAAGACACACAAGCCCCAGCTCCAACCAAAAGCAAACAACACCCCCCAACAACAAATCACAGAAACGCAACAACAAACAACCCCAAACACAAGAACCACAAAAATCGTTTCAATCAGCCAAAACTAACAACCACAAAAAAGCCAAGACACAACCCTGACAACCCAAATCCATCCCCAAAACCAACACCCGCCCCCCCCCCCCCCAAGAAAAAAAAAAGAAAGAAAGACAGAAAAGAACAACTCCCCAGCCCCCAAACCAAGAAACAACAAACAGCAGAATAAGGCAACACCAACAAAGCCAAGACCAATAGCACCTAAAACACCCCAACACCAAAAATGCAAGCAACCTCCCCGCTGCCGGCAGAAAAAAGACACACCCAAACACAAAGGCAAACTCACAGACAAACAAATCACACACAACAACATCAAAACAAAACACAACCGAGACACACGCCAGGCGACCAAAGTCAAACACTCCCCAGTCCCCAAAACCCACAACACAAAAACACACACACACACACACACACACACACACACACACACACACACACACACACACACACACACACACGCACACGCGCACGCGCACGCGCACGCGCACGCGCACGCGCACGCGCACGCGCACGCGCACGCACACGCACACGCACACGCACACGCGCACGCGCCACGCGCACGCGCACGCGCACGCGCACGCGCACGCGCACGCACGCGCACGCGCACGCACGCGCACGCGCACGCGCACGCGCACGCGCACGCGCACGCCCGCGCACGCCCACGCCACGGCCCACACGCGCACACGCGACACGCACACGCACACGCACACGCACACGCACACGCACACGCACACGCACACGCACACGCACACGCACACGCACACGCACACGCACACGCACACACGCACACGCACACGCACACACGCACACGCACACGCACACGCACACGCACACGCACACGCGCACGCGCACGCGCACGCACGCACGCACGCGCACGCGCACGCGCACACGCACGCGCACGCGCACGCACGCACGCGCACGCGCACGCGCACGCGCACGCACACGCACACGCACACGCACACGCACACGCACACGCACACGCACGCGCACGCGCACGCGCACGCGCACACGCACACGCACACGCACACGCACACTCACGCGCACGCGCACGCGCACGCGCACGCGCACGCGCACGCGCACGCGCACGCGCACACGCACGCGCACGCGCCCACGCACACGCACGCGCGCCACGCGCACGCACACGCACGCGCACGCGCACGCGCACGCGCACGCGCACGCGCACGCGCACGCACACGCGCACGCACACGCACACGCACACGCACACGCACACGCACACGCACACGCACACGCACACGCACACGCACACGCACACGCACACGCACACGCACACGCACACGCACACGCACACCCCCACCCCCACCCCCACCCCCACCCCCACCCCCACCCAACACAGGTCAAAGACCTCTATAGGACGCTGTTTTATAAGCTACTATAGGTCGTGTTTCTGCCAGTTGCCTTGGCTGTTTCAAGCCGTGTGCGGACTTAGAGCATGATGCAAACATGTACTCATATCACACGCATATATAACTTACAGGCGTGATCATGCTGATCAAGCCTGTGAGTGTTCCTCCAAATATATACACACACAGACTGTCGCATTTGCAGGTTGTGAAGGGCAATTTGAGGGGTATAGTTTGGCATTGTCATGTGTTTGCTTGGTTTGCTGTGTGCTTGCTGGCCGTTTTTTCAAACTGAGATCATGTTGGCTTTTATGCACGCATGGGCCGAGGGCCGTATAATCAAGAGAGACAAGGCAACAGACTATTAAATATATATATATATATCAGCAGAACCCGATCGGCGCAGCCAGCGCTTTTCCATGGCGAGCCATGATCCAAACTGCTCGAGAGGGACGTCCTTCATCCTTGGTGTGGAGACAAGGCAGGGGGTCAAAAAAACAATCTCAAAAAGATCCCCCAAAATCAGAAGTGCCGATCGGTTTCCCTAATCACTCTCCCAAAAAACGAAAGTATCGATATCCCGGGCTCCAACAATTGGATCCCGAAGCTATATCCAGCAACCCCAAAAAGCAAATCACAATTACCATGTGCGCGGATATGCACAATTTTAAACTTGACTTGCGCGGCCATATTGGCTCCTGCAGACCATGGTGTGCCGGTCGCAAACCCAAAGGCAAGTGCGGGAATGCCTTGCCACACGGGTGGCGCGATGTATAATGAATAGGCTCGAACGCACAGGGCAGCTGCATAGGTGCATGCTGCGTGGGCGTGTGTTCCCACTCGGCTCGTTGCGGAGCAGGGCGGTGGCCCAAGTGTTTGACTGGGCCGCCGCTCCCCGCTACCATGGTCGAGTGTTCACGAAAAGCTTTTGCAAAGCCGTCGTGAACACTTTGCACACCGAGCATGGCGTGACAGCTTCGGAGCCGATGCGTGAGGCTCTGAGGCTGCAAAGAGCTTTGCACAGCGCAAAGCGTAGGGCCCGGCTGGCCATGTCGGCGGTGGACAATGCTGAGACACAGGCAGGCCCCAGCAACTTTGATTGCACTCAATCAGCCACCATGCCCAAATGGCCAGGCGATGGAGGTACTGCAGCGTGGCTGCACAATATATATATATATATATGGTTCCGCGCACATGATTTTCCACAGTATCCACATGCATTTGGCTGGTTATAGCCCCTTACAAAGTTTCACCAACAATGCTGAGGGGCTCGGAGGAGGACAAGCTTCTTGGCGAATTTACGGCATGCGATGGGCTGGTGTCCTAGCTGTTTCTGCTCAATGTTTGACCCAGTCATGTCAAGGGCCTGGTGGGAGGACAAGCTTCTTGGATTTATTGGCGTGTCAGCCCCTCGTGTCATCCAAGGTCCTTGGAGGACAGGCTTCTTGGCGGATTTAGGCAGCAAGCATTCTTGTTTGGTGCCATTTCAAAGCCCAAGGATGCCAAGCCTCAAGTACAACACATATAGATCAATTGATGTGGTGTTTGAACTGCGTAAATTGTTGGATGCCAGTTTGAAGCCAAGGCTCCAGAGGATCATGCCGAAGGCCCGGCCAAAGTCCTGGTGCCTTGGATGCATGGGGAGCGTTGTCGTGCAATTTAAAGACACACATGGCTTCTTGTCGCAATTGAAAGAAAGAAAATCTGCAATTTGCAGGACCGAGGGTAAGGGCACAAGGGAAGTGACTTCGTTCGCTCTGCGTGCGGGGTCGGACTTGCGTGTGCTAAGGGATCGCGGGTGCTTGCAGTGTCTTGGCCATGACTATTTCTTCCTTCGTGTGTCATACTGAGTTTTGTTCACTGAGGATAGAGGGCAGTCCACGGCGGGAAGAGTCTCTTGTCTGAGTTATGGAATTGTTTGTTTGCAACGCTCAACATGAAAAGCTAAGGGCTGACTCTGATCATGAACAGCCGCATTCTGAGACCCTTGCATGAAGCCCCCCTTTGACCCGCGCGTTGCGCTAAGGAATGATCTGGATGGTGAACACTGGGAAGAAGAGCCGCTTGAAAGCAAACAAACCGTTCATTTGTGCATGTGACGACCGACACATTAAATTTAGGAGTAGCGACACGGAGGAGCCCTGGAGCCTTGGCAAAATATCCCTGCGCTGCATGCTGTTGCGTATTTCTGTCATTGCTGTAAGGGGCAGCGCTGCAAAGAAGGGTGAGACACTTTGCTGCACCCATCAACTTGCAATCCGTCCAGACTGATCGCAAAGGGAACTTAAATTTCAGTTGTCTTTCAAACTCTTTCGCGCTGGCTATGACAAGGGATCCACTGCGAAACAAAACTCAAGCTTGCCCTGATACATTTACTATAAGGATGGATCCTGAAGAGGAATCCTGGCCAGAAGAGACGCTTGGCCTCTTACATTTTCATTTGTCTCCCAAACTTGCTCATGTCCCGTGATCCTAAGGGCTGGCAATGACAAGCAATCCCCTTGGCTTGGTTCCGGTTTTGCTTGCAAATGGAACTTGTCTATGTAAGGATGCTTCGCCAAGAGGCATCAAAGGCATCCTGCTCTGAAGAGTGCCTTGGCTTCTTACACTTCAGCTGTCTCTCAAACTTGTTTTGCTCATAGCATGTGGGCCACCAAGAAACCTTTCCTTTCCTTGATTTTTGCACGCTTCCAAGGATGGATCGTGAAGAGGAACCCTGGCCGGAAGAGACTCTTGGCTTCCAAAATCAAGTTTCTCTTTGTCCTCGGCCTTCCCTGAAAGACATCTGAGGGATGTGTTGCCAGCGAGCTCGGATGAGAACCGTGGTTGCAACTGTGCGTGCTTTTTCGATGGAGTGCTTGTGCGGGTGGTTGGAGGAAAGCAAAAAGAACATCACCTATTTCCCTTTTGGTCGTCCACCATTTCCCATGACACCGGAAGGGTGAAACTGCATCTCTTTGTTGACCCCCCAAAACAAAAAGTGCAAATCCCAGTTTCCAAATTCAAGATGATCGTTTGTTGCAGCTAAGGGCCCACTGCACAGAGGCACCATCGGTGGATGAGACTCTTGACTGCTTTTTTGCTCCCCCCCAAACAAAAAAGGAAGAAGAATAAGATAGAATAAGTACGGCGGTCAAAACTCTATCCGTTTGTCGCAGCTGAGGGGATCCTGAAAGGATGAGACTCTTAATCCCCCCCCCTAGCCAACGGTTGTTGCAGCTGAATCCTTCTGCCATAGGACCATGTGCGTTTTTTTCTGAGGGCCGCTGATGAGAGTTTCTGGAGCTCGGACGAGACCCTTGTCTGCACACTGCCCCTTGCAAATGTTACGCAATGTTCTGCAGCTAAGGATTCTACAGGAATCCTGGAAGGATAAGACCCTTGATCCCTGGTCCCTTGGAAACCTTAGTTGCCCCAGACATGTCACGTTTGCGCAGCTGAGGGACAAGGAAGAATGTTGGAACAACCCGACTCTTGATTAAATCTAGCCCTGACCTTGGCCTGGTCATGTCAACGCAGCTAAGGGCCGCTGACAAACAAGCCTGCGACGAGACTCTTGATTGCACAGCTTCCTTCACCCTCAGCATGTCACGTCAACACAGCTAAGGGAATCCTGGACTACGCATGCTGGCTCCCTCGCAACCCCAACATCGAAAGAGACCCCTGGCTAAATGCAAAAATCCCTTGAAACTCATTGAAAAGTGATTGTGATGGGGAACCCGAACAGGAAGAGATCATTGCCTCCTTACATCTCAACTGTCTTTCATGCTTGTTGGCAATTTCTAAGGGCTGCCTACGACAAGGGGTCCACCACAAAGGAGACTCTTGGCTTAATTACTTTTTGCGAAAAATGAACTTGTCTATGCGCGCAACAAAGGATGCATCGCCGAGAGGCGTCCTGGACTGAAGAGTGCCTTGGCTTCTGAATTTGCAACTGTATTAGACACTGTCTCATGTTGTGCGAGTTCTAAGGGGTGGCTATGAAAAGGGCTCCACCGCGAAGCAGACTCTTGGCTTATACAAACGTCCATTGCAAATGGAACTTGTCTACGCAGTCTTCTAAGGATGGATCATGAAGAGGAACCCTGGCAAGAGACCCTTGGCATCTTACATGTCGAATTTCTTTCAAGCTGGCTCGCACTGTGGTTTCTAAGGCCTGGCTATGAAAAGGGGTCCGCCGTGCCTCTCGGCTCAATTCCAATTTCGTTGCAAATGGAACTTGTCTACGCAGTCTACCGAGGGTGGATCGTGAATTGGAGCCCTGGCAGGAGACCCTTGGCGTCTTACGTGTCGAATTTCTTTCAAGCTGGCTCGCGCTGTAGTTTCTAAGGCCTGGCTTTGAAACGGGGTCCGCTGTGCCTCTTGGCTCAATTCCAATTTCATTGCAAATGGAACTTGTCTATGCAGTCTACCAAGGGTGGATCGTGAAGAGGAACCCTGGCAAGAGATCCTTGGCATATTACATGTCGAATTTCTTTCAAGCTGGCTCGCACTGTAGTTTCTAAGGCCTGGTGATGAAAAGGGGTTTGTCGCGCCTCTTGGCTCAATCTCAATTCCAGTTTCATTGCAAATGGAACTTGTCTATGCACTCTACCAAGGGTGGATCGTGAATTGGAACTCTGGCAAGAGACCCTTGGCATCACATGTCGAATTTCTTTCAAGCTGGCTCGCGCTGTAGTTTCTAAGGCCTGGCCATGAAGATGCGTCCACCACAGAGCAGCCTCTTATCTCAATTTTAGTTTCCCTTGCAAACGCAAATCATCTGCCCACACTACTAAGGACTTCAGAGTGCCTTGGCTTCGTGATTTCTGGCCATGACAAGGGGCCCACACAAACTTTTGGCTTCCAAACTCAAACTCCCCTTGGTTCTCACTTATGTGTTCTACCAAGGACAGAGGAACCCTGGCCGGAAAAGATCCTTGGCTGCCAAGTTCAAGTTTCGCTGAACTTACTTCAGACCTTGTGACATCTAAGGGACGCGTTGCCAGCCAGTTCGAATGCGAACCCTGGTTGCAAACGGGCGGGCTTTTTGGGATGGCATCCTTAATTGCGGGGGTGGTTTGAGGGAAACAAAAAAACATCATCCATTCTGCAGGTCCACTATTTCAAGACAACGCCAAATCACGCAGCACCTACCAGGTCCCCCCGATGGCCGGTGAAGTGCCGGCAACTGACCAGCACTTGCTTCAAAATGGTTTTGTAGTCACATAGATGTTTTGCCATCATCAAAGTGCAGCGCAAGGTCACTTTTGCTGAAATGTCACTTTAGGATATGAGAGGGGATCCAGTCGAAGCTATGCTGGTGACACGCTCATATCCCAAAAAAAGTGACCGTTCAACGTACATGTGCCGGCAATTGACCACCCTTCGACACCATGACATGCTGTGAAACGCTCCTCAAAAATCCCTCCCAACCTCAAACTTGCCCTCCAAACCTCCCCTTTCCCCTGCAACCCCCCCCCAAAGGACCCTGGAAGGTCACTTGTATCATTGCACAAACTCACTAAGTACACATGAGTGATACTGAATAGCAAATTGCTTATTTGCCCAAAGTCGATCTGGCAATTGGGGGGGTGCTGGCACAAGCAAACTCATTCCCTTTTCATATCCAAGGCTGCCTTCGTTGGCTGACTTGCCACTTGGCGTGTGCTATCGAAGGGTTGGCAGGGTTCACAGTTATGGGAGCTGAGGCAATGGAGCGCCGACATCGAAGATCTTGAGTTGCAAACTCAGCAGTTTGGAACCAGGGGGGCAAGCAATATCACGAGTCTCGGATTCGCTTTGAGGACCATCAAGAAGCGACAGCTGCGCGATGCAGAGCAGACACGTGGCTTAAGAAAAAAGCATAATTGCAACAAACACCGTCCTTTTCCATCAAGACCGAGGGGTGCGCGAAGTGCCTTTTTTTGTGGTGCTGGAAACATACTTTGTCAACCACTTGCTTTTGGCAGTTGGAGAGCAACTGGAAAACGACTGAAAATGCGTCTTGGCAAGTGCCTTTTCTAGGAATGGGCGCTTTGTCAAGTGCCCCTGTGAAAGTTGGAATCGACCCGAAAAGGGAACCGAACATGGTTTTCTTGAGGACCCAAAAGGGAATTTGTTGGACACGACTGAATAGTCTCAAGTGCTCGCTCCTTTTGTAGTTGGAATGTCTTGGAAACAACCGAAATGAAGTTTCTTAAGGGCAACCCAAGCTTAAGTTGTGTGTTTCCCTTTCCCGTCCCCCATTGCATGCCAAGGCAAGAGAAGCTCGCCAAGGCCCGCCGGATCGAGAAGGAGAAGCGCCTCAGCCGCATGCCCACTCACGCATTTTTTAATTTTGCGGAAAATAAGGCCGATAGAGGAAGAGGACGACCCGTGGATGAACAAGTACTGGCACGAGAAAGACTGGCCAGAGCCTCTTGGCAAAGCTGGTTGGGACTACATGCAGCAACACAATTGGACTCCATGTGTTTTCCTGTGAAACTGCTAAGGAGGGACCCTCAGTCCTGGACTCAGTTGAGTTTATGTCACTCTACAATCGCTTCGCTGCCGAGGCCCATTCTGCCACCGCTACCCGGCAACATGGGCGACTTTTACGTCATGCAAAAAAGGCATCTGGGCTGCATGAGTGCACTTTTGGGGGATGTTTGAGGAACGCCGTCATGCCCTATGCAAAGCAGCAATTGAAAGCAGCAAAGAAAGCCGGCGCCAAAAAGAAAACCTGCAAAGCCGAGGAGCCAAAATCGAATCGATCGGATCATCTGCGCGGTGGACAGGATGAAAAAAAGCAGAAGGCGAAACCGAAGCCGAAGCAGAAGGCGCAGCCAAAGCAGAAGGCGCAGCCGAAGCAGAAGGCGCAGCCGAAGCAGAAGCCTGCTGCAAAGACCGAGAAGAATAAGGTGAAGAACCTCCAGGACAAGTGTCGCTTTCTGCATGTAACCATCTACGCGCGCTGCATGCTGCGAGGACGCCAATCGCTCTGCCTGGAGTCTCGGATGTGGCAAATGCAGATGGGCCAAGTTCGGATGCGGTCAATGCAAGGAACTTAGCTACCGTCAAAGGCGGGCACTTCGCTGGGACGAGTAGGTGTGTGTGCGTGTTTGGCATGCCGGTGGGTGACAAAGCAGTGCTCAAATCTTAAGAGACTGACTAGTGAACCCGTGAACCCCAACAAGAAAACCGCTGGCATGCCACTGGTGCGCACACGCGTAGGGAATTTACATGTGGCTTGACCCACATGCCGCGGGGTTACATGACATGAGCTGTGAAAGAAAGGCGCTAACTCGAGTTGATCATGCTGCACATGTTCAATTTCCAGTTTGCATGCGTCGTGGAGCTGATCAACTTGCATGTGTGCGCCGCAGCTGCTTTGATCTCTGCATGGTCCGACGCACTAAGCATGATGCATCCATTTTGGTACAGATACACGAGAACACAGCATTTCAATGCAGTTTGAGACACCCACCCTAAGGGGTGACTGCTATGAAGTACTCGGCGCTGGCAGCGGTGCTCACAAGCCTTTTGATTAGTTCCGGCCTTACATAACCCAACTCAGCTGATAAATTCCACCAAACATAAATTATGTTCATATGTTGTTTTATTTCGGATCCCTTTTCCAAAGGGGGCTACGGGACCAGTTGCAAGATGTTGCAAGAGCAACCATTTACAAGCACACTTTGCTTCGCTCAGGTTTTGGGGAAGTTTCTGAAGACCAAACCCTGCACTTCTTTGAGCTATGCGCGGGCTGGGGCCTAATTGCTTGACCTATTCAGTACGCTTGGTCCAAACCCACCCTGCTGCAGCATGAGGCCGGCACCGCATCTCGGACGCCCTCAAAGCAAAAGCTTGGAGGACCTTGGCTCATGATGATGCTTGGTTTGCAAACCCAAGGCGTACACATGTTTAGTTGTTGGGCATTATAACTCGCAACAGCCAGCCTAGGCATCATACTCTCGATCTATGAACCTATTGACTAGTGTGGGGCTGTTGGCAGCTCTGGACGCATGCCGACGGGTCATACAGGCGTGGCACAGTTGTGGCTGTGTCTGCTCGCGTGCGTTTTGCTTGCCAGGGGGGTCTCCTCTGGGCAGGACTGGTGCCACACTTGATTTGCTTGAACAACTTCAGTGCTTCCCGAAGGACCACCCTGTTCATCATGGGTGTTCCTCAGCAGGGGTTCAACGGGACGTTGCCGGCTTCGTCCAAAGGGCAGCCGGCGAAGAAGCAAGGTGAGGGCTCAGAACCGATTGGTACGGAGACTGTGCTATGTGCGGCTTGCTTGCAATCGTTTTGTCACAGTGACAACCTGCGCTGATCTGATTTGATGCCCTGCATGCAGGCTAGAACTTGCTCACAAGAGAGGGGTGCACTACGCTGTAGAGCAACCCACATCTTCTCTCATGCCAGAATTTCGTCCATTTAAGGCGCTGGCTTGCTTCGTGAGGGCTTTACATGAAAAACATATTTGGGCCTTCCTGGCCTGGCAGAAGTTGCTTCTCCGGCACCGTGCTGTACGTGTGCATATCCAGCTGGGAGCGTTCGGGGCACCAACGCTGCCTCTTGACTGCCACTGTGTCTGATGCGGCCGTTTTCATTCTCCTTCGCCTGGGCATTCTCCTGGGCTGGCCCAAAACCATTTTGCCTCTCTGAGGAAGCCAGTTGTCATCTGGACAACCAGCCCTTTCCTGCTGGAATTGGGGGAGACTGTGACAGCTGAGCGAAGGGAGCAACTGCGCTCCTTGCGCTCCATGTTGAACCTCAGGCTCGCAAAGCGTTATTTGGACAAGGGTGGGGTTCGCCGCGTGGTTCCTTGGACTTTAAATATTCTGTATTTGCATGGTTCGCCCGCAATGCATCTGCAGCTGCAGCATCTAAGGCAGGAACACCATTGTTGCGAAACTCGCAAACATATCCATGGGGACTGGCTTGGAAAGTGCCTTGGTTTCCCTGACGCATATGTATGTGTGCTTGTGTGTCATGCATCATTGGGGGCCAACGAAGCTAAGGTGGCAACGCTTTTTGACAAGCACTTGAAGGCTATGGGGAATCACCGCCTGCTGAGCGATGAGGGGATGGCCTTTGAGGACACAGAGTCTGATTCAAGTGACTCAGCGCTTGGGGAGTTTGACTTGTAGTCAGCTTTTGGGGTGAAAAGGCAATAGAGTTTCTGTGCGTGCCATGTTCACAACAAGGTGGGTCTTTTTTGAGGGTAGCCATTTTTGGGATGTATTTAAAGGGGGACCAATAGGAAAACGCAACTTTTGGGGCCCCCTGAAAAAGACACAACGTTTGGTGTCCCTTAAAAAAGACGCACCGTTTTGCCACGGCCTGTCACGGTTTGTCACAGTTTGTCACGGTTTGTCACAGTTTGGTTTGTCACGGTTTGTCACGGCTTGTCACGGTTTGTCACGGTTTGGTTTGTCACGGTTTGTCACGGTTTGTCACGGTTTGTCACGGTTTGTCACGGTTTGTCACGGCTTGTCACGGTGTGTCACGGTTTGGTTTGTCACAGTTTGTCACGGTGTGTCAGGGCTTGTCACGGTTTGTCACGGTTTGTCACGGTTTGTCACGGTTTAGTTTGTCACGTTTGTCATGTCACAGTTTCGGTGTATACATGCAGGTAGGCAGTCACTCACAGTTTGTCAGCTGCATGACGATGGTTTCAGCACCTCACTGTTTCCTGTCAGTCACGGTTTGTGGTTGGGTCACTAGTCTGTCATGGTCTGTCATGGTCTGTCATGGTTTGTCATGGTTTCTGTTGCGGTCAGCTTGCCATGACGGTTAACCACCTCACTGATTCATGGGAATTGCAGTCTGTAACAGTCTGTCACGGTTTGTGGTTGGGTCACAGTCTGTCATCTGTCACGGTTTGTCACGGTTTGTCACGGTTTGTCACGCTTTGTCACAGTTTCGTCACGGTTTGTCACGGTTTGTCACGGCTTGTCATGGTTTGTGACAGTTTCTCACTGTTTGTCACGGCTTGTGTCGGCTTTTTCTATCCAGCTCGCAATTTTTGAGCAAAACCGGGGACCCGTGACAAACCGTGACAGAGCGTGACCAGCATACTATAGGACGCCATTTTCCGTGACAAACCGTGACAGGCAGAGGTCCCAAAATCTGAGAATTGGCGAGCCATTTTGGCCCGGATTTAGTGCTTTCCTGCAGTCCAATGCCAAAGGCCGGCCAAGACTCCACACGTTGCCGCATCAATCCTTGGTCGGCGTGTCGCAGGTAAATGGGCTTGATGAGGAGGGTTTCTTGGTGGCATGCGCTTGAGGAGGGAGTGTGCATTGCTTGGGACATCGTGTGTGGTTTGAATGCGAGGTGACCCCAACGGGGGGAAAGACAAGCGAAAGAGCTTGAAGGGAAATGGGAAGAAAGGAGAAGGGAAAGGAGGGAAGGGAGAAGGAAAGAGCCCGAAAGAAGGAGAAGGGAAGGGCAAAGGACCAAGCCCCACCAAAGAAGAGAAAGGCAAGGGTAAGGGCAAAGGACATAGCCCAAAGGGAAAAGGCAAGAGCCCGAAAGGAGAAGAAGAGAGCTTGAAAGGAGAAGGAAAGAGCCCGAAAGGAGCAACGAGTCCGAAAGGAGAAGGGAAGAGCAAAGGAGAAGGAAAGAGCCCGAAAGGAGGAACGAGCCCGAAAGGAGAAGGGAAGAGCAAAGGAGAAGGAAAGAAAGGAGAAGGGAAGAGCAAAGGAGAAGGGAAGAGCAAAGGAGAAGGAAAGAGCCCGAAAGGAGAAGGAAAGAGCCCGAAGGGAGAAGGAAAGAGCCCGAAAGGAGAAGGGAAGAGCAAAGGAGAAGGAAAGAAAGGAGAAGGGAAGAGCAAAGGAGAAGGGAAGAGCAAAGGAGAAGGAAAGAGCTCCAAAGGAGAAGGAAAGAGCTCCAAAGGAGAAGGAAAGAGCTCCAAAGGAGAAGGAAAGAGCTCCAAAGGAAAGAGCCAAGGACGGCCATCCTTGCCTGCGCCTGACATGCAGGAGCTCCTAGAAGAGTTAGGCCTCCAGGAGAACCCCAAGGAGGAATACATGAAGGCCCGAAGGAAGAAAGAAACACAAGAGGAACACGAAGAGGAAGCTCAGGAGGAGGAGGAGGAGGAGGAGGAGAGCACAAAGACCAAAACGAAGAAAGCAAGGCGAGAGGAACAAGAGGAGGAAGCTCAGGAGCAGGAGGAGAGCACAAAAACCAAAAAGAAGAAAACAAGGCGAGAGCAACAACAGGAGGAAGCTCAGGAGGAGGAGGAGGAGAGCACAAAGACGAAAAAGAAGAAAGCAAGGCGAGAGGAACAAGAGGAGGAAGCCCTGGAGGAGGAGATCCCCAAGATCCGAAAGAAAACAAAGCGAGACCTTGAGGTTCAATTGGATGAGGAGGATGAGGAGAACCCCAAGGCTCGAAAGAAGCAAGCGATGCAAAAGGAAGAGGAGCGGAAAGCAAGGCGAAATGAACAAGTGGATGATGAGGATGAGGAGGAGCATAACGCGAAAGCACAAAAAAAGAAAGCGAGGCAAGGAGTTCAGAAGGAAGAGGAGCAGGAGAAGCCCAAGGCCCGAAGGAAGCAAGAAACTGATGAGAAGGAGGAAAGCCCAACCTTAAGGACAAAGCGAAAGCTTTCTTTTAGTGCAGCTTCCAGCCCTGCCAAGACCCAGGAAGACTGGAGCTACGAGCCCTCGTGCGGGCGCTGGGAGAAGCCGCCAACGCGTAAGAAGTCGCACTGGCAGGATGACGAAGATGGGTGGGGCAATGGGCTCTGGGATGACTTCGGTGACTTGCATCAAATCAGTTTGAAATGGGGTGTCATATTTTGGAAGCTCCCCCTTTGTAGCAACCTCACACCTTCAAAAAAGAAAGACGCGATGGCACCCGCCCCGTTGACGTCAACAAACCCCACACCCGCTCCCCTTGGATTTTGTTTCACAGGGGTCAGACCACCCAAGAAAAGGCGCCTTTTTCTCTTGGATTGCCCCTTTTAGGAACTCAACAAAGGGCGCACTCAAATAAATACAGCCCATAAAAATGCAGACCCATCCTTCCCATCATCCCATATAATTACTCAATGGTTTGCTGTCTTACGCTCAAGGCCTTTTAGTTAGGCGGGTGTTACTGGACTCATGTAGGGTCTCCCTTTTTTGCGGCCAACTGAGGCACCCCAAGGACAACCAAGATGCAAAGCCCTGCAGCCAGCTCTTTGAAAAAGCCCGTCATGAAGCGCTCTCTGACATCGGTGTCCTTCGCAACAGCTTCTTGGCTGCATGCAACATATCAAAGACCGTCTCTTTCATGGTTACTCGCCCGTTGAATTCCGACCTATTTGCATTCTTAGGATGGGGCTGATGAGGAGATCAGCGAAATCGGGATCTCCGAACGAGGGCCGGATGGGAAAATCAAACGGGCTCCTTGGCTTGAACACGCCCATATTCATACCCTCTTTGATTTGCAAAGTGCTAAGGTGAAGGCCCTAACAGAAGAGCAAAAGAGTAAGATAAAAGAGCTGAACAGCTCGGATGAGCTGCCGCACAAGGCCAATCCGCGTATTCATTCTTTCGGGCTTACTGATTAAATGTACTTTGCAGGAGCGCAAAATGTGGTACAGCGCCATGGAAAGGCGACTTGCCAACCCGGTCGGTTTGCCAGAAGGCCTCGTTGCCAAGTACCACAGCTTGGCAGGGGCGAACTCCAAAAAGCTGCTTGCAACAATTTGTAGCCCGCTGCAATTAAGGTTGAAGAGAGGGATCCTGTCCCCACCAAGGTTTAGCTTGCTCAAGGAGTTTATGCTTGATCCAGACATGTGGCTCGGTGGCAGTTTGGGGCTGAAGTCAAAAGCATTGGTTCGGATTCTGACACGCATGCAGTGGGGTTTGAAACTCCAAATGATCCCTTTTGCAGTGGCCAACTTTTCCTGCTTGCCCTTTTACTGCAGGAAGGGGGTCGAGGTTGAGGGCTACTTCGTCGAGCAACATGGCCTTCAGTTGGTGCATCTCCTGTTTTTGCACGCTTCTGGCCAACACATCGCAGCTAAGGGAGAACCGCAATGAGAAACAGAAACTGTGGGAAGAAAAGCCTCTCTACGAGCTGGAGGAGGCATACACAACTGCAGCTGGGAAGTATCTTGATTTAAGTTAAGCTGCACGAGTCGTATCTTGATTGACTTTAGCTGTGTGAATGGGCTATTATTGGACCCCAAGGGCATACCTACAGAAGATTTTGGACAGCCCGGATCCCGGATTGAATTGCCGAGCAGCTGCTGCTCGGTGCTCAGCTCCGAGGCCAGAAAGGAACTCCACACCCACAAGCTCCGACCTTAGATCGATGAAAGCCGATTGATTCTGCAACCCTGCAACCGCACTTAGTTCCCCAACGAGCCAAAGTTCCGGATCTACCGCGTCTTCAAGAAGAACAAAGACTCAAGCCGCTTGGTTTTTGGCAGTGTGATCCGGCCCGTAATGTTGGCAATACAGCATGTGCTTTTGTTGTTTAAATTAAATTGGGGGTGGTTTATGCCAATTGTGAGTTGAAGTTAATGCAAAACACCGAAGCCCCATCATTCCCAGTCATTCCCCGAAACTCAGAGAAAAGCCTTTGAATGGAGGTGCTTCTTTTATTTTATTCCATATATATATATATATATATTTGCGGGAGGGGTCTGTGCAAACACTTGCTATTGGAAAGAGAATGTGGAGCTTCCATGCTAGGGTTCCACGTTTGGGGTTGGGGGTGAACAGGGCATTTTCCCCAAAAACGACCTTTTGCGCAGGAGGTTCCATGTGTTCGTATGTGTCTTTCTTCACATCATTATTCTGGACTCGGACCAAAGCAAGCAGTGTCCCCCATAGCCCTTGTTTCCGTTTGGGGGTACTCTGATTGTCTCGTGTTTCATCCAAGGCTCTGTGCTTGCGGTTGCGGGCAACAAGTCCTCCGCGAAGGGCTTCGTGGACACAACAAGCAAAAAGGGCCGGGAGCAAGCTGAGGAGTTTCTGAACAAGCAAGCTGCCAACGCGAAAAGGCAGCCAGGAAAAGCCACAACGTCTGGGATGCTTGAAGATGATGATGAAGAGAAACCCAAAAAGGGAGGAAAACCCAAAGCGAAGGCAATTTGCGCAGGGATTGGGGGTCTGCATGGTGATTGCAGGAGCTGAAACATGCGTGTGTGCACAGGCGGCGCCGGATAAAGCCAGCGAGCTCAAGGCGAAGTTCAAGAAAGACATGAAAGCGACACTGACTTAGTTGACATCCTACTTTGTTTGGTGAGTGGCTTATTCCATACTCGAATCACCAAGGCTTCGGGCTCATGCCGACAAAGCCCGCAATGCCGCGCAGGATCTCACGGATAGCGGGGTCAAAAACCAGAAGGACAGACTCAATCCCTCAACTTTGATACGCAAAGGCAGTTTGGATTTCCTATGCAACAGGTTTGCTCAACATGCAGGTTAACTCAAACAGTTTGTAATTTCCTAAACGCGTATAGAAATTCGGAACACACTTGCGCGCAAGCAAACCTTGGCAGGAGCTGATCAAAAGCTTGAAGGAGTCCCACGACTGGTTCCAAAGCCTGGCCGCCCGCTTTGAAGACAAGGTCTTCAACGGCACGTCCATCGAGAAGATGGCGGCGCTCAGGGATGAGAAGCAAAAGGAGATCGAGGCACGATTTTGGCAAACGTTTGAGTGCGCGTGCAGGCGGATTTGCGTGCGCATGTGGATGCGGGGCGTGGGTGCGTACTGTCATGTTTTTTTTTTGTGCGTGTGTGTGTGTCTGTGTGTGTGTGTTTGCATGTGTGTGTGTTTTTGCATGTGTGTGTGTGGGGTGTCTTCTCTTTTTTTGTTTAGCCAAGGATCGCATCGATGAGATCGAGGCTGGCATCAGCGCGGCGCGAGCCTTCAAGAGCAGCCCCGGTCTTAAACAAATCATACACTTGTGTGGGATGATGTCATGTCATTAAGGCCAGAAGAAGAAAGAAAAAAAGGAGCAGGCAAAGCATGAGAAGGCGCAATCTGAGAAAACAGAGGACGAGGAAGATGCATGGTGGGAGGAGGAGGAGGAGGACGAAGAATGGGGGGAGCAGGAAGAGTACGATGAAGAGTAGAGCTGCAATGCCAGCATGTTTGTGCTCTCTTGGGCAGCTTGCTTAGACTGGCGCGAGCCAGGCAAGTGCATTGAACAATTAAAACATGATCGCATCATACATGATGAAGAGATTAGGCCCAGCCGCTGACTGCCCAAGAGTTTGGGTTAACAATGCAAAAAGCATTGTGCATGGGGCCCATTAGATCATGTTGGAACCTCGCTGGATGTGTGCGAGGGTCAAAAGGAGAACAGCCGTGCCGAAAGAGTACCGTCAAAGGGTTCTCAACCACTTCATGCGCAGTGTTGTCCCAAAATTAGGGGAGATCCGAAATGGTTTGTTTGATTTTGTTTGCCATTGAACCAAAGAAACATTCCCACCCCCCCTCCCCCCCCGTTGGCCGGTAATTTGCATCCCGGGTGGAGTGCCGGCAATTGACCAGCACTGGCTTAAACATGGTTTTGTAGTCACATAGATGTTTTGCCATCATCAAAGTGCAGTGAAAGGTCAATTTTGTTGAAACATCACTTCAAGATACCAGAGGATCCAGTTGAGGGGTTGGGCTGACATGTATTTCTTGCACATGCAACGCGCGTGGGGGGACACGCTGGTGACACGCTCATATAGCCCAAAAAGTGGTCGTTCAACAGTTCAACGTACGTGCCAGTCATTGGCCATGCCCCCAACACGCCGACCCCCTCCCAACCTCAAACTTGACCTCCAAACCTCAAATTTGCAAGCCTCTCCTTTTCCCTGCAACCCCCCCCCCCAAAGGACCCTGGACGGTCACTTGTATCATTGCACAAATTGCACTAAGTACGCATGAGTGATACTTAATAGCAAATCGATCATTGTTTTGCCCAAAATCGATGTGCTGGTCCTTCATGCAAATATGTTTGCAAAGCCCTGCGAGGCGGTGCGGGAGCCCACCTTCGCCACGGTCTGGCCTGCGATGTCATCGTGGGCCTCGTTGAAGAGCTGTTCCATGACATGGCGGTTGGAGAGGCATGGGTACGTTCATCAAGTTTTGTGTTTTTTTGTTATGTGCGCTTGTTTCATGTCCCTCTTATATATTATGTTGTATGATGTTTTGTTTTTTCCCGATTCTTGTTTGTTTGTACCTGTTTGAGGCTTTGCTTGAAATATCTGACACTCCAGCGCTTGCCCAAACATGTTGGTCGGTTCCATTGAAACAGTTTAAGCCGTAAAAGGGCCATCATCCATGCACTATATGTTTCCGCCTAAAGAGTTTCGACTCACTGAGGGTTCCTTGCAGTGTTCCACTGTGTGTAGGAAAGGGGCCCTTATAAGTTCCCACACATCTTTGTTTCACGGGCGACGGGCAAACATACTAAGTCTTTGATTGGGGGTGAAACTTGGGCGTTTTCTTTTTCTGGTAGCGCCCTTTGCGTTCGAAAGATGTTCGCCCTTTTGTCTTCGGGGTTTCGTTTCGGCCAAGCCTTGTAAGGTGCCCCTGACCAAAATCGTCAGCAAGTTGCAGCGATTGGCAAATCTGCCCCATGAGCTGCTCCCGAAACTCGGACTTAACATTAACTTTCATTGGGGCTGAACATTTCGCATGTGTTTGATCCAAGGGAGCCTCTCATTGAGCTGGCCTACAAATTGGAAACTTGTGCTGGGTGGGGACTTCACCGTGCGTTTGACAAGTGGGTGCTGAAACAAGATTGGCGATTGCCTCTGGAAGCCTTCACCTTTGAAGTGGACCTTGCCCCAGCCCTAATCCGCCTTTGATCTTGAGTGCGATGGAGACGATGATCAGGATCTCCACGCGTTCCTTAGCTGTGAGCCGAGGTGAAAAGCATGTCCAGCCGGCGCACAATGCAACAGGGTGTCCTACTTCCACATGAGTGGTTTTGGGCCCTGTACAACTTTAAGGGCGGCGAGTTGTTTCCGCACTTGCTCCTTGGGGCGCCCGGGGATGCTTGCCAGCATGCGCGACTAACGTGTGCGCATGGCATGTGCTCGAAGAATTAATGCAATTGCTTTGCAAACCTAGGACATCGAGCATTGGTGGTCTAGAAACGCAGACCTTGCAGAATCGCACCCCGAGATTTCCAAGGCAAGTTATGCGCGCACCGTTCAAGTGCTTGGCGCATACTTCGTGCATATAAGTCCAGGCGGCAAACATGATCGCTAGGCATATCCATGATCGAAGCGTCTGTGTTGCAAAATTGTGGTGCACGATTTGACACTGTTTATAACTTAATTGCGACTCACATGCAGGACTACAGCCAGTGCCACCGCTTTGTGCCTATTCGAATCTATGGTGATGGAGCCGACGCACAACGCCGCTTGCCAATATCACAAAACCCTTGATCAACAAAACTTGCTGA
Source organism: Effrenium voratum (assembly GCA_963377175.1). Classification (NCBI taxonomy): domain Eukaryota; class Dinophyceae; order Suessiales; family Symbiodiniaceae; genus Effrenium; species Effrenium voratum. Next base: position 2,338,070 of record CAUJNA010001335.1, on the reverse strand, counting down.
GCAAGTAAGGATGCCAAAACTTCGAGCTCATGACCCTGCTACCTGTGGTGTCCGGCTTGAACTCAACGCTAGACACGCGGCTTGTGCTCCCTGGCCGCACTCAGCATGTTTTTCGAAACAAACGTTGTGAAGGCTACATTCACTCAGTCGACTTGCCCGAGCTCTAGGATGTCCGTCAGATCCACCTATCATACCAATGAACTTTGCCGAGAAATGATTCTGGAAACAATTGTTTGGTCACTGCAGGCCCTGAGCGCCCTAGCTACACTTTGCAAGCATATTGCAACTCGTAATTTGTCCTGCAAACTTCTCAACATGTTGAGGCAAAGGACGGTTTCCTGACAGAGATCCGTGGGGCCAACTGTTCAGCCCTACCTACTGTCCGCGAAGATATAAGCAATCTGGCAAAGAAATCGCCAACGGCTGGCGGGCAGCATTTGATGGGGTTCAGGCTGATGCCGAGTTCATGGTCAAAATCTTCAAGCTGAAAAGACATTTGGCTTGCACACATCGATCTGACCCGCACACATTTGGCTTGCGCCCTTTTTGATGTAGTTGCAGAGGATCATACCTTCACCGGCAAGCTTGCCACTTATGTGCAGCAACCCAGCAACAAGTGTGGCATTATTTTGAGTGATCGTACGTTGCATGGCCTTTCCCCGTTAAGTTTCCCCAACATCTTGCTGGGTGGCCTTTCCCGAATTGAGGCAGTGGTGAACCCGTTGCCGTCCGAGCCGCAGAGCTTGGTGTACACTGCGTGGGGTCCCATGGCTGCTCATCGTGGCACGCCGCTTGGCGATGTGTTTTTGGGGTCATGTTTGATTCATTGGGGTGCTCAAAGGCTGCAGGAAACAAATTCCTTTGTTCAGGTTTGATTTTGTCCCAAACGCTGAATGGAAACAGTTTCCTTAGTTGTGAAGAAAACAAAACCCTTAAGTTTGGTTTGGGGTCCGTATTCTAAGGGGTGGTTTTTGGAATGGAAACACTTTCCTTGGTTGGGTGTTCAAAAGGCTGAAGAAAATAAAACCCTTAAGGGGTCTGTCAGCGTTCAATATAAGGGGTGGTTTTTTGAATGGGCACAATTTCCTTAGTTTGGGGTTGGGTGTTCAAAAGGCTGACCCTTAAGTTTATTTGGGGTCTGTTGGGTTTTGAACTGTTGCCCTCAACACGTACTGCTATCCCTCGAGGCTCTTGTCGACCGATGAGTTCATCGCTGTGCATGGCCCGAGCCCGCTGACACAAGTTGATGGCTTTTCATGCTGGCGCAACTTGGCATGCTTTTTGAGGGGGAGGGGTTTTGACATAAATCAATGGCACATATATAGCACTCCTATCACACACACGAAACATGAAATGTTCATGCGCAACCCCTTCCAAGGGGTCCCGGGTGTTCTTTTTTTTGCTTGCCCCCCTCACACAGTTGCATGTTGAAACAACTTATAATCCCCTATAAGAAAGCAACATGTTGTATACGAGGAATTTGGCCGGACCTGCTTCACATCATGGACTTGCAGGTCCTTACAGACATTTATGCCTCTGCCTTGATGACATGGACTGACAACCAGGACATGTGGCCTGGTCGCTCCCGAGATGCCCGTCTAGAGCATGCGTACGCTGACTATGCAGCGTGGTGTGTGGATACCGGACTCCCTGCCAGTAAATGTTTAGCATCGTTGTGCATGTGTCTCCCATCAAGCGTAAGCGTCTATTTTGCATACCCATGCAATTGATTCGAATGTAAGGAGTGCACTCCTCATGCCGCGCAAGAAGATCCATGTTTGTGACCAAAACATTGCGGCCATCGGACCACGACTACCCTGACGTTGGGCAAAAGCACTTGTCGGGTGCTGCCAGCCGAATGATGGTCAACTGGTTCGCCCTGTGCTCCGAACATGCCCCAGATACTGAAATCAACGTGTGTCTTGTTGGCATTATTGAATTCCAGAGCATGCGTATATGAGAAGCTGCATTGTTCGGCTTGCTGCAACTTAGGCTGCTGAGAGATGTGCTTGCATCCTTGCAAGAATTCTTTGTGGTTTTGGCGTCAAACGGCCAATTCCTTGAGAGCCTTTCGAGCCCGCACCCCGAAGAGGTGCTGCGGAAGTGTTATTACACATACCGCTCAAAATATAATGAGCTCGCTCTTGCTGGAATTCGCCACGGCCTAGTTCGGTGGCCAGTGCGGCCAAAAAACCATCAAGTTGAACACATGGTTCTTGATTTTGCGCCTCGGCGCAATCCGAGGCACGTGCAGTGCATGTTGGATGAAGACATGATGCGCTTCATGAAGCGCATTGTGGTTCGAACACATCCACATGTGTTTGGCACCCGGGTACTTATGCAGTATCTGGTGGCCGTGTCGCTCCGATGGGTGAAGGGCGCGAAGTGAAAAATGCGTTTGCAGCTGGCCGCATTGGGTGTTTTCTGCCCCGTCCAAGTATGCTTCAAGGGTCGCAGCAATATGTTGCACATATAATATACGATGAATAGCATGTTGTTTAAGTTCAGGAAACATAAAGCACGTCGCGCGTCTGATATATCATATATGCTACACACTATCATGCATGCAGCTTATCATGTCTCCAAGAACGGAAATGGACTATAGAGGTCTTGCTTGCATAGGTCGTCCTATAAGGGTCGTTGACCTGTGTTGGACCCCCACCCCCACCCCCACCCGCACACCCCCACCCGCACACCCCCACCCGCACACCCCCACCCGCACACCCCCACCCGCACACCCCCACCCGCACACCCCCACCCGCACACCCCCACCCGCACACCCCCACCCGCACACCCGCACCCGCACACCCGCACCCGCACACCCGCACCCGCACACCCGCACCCGCACACCCGCACCCGCACACCCGCACCCGCACCCGCACCCGCACCCGCACCCGCACCCGCACCCGCACCCGCACCCGCACCCGCACCCGCACCCGCACCCGCACCCGCACCCGCACCCGCACCCGCACCCGCACCCGCACCCGCACCCGCACCCACACCCACACCCACACCCACACCCACACCCACACCCACACCCACAACACAACACAACACACCCACACCCACACCCACAACACAACACAACACAACACAACACAACACAACACAACACAACACAACACAACACAACACACACACACACACATCCCCACAGCCGCAAAGTCCCCAACAAGAGTCCACGCACAGCTTTCTGCATTCCGCTGTGACATCCCAGCTTCTCTTTCATATCCAACAAATCCACCCTCAGCTTTCCGCCGTTTTTCCATGCCATTTTGGCTTTCATGCCGTTTCGTTTTGTTTCTTTTCAGGGCGGCTTCTTTTTCATATTCAACAGATCCACCCCCAGCTGCTTTCCGCCGTTGTTTCATGCCGTGTTGGTTTTTGAGCCGCAGCTTTCCGCTTTCGATGCCGTTTTGGCGTGCCTTGTTTTCCCACCCCAACCAAACTCCACGCACAGCTTTCCGCACTCCGCCGTTTTGGGTTTCACGCCGTTATTTTTGAGGGCTCCGCCTTCCGCCGTGTTTCTTTCCATTCCGTTTTCCCCATGCGGTTTCGGGTTTCATGCCTCCCGCTTTCCATGCCGTTTTTTTCCATGGCCGGTTTGGCCTTCCGTTTTCCATGCCGTTTTTTCCGCCGCCATTTTGGCCTTCCCTTTTGTTTAATGGCCGTTTTTGTTTCCTTCTTTTTTTCCGGTTTTCGGGCCGGTTCGGCTTTCATGGCGCGTTTTTCGTCGGTTTTCGAGGGCGGCGGCCTTCTCGGTGCTGAATGGGAAGAGCGGGAACTTCGCGGCGGGGTCTGCGGACCGCTTCCCCGCCTGGGGCACCTCCCAGATCGCGGTGCTGCCGGCCACCGAGACCTACCCCGCCAGGCGAGGGGGCGGAGGTGGTTGTCGGACTCGTTGACGGGACCCGGGAGCGTGCCATGGAAGGAGTTGGTGGGCTTGGTCGACATCCATTTTCTTATAAGATTGTTTTTGTCATTTTTTCCCCCTGTTGGGTTTTAGAGGGAATCTATCACTGGAAATAGTGTTGTATTTTTTTCCAGGGGGCTTAAGCAAATGGAAGTGAAGGGTGGCCGTTTTTTCGTTTGGCGCGGGGTGTAGGGCCGGGTTTGGGTGAGGGCTTTGGGGTTTGGGGTTTGGGGGTTTGGGGGTTTGGGGTGGGACCCGCGGGCTTGGGAGGGGTGACCATAAGTTATGGTCACACACCCAGGCGGCCAACCAAAAGGAAGCCGCACCAAGGGAGTGGTTGCACATTCCTTGTTTCTTCGAGCATGCTGATTGGCGTTGGATTCTGTCATGGTGCCGGAAGGGCTGTGGATGACGAGGCAAGCCGATTCTGTGTGCTTGCCACCTTGGACCCTCTTCTTTTTGTGACCAGCAAATCCTGAATCTGGTCAAGCTTGTTGTATTCGATATTTCTAGTTTCCTGGCTCTCAGGATTCTTGTTTCAAGCATCGCCCCATTTCGAACTCCATACACCCTCGGAATTCCACGACAGCCGTGACTCGAAACTAAGCATGCCTTCCAAACAAGAAGGCTGTACTATGATTCTCGCAGACCATCATCCACGACCAGCACCTGCGCACAGATAGAGCTTCGGTGCTTTTTGCTTGGATGTTAGGACTTTAACTTTTTAAGCCAACCAATGGGTTTTCCGTATTAAACCACTAAAAGAAAAAAATAGCAGGGGAGCAGATTTCGCAACCGAGAGAAGGCACTTGCCCAAAGCAAATCGACCTTTTAAGCTTTTGGTTTCCCTTGTTTGCTCTATTTTCAGTCAAGGTTCCAAAAGGGAAACTCTTTCCTCCTTTGGGCAGCTGACGATAGAAAGGCATCAGTCGAACCAGCCACAGTAAACCCAGGAGTCAGAAAAGGAGCTTCGTCTGGGTCAAAAATGGACCTGAATTCCAGTGGTTTTTCCTTTAAAGGTTTCCTTTGCATTACAAACACCAGCCAAAAAGGCAGTGGGACCTGTTTGGGGGACCTGTTCCCATCTCAATTTGTTGGGTTCGGTGATGCTTATTCGCAGCGTCTGACAGGAACCCCTGCTTCTCCAAAGATGGCGCTTCCATCGAGAAGCTGTCGGCACGCCTGAAGGCCGGTCGCCTGATTCGGTGGATGTTTTAATTGGCTCTGCCTATTTCATGGCGAGCTGAGGGGGTAAACCAGCTTACTAATGTCTAGGTCCCCCAGTAGTGCCAATTCTTGCCCACTTTTTTGGTTGGAAGGGTTTCCCTACTAAAATAGACTACAGATCGGGTACCCTTATTCCCCTTATTCTAAGCTCTTACTGGAGGACCTACACGTGGATGGACGAACTTTTGCACCAGCTGATAGGTAGTTTGTCCCAGAGTGCATAGGGCTTCATCCATTGGGTGCAGAATACTGTTGTCCACAGTATATATGATGTAGGTCCTTTACTCATAGATCCCTTATTTCAGCTTGACATAAAGAACCCAGCTCGTGCGGTTTGGACAGATGGTAAAAAATTGCAGATTGGTCGTTCCACGAAACCGACAATGAAACCATTTGGAAGGGTCCAGCTGGTTTTGGTGTTTGCAAATTGCAAGCGGCGAGCCCGACATTTCGGTGTCGTTTTCGCGGGAAGTTGTCCTTTATTTCCCTTGCATGCCACCAAGCAAGGGTACCGACTCCAAGAAAGGCCCATATTTGTTCAGGCCCAGTGTTTGACAACTTCCTTTTGGTTTCCCTTTAACAGGGGACCAAGGTCACGTTTGGGCAGATCTTGCCCAACCCAGGCCAGCCTCTCAATATGGAAGAAATCCTGAAAAGGGTATGCGGGTATGTGTCAAAATAGAAATCGGACCCCGCAAAATGGCGCGTCCTTCTTTTGCTTTCTCTTTAAACCCTCAAAAGCGCACACCCCGGATGCCACAAAGGCAGGGTCCTTCGCAAGGCCACGACGCGGACACTCTGCGGCACAACGACTCCCGGGTTCGACACCAGGCGTTGAGCGAAGGGTTTTGAGTGAGTTCAGGTCCATTAGGGTGGTTTGTCTTTTTGCGGATTCGGACCCGCCACCCCACTCCCCAAAATGGCTGCGACTTTTCAGTCTTCCTCTTGGTTTTACCTAACCACCAAAAAAGGGTGTACCCTCCAAAGATGCTAAAGGAGGAGATTCTAGAACAGGAACCAAAGCAACCGTTGTAAGGGATGAAAACAGCCGCTTGTTGAGAAGGGAGCCACCCAACTTGTCACTCTTTAGCCATGAAGGCGAAGGACTTGTCTTGGTGGCTTGGGAGTTGCGAGATGTGCAGGGGACCGTGGAACCCAGAGCGCCCCGTGAAAAGGAAATTGGTCGGACCCCAACCCGGGTATCATCGGGTGATGTTCCGTTGGAAGCAAGGCCTCGAGCTCAACGAGTGTTCTTGGCCGGAAATATGTTGATAGAATTCCTGTAACAAAGCTGGAGAAGGGGGACATGGCGCAATGGCAGCGCGCCTCGACGACGGGTTGAGGAGGTTGTAGGTTCAAATCCTGCTGGCCCTGGACAAGTACCAAGGATGCTAGATTCAGGTAAATGGCGATCCCCACTTGTCCATTGACTAGGGTCCCTAAACAACGATTCCTATTTTTAAGCCACACCCATATGATAAACGAGGGCAACCAATGCATGCAAAGAGTGCTCCAGGCTAGCTCAAATGCTTTGGGCTTATCATGTTCCCTCTGTTGAGCATGCAAGCGCTTTCGTGCACCTCGATGATACATCTTAAGCGTTTACTCAAATCTTGAGTTTTCCCTAAAAACTATAAGGTTGCGATGGTCAGCCAGCGACGGTTTTTCCCGAACGAGGAGTCGCAAGAACAGGAAAACAAGAACAACGGTGGCAGCTTCGGCTATACTCCAATTGGCTGACCACTTACTAACTTGGCCGAACAGCCAAGTGCGCTTCTTGCGCAAGGGAGTCACAAATTGGCTGTGATCCTTCAAAGAAGTAAGCCCGAAGTTTTTGGCTTGCCTTAAAATGGGCAGGAACACACAATGTGGGTGGTTCCCATTGGCCTCCAACAACCGAAAACGGACACCCTCAAAGAAAAGACAATATTGGCTCACAACAACCGCTTCCATTCTCGTCCCGCGGTATTGTGGCAAATTACAATAAATCCCGATGCGGACATAAGGAAATCCTCCAAAGGACCGTGTTGGGTCGAGCTCCTTGTGGAAGAAGGAATCAGTGGGGATACAGGAAGGCGAGTAAGAGCGCTTTGTGAGCCACCTACCTCTTTCTCTAGTGACTAGGGCCAATGAATAATTGGGCTGTTGCGTGGGCAATATGGAACCAAGCTACGTGATCATTGTGCTTTCCGAACCCCTTGTGCCCAGTGCATCCCAGGCAAGCTGCGAAGGGAAGCCTGGCTTCACCCACAGGGGGTTCCAGGTTTCATATTGCTGGGAACATGCTAGGGGGTCGGGGTACCCCCGTAGTACAATCCAGACAGGTCCTGGGGTCAATTTGGTCGATTCGAACATACCTTGGACCCTCAAATCATCCCAATCCCAAATTATAGTGGATGATTTCCCTCTCGTATAGGTAGGTTGAGGGTCCAGGTGGATGGATTCCGCTGGTGTTTTTTTTTTGGCCAGTTCCCTCCGCTTGGCCGGAGGCACGTGCTCTTCACTGTGGACCCGGGTGACAAAGCCCCCAACTACATCCTTCGATCCTCGGCTTTGGCGAAACAAGATCTATCTCAATACGGCGGGTGTCGGTTTTTGCGGCTCGGTAAGTTTTTGTTAATTGGCTTCAAAGGAAAGCCGTAAAAGGAAAACCACCAGTTTGCGCGGTCCCCTACAAAAGAGAGACACCTATGTGGTATGTAGGGGCACAAAATGGGATTATCTTAAGGAAGCCTTGAAGGGGGAGAACGGGTATAGGTTTAAAAAAAAAACGGGGGAGGGGGCATGGCATCGGTTTCCCTTCGGTTTCCCTTGTCCAAATTTAGGGAAGGTACCGCACAGAGATGCACCGCTGGTGTTTCTTTGAGTTGGAGTTGGGCAAACACGTTCTTTGCTTGGTCGACTTTTGACGGAAATCCAGCAGGGCTTGTCCCGTAATTACAAGTGTCCTAAGTAAGAAGAGACACTTGAGCAGTGCCCCGTTGGGGGGGGGGCATGTTTGTAGATGGTTCTACTTGGCTGAATTTTGGGATTTTCGTAAAGCCTACATAATCCTTGGTGGCTCCCAGCCATCCCCTTAGCTTTTTAGCATTTTCAGTGTTTAGTGGTAGTTTCCATTTAACCCACTAAAAGTTAAACTTGCAGCGAGGGATCTGAGGGCATGAATCCTTATACTTTCATCTGTGCTGGCAGTCGAAGAACCGGGGGCGTCTCACACAGGTGAGCCAAACGCAAATGGACTGAAGGTCCGGGGCCCAATTCCATTAGATGAGTGGCCATTAATGCCCCCCCTCCCCCAATTCCATGTTCAAAGGGGTTGAGGTTTTGGGCGCTCTCTTGGTTTGGTTCTGTGTAGGGTACCTTCCCCATTCTGTCCAGGGATCCTTCTTTCCAGAAAACCTCCGGAAACCCATGGAAAACGGATCCGGTTTTTGGAAAGAACGATGGTTGAAAAGAACGGAATTGGAAAATCAACCCTTAGAAAACCAAATGAGCCACAATCAAAACCTGGGTAGATGAAGGTTAGTAAGGGACGATCCCAACCATAAATAGCTGTGGAATTTTGCCTTCTTCATCCTTGAAGCATGGTTCTGGGATTACGACCATTTTAGTACCGATCGGTCTTGAGCCAAGCGCCTCAAACAGATCTCCAGTGGGGGTCCCTGGGTCCCTTAAGCGACTCAAATAGATCTCCAGTGGGGGTCCCTGGGTCCCTTAAGCGACTCAAATAGATCTCCAGTGGGGGTCCCTGGGTAAGCGACTCAAATAGATCTCCAGTGGGGGTCCCTGGGTCCCTTAAGCGACTCAAATAGATCTCCAGTGGGGGTCCCTGGGTCCCTTAAGCGACTCAAATAGATCTCCATCCTCAGTGGGGGTCCCTGGGTCCCTTAAGCGACTCAAATAGATCTCATTCAAATAGATCTCCAGTGGGGTCCCTGGGTCCCTTAAGACTCAAATAGATCTCCAGTGGGGTCCCTGGGTCCCTTAAGCGACTCAAATAGATCTCCAGTGGGGTCCCTGGGTCCCTTGCGACTCAAATAGATCTCCAGTGGGGGTCCCTGGGTCCCTTAAGCGACTCAAATAGATCTCCAGTGGGGGTCCCTGGGTCCCTTAAGCGACTCAAATAGATCTCCAGTGGGGGTCCCTGGGTCCCTTAAGCGACTCAAATAGATCTCCAGTGGGGGTCCCTGGGTCCCTTAAGCGACTCAAATAGATCTCCAGTGGGGGTCCCTGGGTCCCTTAAGCGACTCAAATAGATCTCCAGTGGGGGTCCCTGGGTCCCTTAAGCGACTCAAATAGATCTCCAGTGGGGGTCCTGGGTCCCTTAAGCGACTCAAATAGATCTCCAGTGGGGTCGGGTCCCTTAAGCGACTCAAATAGATCTCCAGTGGGGGTCCCTGGGTCCCTTAAGCGACTCAAATAGATCTCCAGTGGGGGTCCCTGGGTCCCTTAAGCGACTCAAATAGATCTCCAGTGGGGGTCCCTGGGTCCCTTAAGCGACTCAAATAGATCTCCAGTGGGGTCCCTGGGTCCCTTAAGCGACTCAAATAGATCTCCAGTGGGGGTCCCTTGTCCCTTGCGACTCAAATAGATCTCCAGTGGGGGTCCCTGGGTCCTTAAGCGACCCAAACAGTGGGGGTCCAGTGAAGCGACTCAAATAGATCTCCCAGTGGGGGGACCCTTAAGCGACTCAAATAGATCTCCAGTGGGGGTCCCTGGGTCCCTTAAGCGACTCAAATAGATCTCCAGTGGGGGTCCCTGGGTCCCTTAAGCGACTCAAATAGATCTCCAGTGGGGGTCCCTGGGTCCCTTAAGCGACTCAAATAGATCTCCAGTGGGGGTCCCTGGGTCCCTTAAGCGACTCAAATAGATCTCCAGTGGGGGTCCCTGGGTCCCTTAAGCGACTCAAATAGATCTCCAGTGGGGGTCCCTGGGTCCCTTAAGCGACTCAAATAGATCTCCAGTGGGGGTCCCTGGGTCCCTTAAGCGACTCAAATAGATCTCCAGTGGGGGTCCCTGGGTCCCTTAAGCGACTCAAATAGATCTCCAGTGGGGTCCCTGGGTCCCTTAAGCGACTCAAATAGATCTCCAAATGATCTCCAGTGGGGGTCCCTGGGTCCCTTAAGCGACTCAAATAGATCTCCAGTGGGGGTCCCTGGGTCCCTTAAGCGACTCAAATAGATCTCCAGTGGGGGTCCCTGGGTCCCTTAAGCGACTCAAATAGATCTCCAGTGGGGGTCCCTCCCGACTCAAATAGATCTCAGTGGGGGTCCTGGGTCCCTTAAGCGACTCAAATAGATCTCCAGTGGGGGTCCTGGGTCCCTTAAGCGACTCAAATAGATCTCCAGTGGGGGTCCCTGGGTCCCTTAAGCGACTCAAATAGATCTCCAGTGGGGGTCCCTGGGTCCCTTAAGCGACTCAAATAGATCTCCAGTGGGGGTCCCTGGGTCCCTTAAGCGACTCAAATAGATCTCCAGTGGGGGTCCCTGGGTCCCGTAAGACTTACATCCACATGTGCCTAGAAGCCTCGGGGGGTGCGGCCCAGCTCGAAATGGAGCTGAGGAGACTTCGTGTCCATGCAGGGCCTGCGCACGGCGTCTGACGGCAGCTTCGGGTATTCCTATGTGGGCGGCTTGGCGCGGCTCAGAGACCCGAGGTGAGCCCAACAAAGGGGTCAAAGCTACCACCGGCGGGATTTCCCATATGTTCTAAGAGAACAGCCGTGGCTTTGGTCAAATTCAGGTTCTCCAATGGTGAATCTACGCCCTTTTGGTGGGTACAGGAAACCGGAAAGGAAACTCACCGTGGACGATATAAAAAAAGAGAACAAAGTCCTACACCGGTCGAGACGATGGATGACACCCGATGACAACTGGGACAAACCACGTCAATTGGTGCAGGATCTTGTCCACCTTGCCATTTTGTGGGGGTGCCAATCCCGGGTTTTCGAGGATTGTGAATCGACCTAGTGTTGGTACTGGGAAACCACAAGGAACCCAACCATACTTGGGTGCTCGGCCAAGTTAGCAAGTGGTTAGGCAGCAAGGCCACCGGGTGCTAATTGAATCGACCTTTGCACCTTTCGGCTTTCCCTTGGTTTTTGCGAAGACCGTTTTCGTGGTACGCAAAAAGTGTGGGCGTCTTTTTGCCAATCCGCTCAGATTGGTTTGTTGGTTTTGAATGAAAAAAAACGGGGCGGGGGGGCAAACAGCTAACCAACAAAATGAAGAAAAAACGGACAGCCCAGAGGGCTACTGGGCTCGCCAGGCCAGCGCCGAGCGTACGCGGACTTCATGGACGTGGCCACCGGCGGTGGCAACGACGGGGTCCTGGCTGGGCTGAAGTCCGAGTGGGCGCGCCTCGGAATGTCACATGCGCCAAGAAAATCTCAACCGGAAAGCACCCCCGATCTTTTTATTGTGTTTTTTTTTTTTTTTTTTTTTTTTTTTTTTAAAACAATAAATAAATGGGAAACCAGAAATGGAATATCATCCCAACCACAAAAAGGGGGACCACCCCAAAACAGATTTGGGGCAATAAGCCATTTCATTGTGTGCAAGATCTCAAGCCACCCATAAGAAAGGGAAAGCACCCCCAGATTATGTTTTAGCAATCACCATTGTTTTTTTTTTGTTTTTTTTGTTTTTTTTAATGGGAAATCAGCCCCCCCCAAATGGAATATCAGCCCCAAAAATGGAAATCTCTCCCAAAATATGTTTCCACGGTATAGTTGACTTGGCACTCGGACTGACCCCAAAAAAACATTTGGGCAACAACCATTTTTTTGAGTAGTTGAGGGTCCAGGAGTCTCCTAAAAGAAAAATGGCTTCGATTTTCCTTGTGGTTTCCCTTTCAAACCAACCAAATTTAGGGAAGACCGAAGCAGTTCTGCAGCAAATCCCCGGCCAGATTGTGAACCCGTTGCTCGAACAAACCGCATACCCTGGGTGTGAACCGGCTTTGGTATCTCGATGGTTGAACACCAGTCAGATTGTCAAACATTGGGCAAGCTTGGCTCTTTTTGAGCCCGGCCTACGTCTTTCAACATTAAGAGGTCGCTCATGACGCGACAAAAAACAGTCCCAGTGATCCAGGGAGGATGTTCGTGGTGGCTGACCACCCAGGGAACCCACCCTTTTTCCCATTCAAAGATAAAGCTTGTTCAATTGGAGAGGCAGGTTTCAGACGGAGCTTGGGCCTTTGCCAGGTACTATTGGTTTGCCCAGTTTCTGAACGAACTTCTCTTCCCTAATGTCCAAAAATGAGTTGGGTCCAACTCACCGACTTTTCCGGACTGAGCCTCCGTCTAACCTATGATGCTTTGGGCACTTAGATTTTTACTGAGGCGGCAAGCTGGTCCCACTTGGGCTTTCATTCCATTTTAGGTTGGTGTCCATTTCAACCCTCAAGGAGTTTGCATTCAAAGAAACATCACCCCCATGGGTAGCAGCTCCTTTTGGGCTATTTGGCGTGGCCATTCCGTCCTCTTCCAGGCATGTGACCGGGGCCCCAGCCACGCCCGCCGCGTGCCGAGGTACGGCGTTGCGGTGAAGGGCCCCGCAGTGGACTTCGTGCATGGCGCCTTGGGCTTATTAGTTATACCTGGAGTCTTCTTCTGACCCTTAAAAACATGGTTGGTCATTACCCACAATTAAGGGGTCATGGATCTCCATGACCCTTCAAAAATGGTTGGTCATTACCCAATTAAGGGGTCGTGGACCAATTTTTATTTCGGGTCATGGAGACTCCAGGTAGGCCTTTCTCGCTTTGGTGGTTGGTTCTGCAAGGCGTTTGGCCGGGGGCTAAATGGGAGTGTCGTTTTTGGGATCCTCCATATGTGGGTATGTCTCGTTTTTGGGGCCCCTCCAAAATGGCACAAATCGGTTGCCGGTTTTCCTTTTGGTTTCCTTTTGAAGCCCACAGAAACGGGAACACTCAAAGACAGACCCATATGGGTGTGGCTCAAAATTAACCAGGAGGGGTTTCGCAGGTTTTGGTTCATGTTTCCACTTACCAGGGTTTCATTTTGGTACCGGTTTTTTGAGCGACAGCCACATGGCGGGTTTAAAGGGAAGCAAAAAGGACACTGCTCCCACCTGTTGGGGGAGGTGTGTATTTTTCTTGTGCCAAAAGGATTCTTGTCTTTGAAACAAACTCGAGAAATGGTACCTCTCAAGAACACGTGGTGTTCCTTTTGGGCTTCCCAAAAACCTGACATGAAAACGGAGTATCCTCACTGGGCGCTAAATAGCCCATGATTTTAATAAATTTTGACCCAGCAGGAAGACAAAAGGGAACGTGCAATTTGGTGCCCAGTTTTTCTCTTTTGCCCCTGTACGTGTCCTCTTGGCAAGGGGGTCGGTCGAAGTGGCCAATTTGCGAGTGTTGATGCTATGGTAGAAAGACCCCTTCACTTGGTAGGGATTGTCGTCAACCCTCACTCTGAGATCATGGATTTTAAGCTTCTTGGGAACACCATTCCAGTGGCAAACAGCAAGTTTGGACTTGTTTTGCCAGTCCACTCGATCGGAAGTGAGAAGCTCTTAGAGCAGAACAGAGTTTTGACCACGAGTACATATTCAGCTGTTGCAAAAACCAGGATTTGGGTCGTCTTTGTTATTGTTGGACCCCGCAAAATGGTGGTTGTTCTTTTGGTTTCCCTTTAGTCTAATTTAGACCAGCAAACATGGGGTCCACTAAAAAAGACACCCATTTGTTCCTTGGTCTCTCTTTCAAGAATCACCTTTCCCCCCCCCCCCCCCCAATTGTCAAGTTCCCGATGTGTTTGTTTTTTGTGTGTGTGTGTCGCTTTGCCACCTCGGATGTTAAGTTGAGGGCTTGAAGACTTTTCTTTTTGAATTAGGCAATTTCCCAGCAGAAAACTGCTGGAAGGTGACCCTACCTGCTAGCCACTTTGAGCGCTCTTTGTTCCCAACCAGCGGGTCCAGCAAAACCAAAGTGGCTTCGGTTCCTCGGCTTTGCTTTTGGCTCCAGCTCCAAACATAGCGATCGCAAACCCATCAAACACCAAAAAATCCGTTTAAAATTCGGGCCACGTGGCAACCTCAGGTTGGAAAGGTTTGGTACCATCTTGCATCTTTGTTTACTAACATTGATGATGGACATCGAGCAACCAACCAGCCAACCAACCAACCAGCCAACCAACCAACCAGGCGATGTCTCCTTGGAACACCAGAAAACCATTGGGATCCTTCGGGGACCCGATAATTTCGACACCTGGAGTCTGGGCCTTTCCTGGCCAGACCAACTTGAGGCTTCGTCTACTGGATCTCCTGCGAGCGCACCGTGCTGCCGGTGATCTGTTCCGAGTACGCCTTGAAGCGAGCCGCTCGCTTTTTTTTCAAGCGGCTGGTTGATGGGTGCAGTTGGCTTTTCGGTTTGCGGGCTTGAGCCCCTTTGTCTTGATTGCTCCTGGGTTGTGTCCTTAGACTTCATGTTGTTGGGGAGATCAGGTTTGTTTCCCATTGAAGCCACCACAAGTTATTAGCTTTTTGCAGAGGGCTCAACAGCAACCAAGTCTTGGTCCCCAGGACTCAAATCCTTTCTACTATCATTTTGGTCGCAGACGTAGCCAAATTTCAGCGCTTAACCGCCTTGATCTACTTGTTTACTTGTTGGATAGCGAGGCAGTATCCTTTGAAAGTATGCGAATGTAGCCCCCTCAACACACCAGCCAAAGCTGGGTTAGCTAATACGTGCCGTTCAAGCATCACCCTCAAAAGGAAACGCATCAAAGCGGCCAGCAACTGAAGCTGATGCCAACAGGATATCATGAACCATAGACGGGGACTGGTCTGGAAGCAACCTGTGGGAGTCTTTGCCGGTGATTTGTCTCAGGTGAAGCTGGGGTTTCTTTACCACGGGAAATATCGGGGCTGGGCCCAGCTCGGCCTCGAGAAGGAAAAAGGGGGCGATTCCGCGTTCAAAGCTACTACTTGACTGCGGGTTTCAAGGAAAAACGTGTTCCTCTAAAAGGGTCAGAGCAACTGGCATTGTTTGTTGGTGCTCTATTGTTAGTTTGGGGAGGACACGGGACATTTTCCAGAATGCCAGGGTCAAGACCACCAAATTTTGCCAACGCTGTCCTCTTGGAAAACGTCTGTAGTTTTGTGCGGAATATCACGTGGGAGTGTGATTTTTTGAGCCCTTTTCAGGTTGGTTAGGGAAATCGAAGGGAATGTCACCATTGTTTTGGGGCTCCTATGTTTGACAATATCTCTGCCAAGTGAACCTTAAGAATCCAGTGACCCTTTGGACCCGTTGGACTGTTTGGAGCCTCCAAATTATCAATCCGATTGGGATCACGAATGTAATTTTAGATTAGTGGGAACCATGTCCACCTGTTCTGGGGTTTGCAGTGCAGATTTAGGTGGTTTGTTCGGTGCGATAGTCTTAACATATTTGTGGGAAATGGGTCGAAGGGGGGGGGGCTGCCACTTTCTGCAATACCAAGGGGCCTCCCGTCAACGTGGCAAAGTAGTCGTAGAGATGGCTCACTTTGGTCTTGCAGACTGTCTTGTTTCCCACACCCATGCGCAATACGAGGAGTACAACGTCAAGCCCCCGCCACAAACATACAAACAGTTCCAGCACCCTTCTTGTTTAAAAATCACTGTACCAAAACACATATGGGTGTGTCATGTTTGGGGGACCCCCAAAATGTTGGTTGTTCTTTTGCTTGCCCGTTAAAGCCCACAAGGGGTAGCTCCCAGAAAGACACACCTGCACCCTCAAACCAAAACAAGTGGGTTTTGCAGCCCAAAACTATGGTCGGTGAACCCCAATTTGTTGAACGCAGCCCCAGATTTTCAGGGCGTCCCCCTCTTTTTCTTTAAGGGTAGGTCTACGCGGGGTCCGCGTCCCCTGGCGCCCCTCGCCCCATCCGATCCGCTCGGATCGCTGGGATCCCGATGCCGCCTCTCGGCCTCGAGGTGCCGCTGAGCGCCCTGGAGGCTGCGGCCAAGGTGCCGGACCCCGTCGACTGCTCCACCACCAGCTGCCCCCACTCCGGGCCCACCCAGGCGCCAGGAGGGGAGTGGGGTGGGTGTCCATTTGTTATTTTTTATTCTTCTTTTTTCCCGGTTGGTTTGGGTGAATTCATTTGTTTGGGGTTTGTTTGTTTTTTTTGAAGGGGAGGAGAGGGTGTCCATGTTTTTGTAGGTTGGTTTGGTTGGAATCGTATGTTGGGGTTTGGTTTAGTTTGTTGTTTTTTGTTTGCTGGGTTGGTTTGGGGCTTGCTTTGTGTTTGTTATATTTTGGTTTGTCCGGTGGTTTGTTTTTGTTTTTGCTTCTTGTTTTTTTAGGTTGGCCGTGGTTTCAGTTTGGTTCTAATCATCCACCAGGTTGGATCCATTTCTCCAAAAGGAAGCCAACGGGGGCCCCGCGTCTCGAGTGATTTGATTTTGGGTGCGAGATGGAAGAACCAGCTATGTTCCCTGGGTTTCCGGAGGTTTTCTAGAAATCCCTGGAAAGAATGGACATGAAAGGTCCCCTAGAACCAGGGGAGGTCGTTTTTCCCCGCCATTTGGCACGTTTGGTGGTGCCTTTGGACATGGGAGGAGTTTAACTGGAGGTCATTTATTTGGGGGTGTGGTTTTTCTTACTTACCCAAAGCGAATCGACCAGGTGACCTTTTGGTTTCCCCGGTTTGGTCCATGTGCCCCAAAAGGTGATCACCCGTTTTGGCAGCCACTTCTTGAAGTTGCCGATTTTGATTGCTTACAGGGACATACTGAGGATGGACGAAATCCATTTCGCCACCCAAGAAACCCTGGAAGGATTCGATTCCCCTGTAAATTCACTTTCTCAGGTTTTGCGAAATGGAAACCATCCACAGTACCAGGGACGGTCTAGAACTCATCTTGGGCGCCTGTGTCCTTCAGGATAGGCGGCTTCCCGCCTCCAGGGAAGCGCAGTCCAAAGGAGTGATCGAGTATTGTTTGAGAGCCCCGTGTCCATTGCAAGCGAGTTTTTTTTGCAGGCTCCTTTGGTGACATCATTTATGTGGGGCATTCATGTCCACCCAACCACTTTGGAGGTGGTCCCCACAAAATCATAGCTATGACTCTATGACCCATGCCTGGTACGCGGGAGGATCTCGTCATGGTGAAACAATCATATGTGCCTGGTTGTTTAGACCGGCACATGGTCGTTGGTCAAATCGGCGAAGCAGCTAGAAGTTGTGATACTATCGTAGCTGCGCTGCGCTGAATCGCCCGCGTCATTGCGCCTTGGTTGTGGTTGTCATTGAATATTCCGGGAGACAATCACTTCATGAAGTGTTTGGGACGATGCTGACATAGGATTAATAAATGCCCCTTAAGGTCCAACACCCCCCTATTGATAGGATGGGTTGAAGTTAATTCGGAGTCAACATGATGCATCCAAGAAATCCGATCAGATTGATCAAAGGGCACCTGGCCCAAGGCAGACCTTCGGATCTAGCCAGGTTCTGGATGACCGCTACGCCGTGCGCTGAGATTTGGGGGGTTGAGGGAAGTCTAGGGAACCGGTTCTGTTTGTTGGGGTTGTTGGTTTGTTCATGAGAATCTTTTTTAGCCTTTCGGTGCTGGTTGCACTGTGTTCTTAAAGTCTTATGATTTTGCAGTTTAAATCAATTTGTGTGTGCTTGTGTTCTGCAGGTGTTTTTTTTTAACAATCAACTGTTCAGTTTGCCTGACTTCCAATCTGCGCCAAAGTGCGGTGCCGGGTGCTTCTGTTTCTCTTGTGCCTTGGGGGAGCGTTTTCAAGTAGGTGCGGGGGGCGGAGTGGGCACAACGCCTGCTGGGCACCCTAGCATTTCTTCGGTTCTCAGGGTGAGTGTTCCCTTTGAATTCAAGCCACGTCGCACTTTTGGAGTGAGATCTGGCAAAACGTCAAGCGAGATGCAAGCAACCCACAACTTTCTGTAAAAGAGCCCTGAATGGATACTTGTTCGCTAGGTTATAGGCTTTCTGCTTGCTCTGGTCTCGGGTAGTTGCTTCCTTTTCCCGATGTCACAGGGCAGGTTTTTCGGGAACCGGGGGAATTGACGGTGACCTTTCTGGGTGCCTGGTTGCCATTTTGCTTGCCGGTGCGATAGGCAGGGAATGAGAATTGGAACGACCCCTTTTCACAATTGTAGTTTCCTGCAACTGAATTTCGCAACGGTTCATTCCCACCACGCTGGGTCTGAGCACCAACCAGTTTTTTCGTAAGCCAGGAGCCCCGAATTTCTCCCGACGGAAAGAAAGGAAGAGAAGTCTCTGGAAGTCCGACAGCCCACAGCATCACAGGCCATGGCGTTCGCCGATTTTGTTTTCCCCGTCTGAGGCAATCATTGCAAGCGCCACGGAGGCGCGGCCCGTGCTCTCGAGGGTCTGGCCTGAGTGGGTCAGGGCCGCCCTGTTGGGACAATGAATCAGCGGAGAAACCTCGTCAAGCAAGAGGGCGTTCCGCAAAACGGTGAAGCGGGTTGGGGTTAGGATTTTGCGCGCAAAGCCCACTCCGCCCTTAGGAATCCCTGGAAAGACGTCAACAACAGCGGGCTCATTTTTGCCCTGTCGCACCTGACACTTGCTCCTATGCATATTATATGTCAAATTCCTATCATACATATATATATATATAATTTATATAATATATATCTATATATAGATTGCTTGCAAATGAGCAAGGGGTAGACAAAGGATATGGACTCGTAGCATGTCAGGGATACTCACTCAAGGACCACATGGCGGAGGCATAGACCTGCTTTGGAGGTGCTTTACCACCAAGTGAACCATCTCTTTCCCGGCGCCGACGACACGGTCCCGGAGAACATGCCGCTCGCCCCGGCACATGTCTGGGAGGGGGGTGGGTACTCCCCTGCACATTGCTGCATGAAGTCCAAGTGCCCCGGTTTCATGGCTTTATTTTACGTAAATGCCTGGTAGCCATGGTTTTCTCACCACGCGGGGGAATTACATGGACTTAACATGCCTTTGGTGGAAATGATAAAAGTGGCTTCCGCTGCCCTCACAGAAAAGAGCTCCAGGACAGGACGTTGCCCTAAACTCCTTTTGGAAGCTTGCGCCTCTTGGGCTCCGCCGGCTGTTTATTTCGGCAGGTACCCTACCTGGGTCTTCGATTCAGCCGAGTTAGGAAGTTTTAATGGTTACCTAGGCTACAACCCACAAAACAAGTCCAACCCTCCGCAGGGTTAAGCTTGTAATTTGGGGGGGGTTCCCCCAATTGGCTGGCCACTGACTTACTTGGACGGGCATCCAAGTAGAATTCCTGATCTATCCTCATGTGCCCATGGGAGGGGACGCTGAATATCGGCACGAACCCAATTGGTTCCACTACAGTGTGAAGGCGGTTGATGAACCCTTGGAACTTTCACGAATCCAGCAACCCGGCTTGGAACCCAAAACAGATCCCACAAAATACCCAAGACTCGCTGACGGATCCTGAACAGGAAGCTGGCCATCGACCAGGAGGCGGAGATCGTGTACTGGCTCACGCCGCAGCCCAGCACGGGCTACATCTCCCTGATGCGCCTTCGGCCTGGGTCGACCGGTTTTCCGGGCTTCGCCTTGGCGGGGGCAAAGCGCGTAGACCTGGACGACCGAAACGCCAAACGAAGGGGTTTGTCTCGTTGGTTGCCTGGAACACTATCCAGCAACACATGGAGTTGTTTGGTTGGCGAGGGCTCCCTGGTTTTTGAGAGAGCCAATGACATCCTGATGGGGGACATCCTTAACAAATGGTTGGTGGACAGACATTTCGCTGTAGATAATGTCCACCCAAGGGTCATCCCAATTGAAATCCATCCCAGAATCAGAGACTGACATTGACAGTTGACCAGACAGCGGTTCGAATCACTCCGACAAGAGCTACTAAAAACACCCATGGCCAACCAACTGGGATGGTCAGAGGGCAAAACCCATGATAGCTCAGCCCCAAATCCCGAATGTAGAGCCAAATGCTGACAGAGGTATTTTTGGGACCTCAAGACTGGTCACACCTGACGGTTCTTTCCTTTGTCTAGCGAATTTGGTAAGGGTCAACGTTAAACCACCAGACAGCTGGTTTTAGTCCATGTTTCCATTTAAGGGTTCCATTTTGGCTACCTGGATCCTCAAACGTGTTTTGTTTTTTTCAATCGGTAATTTGGGGGTGCAGGTAGCCTATGTTGAGAAGAATCCACAGCCTATATTGAGAAGCATCCACAACACCTCAATAGCATTTACATACCAGGAAGAACCGAGTTGGCAATGGCAATCTTGAATGAAACTGCTTGGAAGAACGCATCGAATCAGTTTCTTGGTGGCGAAGCCAGCCATCCGGTTCAACTTAGCCTTTTAGCTTTTTATTCTGAAAGTGGTTGGATGTCCATGTAACCCACAAAAAGTGAGTCACTTTTTGCAGGGGATCTGAGGGCCCAGGTTTTTGATTGCCAGTATCCAAGTCTGGCCAAATCGCACCTTGTGGTGCCTTTGAAGTACTTCTTGTTTGCAAGGACGCCTTTTTGCATTGGAGGGCTCTTGTTTGCGGACATGGGCTTGTCTTTTTTCAGGGACCCCCCCAAAAAAGAGAGAGAGAGAGAGAGAAGTGTTGTGTCCCTTTAAAACCAACAAGAAGGGCTTCCCCCCGGAAACAAAAGAAGATAACAAAAACACCCACATGAACCAGGATCACTTGTAATCTCCTCATAGGCCATGGAAGCTCCAAGCATCCGTGAAGCGGTGTCAGCCCACAAAGGTCCCATGGGTGTTTTACTGGGTCTACTTCCTGATTTCATGGGAAGGGCAAAGGCTATGTAAACCCATGAAGCATATTGCTATAGGACAACCTATGAACTTTCAGGGGCAAACCTCTTGTTTGGAAAAACATATCGCCAAAAGCCAGATTGGGTCCATTTCTTGCAGTCCGTTTGTTGGGTTGTGAAA
>CAUJNA010001335.1:2256998-2311998 GCA_963377175.1 Effrenium voratum | reverse complement strand
ATCACACAACCACCCTTGTTTTCCTAAGGGTTGTCATTCTTAGCGGGGGTTGAACCCTTTAGGGGTAGTGGCAACCCCACTACTACGGAACACAAATCGGGCACCCTTATTCTGACCTCTCTACCGGAGGACCTAGCCTAGCTAGTAAGTTGGTAACAGATTGTTGGTTGATGTACCCCACTTAGAATTCACCTGTGAATGTGGGGTTGATCGTGTTATTGGGGTAGTAAAAAATAAAAAAAATAAAATGAGTTTTCCCTCAACTCTGCTCGCTCCACTCTCGCTCGCGCCTTCTTTCTCTGAGGACCTCTCCCAGGATGCCACGGTGGCCAGCTGCCGGTCCCAGGCGTCCAAAAGGCTTTCCTTGGGTTTCCCGTTTCTTGGCTCCCGAAGGCCATCCGGCTCCTTAGCGTTTTAGATCCTTTTCGTGATTTTAGTGGTCGTTTCCATTCAACCCACCAAAAATTGTTCGCTGGTAGCGGGGGATCGGAAATCGGGCAGCCCAGCTTTGGTTCCTTTGGTTTTTTTTCCTCGGAAACAGCCTCGGAAACAGCTCTTAGAGGGCAAACTAAACCAAAGCACTGACACTTCCCAAAGACTCAGTTGGGTTTCTCAGCGGATCGACCTTATTTTTGATCCATATTCAGTCATGGACCCCAAAGATTACCCCTGTACTTCTCAGTCCTTGATGATGCCTGTTGATTTTATCGTGTGTTAGATAGGAGGCTTGCACTTGCAAGCTTGAGTTACATGGACGTCTCACAGTTTGTGCGTGACGCAAGTACGTGTGTGGATATATATAGTGTTTTTTCCTGCATTTTTGGTATGCTTTCTAGTTTGCAACATGGGGGTGTGGATCATGGGGGGGAGTGACCATACATGTATATATATATACACACATCAGTGAAACCATCGCCGTCTTCGCACGGATTCTCCAGGCCCAGGAACCCTGGTGGAACCTTACCTCAGGGCCGCCCCGGACCTCCCCGGGAGCCTATCTGGGCTGAGACCCCAAAGCTTTCAGCTGTTGGGGAGCAAAACCAGGACCCTCAAGCTGCCAAAACGGTTGGCGCCCAAGATTATTTTCAGGCCCAAAAACCAACAAACCCCTCAAACTACCCCCAAAAAGCTGGGCTCTGGGTGGCCACGTCCCGCTCCCGTGAGCCCAGACCCCCAGACCCGCCAGGCGGAGGCCTGGTCTCAGCTGGAGGCGGCCTCGCGCCCGGGCTGGAAGGCTCGGAACGGTGCGCCCGCGCGGGCGACGGCGCGTTTTTTTTTTTTGGGTTGCCGTGGGCTAATTACTCGGCCCCCTAAACAAAAAAACGAGGCTAGGTCCCCCAGCTAGGTGCCAACTAGTTTGCCCACTTTTTTCGGGGGGAGGGGTCAAAAAAAACCAGTCGGGGAAATCCAACACGCCAGGCGAGACCCGTAGATGTGTGGTAGAAACCGGAAACTGCCAGAAGTTGCTTCAGGGTTTTCCTCAAAAAGACACGTGTTTGGAGCAAAGTGGCAAGTTTCTTGGAAGCCGCCGGAAAACTGCAACTTTTGTTTTGGGGACATCCCTTCGTGACCCCTGATGTAGGTGGGTATTCCTTGAGAACACACACACACACAAGAAAGGGGCCCGAACAAGACACACCCGTCACCCATATGAACATCGCCCATTGGCCATTTTAACGGATTGTTCCACAACCTGGCTTCATACTTGGTTTATAGTCAGGCCCTATACTTAACCCTTTTATGAACATGATGGTAGAACCCAAAGTCAATGTAAAACCATGAACCTTTTTGGCTGAAACACCACCTCAAAAGTACATGAATCCGCACCGATTTTTCATGTCCAGCGTTTCAGGTCCCTATTTCAAACGAATGCCCATCCCGGGGGGTCTCTTTTAAGGGTAGCGTATGGCTCACTTTAAGCAGCCCTAAGGAAATCTAGGGAACCCTAGAGCTCTCAACTACCCCCCGCTGGAACCTACCCCCCTTGCCTTCTTGGGTCTGGGTATGTTTGGGCCATTTTTCGTGGTAAAGGCAAGGTTTCTTTGCTGCTGGCCAGGATCAGAAGTGAGATGCTGTTTGAGGTTCGCAAATTTATAGATGGTAAGGGACAAATCATGGGGGCTTCCCCACCATTGTGATGGTTCCCTGAACATGCAAGCCCATCGAACCAGGGTTGGCTGTAGAAAAAGCTCGCAGGCAGCCAATGGCACTTACATCGGGGTGAGGTTGGCGTATGGAACAGAGGCAAAGAAGATCTGATTTGCAATTGGAGTTCCCTTAGGGCCATGGTTTGGCAGCACCCGTTCTCAGGGCTGTTGGACGCGGTACATGGAGCCCGGATGTGGCGTCAGCGCCACCGGCTCGTGCGTGCTCAAGGCGGGCTCTGGGGCAAGGGG
This sequence comes from Effrenium voratum, assembly GCA_963377175.1. Lineage (NCBI taxonomy): Eukaryota > Dinophyceae > Suessiales > Symbiodiniaceae > Effrenium > Effrenium voratum. The sequence goes on along the minus strand of CAUJNA010001335.1, from coordinate 2,309,602 downwards.
GGGTTGGGAGGGAGGGGTTGGGCTTTGAGGTTGGGTTGGGGTTTGGAGTGTGGCGTGCGCGGAATGCGGGGTGGGTGGTTTTGGGCTCAGGTGGGGTTTTGGGGGGGTTGAGACTCAGTTTGGGGGTTTGGTGGGTCTTTGGAAACGGGTATGAGCTGAAAAGGGTGCCCTCAAACACCCGTTGAGAATTTTAACACCCCAATTTGCTTTTTGTTTGACATACTCCCCTACGTGTCTTTTGCCGCTCCCCGCCTCCATACCGCTCGCTCGGCTGGCCGAAAGAAGCACCGGGGTTCCCAAGTCGGGCCTGACGGTCGACACATCGGCCCGTACGTTTCCCTCGGTTTCAAGCATCACTCTTTTGGGCTCTTTTCGAGAAAGCTTCCCATTTTTTTGGGTGATGTTTCAAGGGGAAATATAGCTTCACTGTTCTTGGCATGTGTGGCCTTGTTGTCTTGCTTTTTGCCATGTTTGCATGGCGGGGTGTTGGCAAATATCTCTGGAACCCATGGGCCTCTTTGGAGATCCAAAGGCGGCTGTTTCCAGTCGCAGGCTATGACCTACGACCAGAAGCGGGACCAGGTCTACTATGCATCGCGGCAGAGAATCTTTGGGCCGAATGTCTTGGGTGAAAAAAATGTGCGTCTCAAGAGCATAGATCCGTCTTTTTCTCAGTTGTTCAGTGGCTCCCTTTTTCCCCTTTTGTTTTGGTGGCTGCCCCACTAAAATGGTCCAAGCCCAAAAAAGGGTCCCTTTTTTTCCCAGGGTCACTGAACAACTGAGTTGTTGGCCAGTTGGTTTAGAAATAGATGGGTTCCACTGGTTTGGATTGGTTTCATTCCATGTTCCAAGGCCGCCTGTGCTCAAGAATTGCATCAAATGGATCTCTCCATGCGGGTGTTTCTGAAAGGGTATTGGTAGAATTCTTGGTTTCTGTCTGGTTCCCGTATTACATACCAAGAATTGGTCCATCATGTTTAGAAACACCCAGGTGGTTGCCTTGCATTTGCTTAAGCATATGTTGTATTTCCCCCTTGTTGGTCTAAAACGGAATTTATCAAGAACTGGGCATATTGTTTCTTTGTTCTCCCAGGGGACTTAAGCAAGCGGAGTTGCCGTTTGATTTCCCTTTCAAAGCATCCAGAAATAGGTTCCCCAGTTGGAGCTGACCGATCCGTGTGGCAAAGGGCCTGCGGGGAGTCATCCCTCCTAATTGGTTCATTATCTAGAACCCCCCACCCCCCCCCCCCCCCAAGCACCGCCTTTTTCCATGTCCAAAATTACCAAGAAGCGGGTGGGACCTGGGTATTTTCTAAGCACAAGGTGATTCGCTCGCGGTTTGCATTCGGAGGCTCTACCCATCTCAGGGGGTTGATTGGTAAGCCCAATGTTCAGATTCATGAAGGGGTTGGGGGTTGGTCTTCTCTTTGGTGTACCCTTTTTGGGTTGGTAAAGTCAACCAAATGGACTCCACCCAACAAAAACAAAGACAAACCACATGTAAGACAGTTGCCAGGTCCGAACATTTCCTGATATCGGAACCCGCGCCTCGATCGAGGGCAGAGAAAATGAGCGAGTTGCCGAGGAATTGAGGCCTATGCAAAATGTTCTAAAATGCACATCCGAAAATGGCCCAATTCAGTCCCCCAATTCCCCATATTGGAATTGCCCAATTTTTGTGTAGCAGGGTCGAGGCACGAACTTGTCAACGAACACCCAACTTGGGGGTTCAAGCTACTTAGTAAGTAGGTTGCAACCATGGTTGTAAGGGGGCCGATCACTCCAGTTACCGAATTCATGGCCTTGGTTAATTCCTCATTAAAGAATCGGTTCTTGTCCCAGCAAATTGGGGTGATGTCCCTTTTTATGGGTAGGTTTCTCATAAAAGTCAGTTGTTGTCCCAACAAATTGGCGTGATGTCCCTAAAAGTCAGTTGTTGTCCCAACAAATTGGGTTGATGTCCCTTTTCTTTGGTAGGTTACTCATAAAAATCGTTCTTGCCCCAACAAGTTGGGGCGAAATCCCTGTTTAAGTTGGTCGAACGAGCCCGAGGCTTTCCGCTCCAGCACTACAAAGGAGTCCATCTCCCGCTTCAGCCGCACCGCCGGCTCCCAAGGCGCGCGAGGGGTTTTCAGACCGGTCGTTTGGGGGCTGAAGCAGGTATCTTGACGCATACAGAAAGGGACATCACCCCATTAAATTGGGGCAATCACCCATTTTGATGGTTGTGGTTGCTTTTGGGAGTTGGTATCTTGACCCTCAAGCTACCCATAAAAACGGGAATTCGCCCAAAATGTTGGGGACTAGCCCACGTGTAGTCGGGTAGCTTGAGGGTATACCCCGATGTTTTGTGTGTGTGACTTTCAAAGGGAAACCAAGAGGCACACAAAAACAAAGTCACTGCCACTGAAGTGCAAGATGGGTGGCACGTCGTTTTTTCGGACTTGGTACACGTGTTTTTTTGTTTTGTGCAAAAGGAAACCCAACCAAAACACCGCTGCCCTTGTGGGGGTCATTGGTAGGGTGAAAGTAGATCCCTAGAAACCTTCCAGACGACCAGACCCTTTGGAAGGTCCTTGCTGATGCTTCGAGTGGCACAACTCCATCCGGACCCTCAACCTACCCATAAACATTGGTTATGGCTCCAGAATATGGGGTGATTTCCCCTGTCTTATGGGTGGTTTAAGGGCCCAGGTAGCCTATTTTGGTCACTCCGCATCCCTTTGCTTCCCGACACAAGTGGAAACTTGTGCCATCTACTTTCATCCAGGTGTATCAGTGTTCCAATTTCTGACCAATGTACCGTGTTTCCCCGCGGGGTTCAGAGAGACATGTTTGGGACAGCGTGGAACCCTTTGAACGCCAGCTCTTACAGAAGCTGCGGGCAAGTTTCCATACCACAGAACTGAGCTGGTGCAAGACAAGCTCTCTCTCTCTCTCTCTCTCTCTCTCTCCGTCACCATCTCTCTCTCTCTCCAATGTACTTTGGAACAAGTGCCCAACTGCAAATGGCAAGGCAACAAGATGCAGCCAGCGATGTTTGGCCAAACAAAGGTGTGGACACCATGCCATCCTTGCGATGGGGTTTTGAAGCCAGGCGTTGGCAATGACGAGGTGGTCTACTCGGGGGTTTTCTATGAGCGCCTCGGCCCCTCCAATGGGGTGATGCTGATGGGGTCAGTCAGAAGCCACCTGCCTCTGTAGGGAAATGTAGGGAATGTGGGAATGAACCCAGGTATTCCCTTCAAGGAAACCACCAGTTGGATGGTTTATAAGGGTCATTTTCTCTTTCCCTGCCCATCGCAGCAGCAAGACAACGTTGCCCCGTTGGAATCTCAACGGCAGGAACTTTTTGCAATGATCTGAAAGGATTCTATGTGTGTTTGAGAGTAACCTGGTTTGGGGTTGGTTTGAAGGGAAGCCAAAGAGAAATCACGCCTTTTGAGGGATCCCCTATTTTGACACATAGCAATATCGCTGGGCGAATATCAATTGGCCAGCACTCGCGATATCTTTCACGAGAGAAATATAGGTGGGTCTTTTTAGGATTCACACCCCCCAAAATGGCAAACGGTCTTCCTTTTCGTTTTCCTTTAAAGCCAACAAAGGGTACCAACTCTAAAGACGCGCTCATATTCGGGTCATTCCAGGGTCCACCTCGGTCAGGCCTAACAGATACGGTAGCGAGGGACCCCAGACAAAAGGCAAGCCGTTGAGGGATATAGAAGCGCATGAGCTGCAAGTACCTCCTCAAACTACCCATAAACATTGGTTATTGCCCCAACATTATGGGATGATGTCCATTTCGTAAGGGTAGTTTGAGGGTCCAGGTGTTTTGCTTGAGGCATCGGCGACTTTCAATTTGATACAAGATGCTCTTTTCCAATTTTCAAGGCAATTGATCCGGGGTGGAACGTGCTCCTGATGCGGTCCTTAGGGTGTTGAAGGTTTTGGTCTTGGACTTCGCTCAATTTTGCAGATGCCGCACGCGTGATCCGCTCGCCATACGACATGCCATGAATGGAGCGGCTGGCAGCTTGAAGTATTGGCTTCCTATCAAGACCATCCAATTGAGGGGTCCGTTTCTCGGCAAACCCTTGCATTAGTGTTCTTCAAGCAGCATCCAACAAGCCTACTTGGCATACCTTTTCGTACAATTTGCCTGACTTGTTGATTTTGGGAAACGGCCTATTTGTTGGACATGTAGGGCTTTGCAAGGCGTCAGACCATCCCCAACGCCTCACATCATTCCCATCCCTGTCACCGGAAGCAAACGGACTTCAAGCCTTTTGGGTTTGGACAACTTTTGTCGTAAACAAATTGGCTTTTTATGGGGCCAGTCGATCGGAAGTGAGAATGTCCATTTGGGTATGGCTCAAAATTGAAGAGCTCGGGTGAACCGCGGGTTTTAGTCTTTGGTTCTATTTACCAGGGTGCCAATTTGGTACCGCTTGTTTGAGCCACAGCCACTTATTTGAGGGCAAAAATCTAAGCTTCTCACAGATCTGTTGTTCCGTCTAAAAAAAGGGCTCCGATAGCTTGCACAGGGCAGCAACCAAGTACTTGTAGCATCCGAAAGGAACCTGTGAGAGGGGTCAGGAGCGTGGGCAAGCTTGCTTTGACCGGGGGCTCTTGCAAGATCAGGGGTTCGTATACTTCTTTGAAGCGTGCACTTGTGGGTACTTGGACCCTCAAACTACCCATAAAGATGGGTTAGTGCCCCAAAACTATGGGTGATTTCTTGTTTTTAGTTTGATGGCCAGGTACCTTTTTTTTCCAGTGCTTCCAGTTCCAACTGCAAAATTGGCACGCCAGGGAATCCATGTGGCAGGGAAAATCCTTAGGTACCTCCTATCCGTGTTTCGGCGCCTTTCCTTCAGGTTCCCCCCGCGAACCGACAAGGGCGCAGCCTTCATCAGCGGACTGGCAGTGGACACTTTGAATGAGTTCATCTACGTGGCTTGATCGAGACTGGGGCTGGGAAAGAAATCTGCGGGTAGCAAATGTGGTACTTGTTTTTGAATTCCGGTTTGGTTCCCCAGTGCTGGATGTTCAACCAACTTAGTAAGTAGGTTACAACCAAGGTTATAGCTGGGCTAGCCGGGGTAGGTTATAGCTGTCGGTACCCGGGCTGATCGTCCCTTTACAACCATGCTTAGGACCTATGTACTAGGTAGCTTGAACACTCACTTTGAGGTGAAGCCGCCCCTCAAAAGAAATATCTGCAGAAGCCTTCTTCCTCCCAAAATGTCTGCCAGGGTCACTGGTTGCAATTGGGAAGCCCGTGGAAACCCCGCTTGCCATTGCTCGTAGGGTTTGTTCCTTCAATTCGCCAAGTTAGCAATGGTCAAACCCCACTCCCCCTAAGTCCGAAGTGGCAAGGGTCAACTGGGGGTTCTACCCCAGTTGGCCAACCACTGAATGACTAGCTGTGCGAATCGAACGTCCAAAATTCCTTCGCTTTTTGCTCTGATTAGGGAACGCCTGGATTGGTTTGGTTGTGGAGCTTGAACCCCTGGTTGGAATGCAGAGGGTAAATGGGAAACCACCCTGTCTCACCACCAAAACCACTGATTCGACTCCAAGAAATGCTTTTCGTGGAAAGAGAATATATAAATATATGTATACACATTAGTATGCATATATATATATATGTAAATGTATATGTATATATATATATATATACACATGTACCGGTGTCTTCAAACTACCCATAAAACAGGGAGATCACCCAAACATTTTGTGGCAGTAACACATTATTATGGGTAGTGTGAGGGTCCAGGTAGACATATATGTATATATGTATACACAATATATATATATATATATACATAGCAAGTTCAGGTGGCCAACTACTACGGCAACTCAGCGTATCAGTCGTTGGCTATGCTCCCACTACCGGAACATCCTCAGTACCCAGGCAGGGGAAGATGCGAAGAGCAGGGCTCAAAAGATCTTCGAGCTGCCAGTTGAAACCACCAATCCCAAACAATCCATGTTGGTAATATATACATATATATATATATACTAGTGTATTTATGTATTTATGTATTTATGTACTTATGTATTTATTTATTTATTTATTTATTTATTTATTTATATATTTATATACACACCAACAGTTGACCCATTTTCATGGGAAATGTGGGTATAATTGTCCAACATGAATTGTCTGGGAATAGACATGGGTTATTGCTCATGATTTTGGGGTGATTTCCCTTTTGGCCTTGCCCCCTCCCCACACAGAGCAACGCAAGCCATGTTGAATACATTCAACATGTGGTAGAGTTTCTCGTATCCACCTTGCAACCTTGCTCCGACATGTTGGGCGTCATGTTTGGAAACGGCTTCCCGGACCCTCAAACTACCAATGACAAAGCCTTGGTGCATTTTGCTTGGATGTTAGGACGTTAACTTTGTGCCAACTAATGGGTTTTCGGTATTAAACCTAAAAAATAGTCACTTCTTCTGCAGGGCTTCGCAGATTTCGCAAACGAGAAAGGGAGTGTCTTGTATGGGCGGTTGTTTTTGCTTGGTTCCTCCCGTTCGGGGAAATCAAAACACAAGAAACATATTCTCCGCAAGATCAGGGTCCGCGAGAGCATGGAGTCCAAGCCAACGGCTTGGGGAAAAGGTGGAAGCCTTAAGTCTTTGAAGGTGTCTCAGAATGAGAAAAGCCCCAAAAGGGCGGTTTCCCTGTTGGCTTTCCTTTGAATCATGGTTAGTTGTTGGAAACATTTCCCATTTTTGCTTATTGTGGTTTAGTGGTGGAAATCCAACCACTTCGCTTTTCTATTTGTTTTTCAATTTTAGCTCCCCTAACGTCAACCAAGGTCAAGGGGACCCCTTTTTGGACGGTTTTTTTACGGGAACCACAGGGAAACCAGCTACCTGGGTCCCCAGTCTTGAGAAACTACCTGTTTTGCCCTTTGGGTGTAGAATAGGACATCACCTTTTGAGACGGAAAGGCCTTGAGTCGGCAACGGTATGGAGACGCAGTTGTTATCTTAACGTTTGCGAAAGAACTTGATGCGTTTTTCTTTTGCTTTCATTTTGAAGAGGTGTTTGGCATGTTCGTGCCTCAGTGATTTCATGATTTTTAGGATCAGAGTCTCCGCTTGCAAATCCCGAAATGTTCGATGTTCTTTTAAGCAGGGCTTCCCTGCCAGGATCGAACCAGGAGGTGCACAAGAACTATTGGCCGATGGGCCTTGTGGACGAAACCGACGCCCCCATCGCCTGTTTGTACGGCCACGAGTCCATCCCACACTCCTCCGGCTTTGACAACCGACACTGCGCCCCGCGGAAATTGTATTCAAGAAGCACACAATTTTTGAAGGGGGCGTTTAACCCCAGGGGCAAGAGGGGTACCCAAATGGGGGTGTCGTATTTTTTGAGGGTACCCATGGGGCTGCTTGAAAGCGAAAACCAAATGGAGACATATGTGGGTTCTTCTATTTTGAGACACAGCCAATTGAGCAGCGCCAAGAACCCTGACAATACAAAGTAGTAAAGGGGGGTGTCCTATAGAATCCCCGCGAAAGCCAAAACGCAGGCCGCGAAAGCTTGCGAAAGCTTATCGCGAAAGTAACCAAAGAAGGTCCCGCCGCGAAAGACCCGGGAAAGCCTGCATGCTGTGTGACGGTCCGCCGCGGAAGCGTCGCGAAAGCAATTCCAAAGAAACCAAAGCCCGCGAAAGCAAAACATGGGGTCGCGAAAGCATCGCGAAAGGGTCCGCGAAAGCAAGTTTATAGGACCGCTTTTTACACAAGAGTATTTGGCACGGCTCAATTGGTTGTATTCCGGTTCGCTTCCCTTTACAAAGTAATTCATCCGTGGCTTTCAGCAAATGTTTTTTTTCTTTTTTGTTTTTGTTTTTCCGAATGGTTGGCCATATGGTCCAATTCCCCCACGAGAACGGATCGCGGAACACATTCCGAAAAGGTGATTAGATGCTGTTACTTCCATTTGCTCGAGAATTATCGTATTTTTCCCCGCTGGTTTTCAAAGGACATCTATCACTGGACCTTTTTTTTTCCAGGCGGCTTAAGCAAATGGAGGGTTACTAGTACCACGAGTTCTGAGCCTGGTTTCCCAAGCCGCTGGAGGAAATACCCTCGAAGCGGGCAGCTTTTGTTTTTTTGTGTCTTTTCCCTAATGAACAACGGAGACATCGGCGCACCCTCCAAGCACCGCCTTTTCACCCCCACGTCCATCCTCCCCCCTCCCCGGAGCTGTCCAACAATAGCAGAGGATTTTTTATTTTATTTTTTCTGAAGGGGCGTGGGGTGCCGGCCTTGTTCTTAGGGGAAACCCCGCCCAGCAGGCCCCGCGGGCCCGCAACAGGCGGTTTGTGCTCAAGGGGGCCTCGAAGAGGGGAATGGAACATCCAACTAAACAACTGCCTTCTGGGAATCCTGGTGTGGATCTTCGTTCCCCCGAAAAATGCACCAGGACCCTCAAACTACCCGCAAAAGCAGGGGGAATTCGCTCATTTCGGGGGGAATGACCAATGTTTATGGCTAGTTTGAGGGTCCAGGTAGGTGTACATCGAGCTATGCTAAACGTGTCCCAGCAAAGCTGGGAAGAGTAAAGGATTGGAAGGTTTTATCGCTTTTTCCAGGTTTCGAGACTCTGCCAAAAGTATCCAGTTCGCCTCTACCTCCCCCCCTCCTCCAACCTCTCCTCAACAACCCTCCCTACCCGCTCCTTCCAAAAATCCAATTCCCACCCCCCAACTCTCCCCCCCAGTTACGTAGGTTTTGGTCCATGTTTCCACTTACCAGGGCAACCCATTTTGGAATTCTCCGGGTTTTTTGAATTCGCCGCAGCCAACTCTTCCCCCCCCCCCAGCTCCCCCCCCCCAGCTCCCCCCCACCCAGCTCCCCCCCCACCCAGCCCTCCCCCCCATTCTCCGCAGGCGAGTACCAGGGCGAGCGCCTACAGTGGGCCTTCCGCGCCACCGGCTTCGACGTCATCTTGCCGAACCCCGAGGGCATCAAGAGGCGGGCGCTCCACGCCGAGCTCTCGGCCCTCACGGCTCCGTGGGTCCTTTTTCTGGGCTCCGTTGGTGTGAGGAGCACGGGGACCGGTCTGTTTTTTTATTGCAGAAACCCCAGGGAAACCACATTTTGCTTGAGAGAGAGAAGCCGGGAAACCCAATGTTGAGAGGAATGGTTAGAAACCCTCAAGACAGGTGCTTGTCCAATTTTTGAGGGTACCTATGTTCAAGTGGTCGGAGCCCGTTGGTTTGGATTGTTGAAGGGAAAGAAGAAACCAACCTGGAGGAGTTGGTCCCTCAAGTTTTTGCGAGAACGCCTTTTCTCGTGTACCTCTTTGAGGCTCAGAACCTTTGTCCTGGCTTGAAAGGGGAGGAGGGGTCCAAGCCCACATGTACGAATGTTGGTGGGGGTTCGATTCAACATGCCCCTTTTCGGGAGTTGGGCTGCATGGTTGAAGAAGCAGAAACACAAGTGGGACCCGGGGTGCTTAAATGTTATATTTTACTTTATGAGGGGGGAATCCCCTCCAAAAGTGGTCTGATTCACCACTGAACCCAGGGACACCCCCTTATTAAACTGGGGTTGATTATGGCTGTGGCTCAAAAAGATGTACCAACATGCGCAACATGGCACCTTGGTAAATGGAACCAAAGACTAAAACCTGCGGTTCACCCTAGCTCTTTCATTTTGAGCCACACCCATATGGGGTCAACATGACAATATGGGGCCAACATAGCTTGCTTCATGTCATTTATTCCACTGTGGCTGATTCATATTGGGTCTGAACTAGTTGAGCACTTGCCCATATGTACATACATTGTTGCTGGGTTGATTAATCTGGGGTCAACCTTAGCTTACCTCTTAAAAACACAACTTTTCAACTTGTTGGGTAACATGGGCTATATGTCTGTAAAAGATTAACTTCCCCAGGGCTTGGAGTTTTAAGAGGTAAGTTAGTTTATGCTTTGTGTTTGAATCGGTGTTCGCCTTCGCAGGTACTATGTCACGGACACCTCCAACTCCATTGCGATCCTCCCTGCGAAGCCAGGAGTTTACCAGCGCCGAGCTCAGAGATGGGATAGATGGCACAAGGCTCCAATTCATTTGCTTCCATTTGGTCAAGATTTTTTTTTTTTTTTTTTTTTTTTTTTTTATCCTGTTGGTTTAAAGGGAATCTATTGGTCAATATATATATATATATTTTTAAACCTGGTGGTTTTAAAGGGAATCTATTACTACTGGAATTATTTTCATTTGTTTTCCAGGGACTTAAGCAAATGGAGGTTTGGGGGTGCATTTTGCCAAGGGATGTTAGGACTGCAACACTTTTTGCCAACTAATGGGTTTTCCATTAAACCACTAAAAGTTAAACTTTGGCAGGGGAGCAGAAAGCAACCATGTTCCCATTTGGGGGTGTCGTTTTTGGAGTTGGTACCACTTGTCTTGCGGTTTTAAGGGGAAGCCAAATGGAAACTCACAATCTTGGGATTCCCCTAAACCCGTTTAATTTAGTCATCCCGGTTTGCTTCAAGTATTGCGGAGATTGCGCTAAGTCTACGGGCACGGTGCAAGAGCAATCCTCAGCCGATTCGATGACCATGGTTTGCCAAGAATTACTGTGAAACAACAGTCACTGGGGTCTCCGGAAAGAAGCATAGGGCAGACTAAACATGGACCATAGTCTGAACATCGGTTGTTTTGCGCACAACAGATTCGGGGGCGTTTGGTTTGTTGCATTGGCATTTGTCGCTCACTTTTGCGCCGCTTGTAGCCTTTGCGCCGCTCCGCATTTGGAGGCGACACGTGCCTTTCGACTGGACCCAATTCTTCTCCATGCTGCCGCACGCGAGCATTGGGCTCAGCAAGGCGCATTGAGACCGTGCGTTGCCGTTCTCGACGGATGCCAAAGGCCGAAGGAAACAAGACCCAGAGGGTCCCTTGGTACCTCATAAGGATGGCTTTGGGTGGGTAAAGGGGTGGTTCAGTACCTCCTTAGAAGATACTTGGACCTTGTGGGAGAGGAGTGTCTCAAACCAAACCGGGTGTAACCGCACCCCCGAAAAACGTTTTTTTCAGCCTTTTGGGGGTTCCCTTTGGTATCCTCCCTCACGGAGGTCTGAACTCAGACCTCGAAGGGGTCAGCTGCTCTGGGATTCCTGGGTATAGCTTGTTCCTAGCCCCAGCCGGATGCGTGTCAAATGAGGAGCTTGGCTGGGTTCATTTTGTGGAGTTGCAAAGACCCTTTTCTACTGGGTGCCCCAGTAGTGCCCTTTCTCACTCCATTTTTGGGGGAGGGTTCCCCTACTAAAATAGACTACAGAAAAAAGGGTACCCTTTTTCTAACCTCTCTACTGAAAAACCTATAGTCTAGGTGTTCGAGTCGACGCCTGACGGGATGGTTTTTTTTGGGGGGGACCTTTCCTAGCGCGATGCAACCGTGGCAAGCCTCGCCCATTCACAGCGTCCTCCCATTGGCGATGCCGCCTCAACAGCTTATGTTCTGCACGGAAAGGGGAGATGCACCCTTCTATACATATGTGTATATAAACAACGAGCTCAACATGTCATGTCTTTGAACCCCCAACACCCCCACCCAAAGCTCCCAACCCCCCATCAAAGCTAATCCCCAACAAACCCTCGCATACCCTCGCAACCCTTTAAGCCCCATTTCACCCAAAACCCCCCAAAACCCCCCCCCCCCCCCCCAACATCAACCCCTACTTCCCCCAAACAGAATTTCCCGCCCTCAAACCTCCCGCCCCTTCCGGCGCTTCGCCGAAGCCTTCGCGCCGAATTCGTGCCGACGCCTGCCACGCAGACCAACGGCTGGAAGTACCTCTCGGTGCCCGTGAGCGCCAGCGACCTGGGCCGGCAGCCCTCCTTCGACTTCTGCGCGGAGCTCTGCGCCACCTTCTGGCGGGACGGCACCCAGAGGCGCGGAGGACGCGGATGCCGCGGATGCAGCGGGGGCGGGTTGGGTTGGGTTGGGGTTGGGTTGGGTGGGTCGCCGTTTTGGGTTGTGAAGGTGTCCTTTTTGGGTGATTTGGTTGCAAAGTAGAGGGGATTCCTGGTTTGCCTGGTTCAATCAACTACCAGGGCCATCTATTTTCCCAAAAAGGACGCCTATGTTTGAGTATGAAGGGGGACTTCTAGGTGGGTTATAGCCAAACGGTTGATGTTACAACTTATTAACTTGGCGAGTCGAACAACCAAGTAGCCAGCCATTTTCCTTTTGGTGTTTGAAGGGTGGCCCAGACCCTTGGATAACAGGAGCATGGAGTGTGGTATTTCCGCTAGTTTCAAAGGGAATCTAACAAACACTACTGGAAATAACTGAACCCTCAACATGCCCGGCAAAAAATGGGGTCATTACAACCCACAAATACTAAACCAGGCAAATGGATCCACTGAGCTTTGATTTGCTTAAGTGTATTTCCCCTGTTGGTTTTAAAGGGAATCTATCACTACTGGATTTATTTCCCATTTTCCAGGGGGCGAAAAAGCAACTGGCAGTGAGACATGTTTCTTGGGTCGACCAATTTTTTGAGCCTCGGGCTACCTCGCTCTCATGATATGTATAGTCATAATTGCCCAATGCGCTGATTGCACTCCGTGTGGTTTTGGCTCAAGAAAAGGGTGCGCTCCGCAGTGCACCCCAGAGCCGAGATATTGCATTTTGATGGTAGCGGGTGAGCCTCGACGGTCCATTTGGTTTGGAAAGCCGTACGAGGGGCCCAAGGGCAAGAACAAGGGCAAGAAGGGCAAGAGCAAGGGCAAGAAGGGCAGGGGCAAGAGCAACAAGGAGGAGCCGCCGTGGAGGCGGCCCGCTCGCGGCAAAGGCAAAGCCGCAGAGCCGGTCGAGGAGACCGGGGCAGCGGAAGAGCTGCCGAAGGAGAGGCCGGAGCTAGTTGCCCCTCCGAGTGAAGGAGAAGAAGACACCCTGTCCGCTGAGCCTGCCGCTGAGTCAGAAGCAGACTGGGGAGGATCCCAGGCTGCATCTCCTCCCTCCTCAGAGCCAGAGGCTCTGCCAAGTGGCCACAGGGGCCCAGAACCGGCTCGAGGAAGCCGGGCAGAGGAGAAGGAGGAGGAGCTGGAACAATACACCAACGAGGACAAGAAGGAGGACCTCCACCCGCCGCAGAAGAAGCAGTTTGAGCCCGAGGCCACGGACTTCGACCTGGAGCAGAAGGGCCAGAGCGAGGACGAGAGCGTGTGGGGCGATTGGGGCAGCGAGGGCAGGATCCAGCCCGAGCCCAAGGTCGCTCACACGCCTAGGTCGTCAGGATCTCGGTGGTGGCAGAGTGCGACTGGCAAAGACAAGAGGAGAAGCCAAAACAGTCGGCACTTTAGGATCCTCAAAGGCCTCCTGAAGCTCGCGCAGAAGAAGCAGGAAGAGCCATCCGCGGAGCTCCAGGAGGAGATCGAGAACTTCGGGCAGGCGCCCTGGAAGAGGCGCCGGGTGCAGCCCAAGACACCACCGAAGTCCCCGCCTAAGTCCAGCCCTGCTCCGAAGACACCGCCGAAGGGATTCACAAAGGCCCAAGGAAAGGAGCCTTCACCGGGCGCTGAGCCCGAGCTGCTGGCACCGGTCGCCGAGGCAGCCAAAGCTCTCGGCCGACGGGTTACGGTGCACAGGAACATACAAGAGCTTGCGGTGGCAAGGACATCCCGCGGTGAAGGGACGAGCGAGCAGAACCTGGCCTCGAACTACCGCCTCAGGAAGGCGGCATCGGCAGAAGCTGCATACCGAGCCGGAGCAACGGGCTCGGTGGCCAAAGCCATCCAGCAGAGTGTGCTGCAACTGGACGGGTTAGGGAACCCGTGTTCCTCGTGCGACGAGAGGACTCGCCTTCAGAGGCCATCATTGTTGGCCAGGGCCGCAGCAATTGCAAAAGGGGCGACAAGGAGGCGCGCACCGGTAGGAACGACCTCAAAGTCAGTACCGGAAGCTATCGCGAAGCCTCAGGTGAAGCCACCTCCTGCAAAAGCGGCTATAGAGGCGAAGGTACCACCTCCATCGCCAAGACCGAAGTGGGTGCTCAAGGAGAAGGCCCACATCGAGAAGCCCAAGAGCGAGCCGAAGGTTTCGCTGGCTCGGCCGAAGCGGCCGCCACCTCCGCCACCGATTCCGTCGCCGACTACACCCCTGAGCGAGACCGAGGGCAGTGTGCACCTTTACGATCAACCGGCGCCGGAGCCGGAGAGCGCTCCGAAAAGCGGATCGAGCTCGGGGTCGTACTATAGTACAGAAGAGTCCGGGAAGGCGGACTGACCTCCCGGTGCTTGGCACCGGATATAAGGCATGGAGGAAACAGTGCGAGAGTTGCAGCAGGCAGTTGAGCGGTTGTCACAGGAGAATCAACTTCTTAGGCAAGGCCAGGCAGGTATAGCTGCTTTGGCAGAGAACCTTGGTAGGTTAGCTACAAGCCTGCAGAAGGAGATAGGAAGTTGTTGATAGACACCAAAGGGATTGGAAGACCGGAAGTCTTTTCCAATGATGACGGCCACTTCCGTAGATGGGCCCGGTCTGTGGTGAACCTCACAACGGCAATCTTTGGATCCAGTTTCCAGTCAATCCTTGAATGGGTAGTTGATCAGGATGAGGAGATCACTGTTGAAAAGGTAGAAGAGGAACATGGAGGTGAACTGGGAATGGCCGGACTGGATGATAAGGGAGACCAGCTGTATAGGTTGTTGTCATCCCTTACTACTCATGAGTCCGAAGATCTGGTCATCAATGCCAAGAACGGGTATGAGGCATGGCGAAGGCTTAACAGGAGATGGGACCCCCTCACCGCAGGTAGGAAGAGGAACATCCTAAGGGCCATCCTCAACCCCGAAAGAGTTAAGTCTTGGGAAGCAGTTCGACCGGCCATGGAACAACTAGATGATTTGATGCGCCGATATGAGGCCAGAAGGAACGAAAGGGGCGAGAGGGAAATCCTCTCTCAGGACATAAAGTGTACGTCCCTAGAACTTCTGGTTCCAACCGACATTGAGCGCCACCTCATTCTGAACAAGAACCGGCTGGGAACCTACGAGGAAATGAAACAGGAGATTGAGGTTCTGATTGAAACAGTCACGGGAGCCAAGGGGACGATCCATCGACCGGGGTCCAGTGGGGCTTCGAGATCGGGGCAAGGCCCCGCTCCGATGGACGTGGACGCCATCACGAAGGTGCTCAACTCGCTGGTCAAAGGCTCGAAAGGTTCGAAAGGAGGCAAAGGTAAGGGAAAGGACAAAGGTGGAGGCAAAGGCAAAGGAAAAGGTAAGGACAGCAAAGGAAAAGGTAAAGGCAGTGGTTCAGGCAGCTCAGGACCCGCAGGAGCATGCTTCAACTGTGGTAAGCCCGGCCATAGAGCGGCCGAGTGTTGGAGCAAGAAGAAGGATGGAAAAGGTTCCAAAGGCTCAGGGAAGTCTGGCTCCAAGCAGAAGCATGTGGCAGGATTCGAGGACGCCGACTACGAAGCTGGAGACCAAGAAGAACAACCGGAGGCCGAAGTGGGAATGTTTGAGCTGGGTGCATTCACCCAGGGAGAGTCCCCGAAAGACCCAAACTGGGTTCGGTTCAACCTTGATACGGGGGCTGCTCAAACTGCTATTCCAGTGGATTGGAAAGACCGCATCCCCACTAAGGAAGGAGCCCAGATGATGTTCAAGACAGCATCGGGGGAACTGGTCCCTGGGACCGGAACCGGGACGTTTCAAGGTAAGAGTGAAACAGGTTCCAGGTGTAAAGTCACAGGGCCATTAGCACCGGTACACAAACCGTTGGTTTCAGCTTACAAATGCCTCAACCATGGAAGGATGGCTGTTCTTGATCAAAATGGTGGACAGTTGATTCCAGCAGACTCAGCGACAGGAAGGAAAATTCAGCAGTTGCTCAACAAGCCCAGTAAAGCCCAAAAGAAGACTTGGTTGCCCATATACCAAGAGAAAGGAGTTTACAACTTCTATTTGAAGTCGGAAGATTGTTCGGGTTTTGGACGGCAGTCCAGCGAGGCGTAAGTCCGGCCAAACCACTTGCAGCGGCAGATGATGCCGTGGGTGCCGGACAAGGGAACCCAGAGGCACCAGCGGGCCGACCCGCAGGTGTGCCCGAGGGTGATGAGATGGATGAGAGCGGCGAGATCGCGCCGCCCGCACTGGTGAGAGCACCAGGAGGCCCATCGAGGGCCGAGGTTGCGGAGCATGAGGCAACAGGTCACGTGCAGTATCGCAACTGGTGTCGGCATTGTCTTGCCGGCAGAGGATTGGGTCAGCAGCATCGCTCACGACCCGAAGAGGACAAGGCGAGCGATGAGCTCGCGACAATCTCGTGCGACTACACATGGATGACGCGAGATGGAAAGGAGGATGGGAAGACTAAGCCTATCCTGGTGATCCGAGACAGTCGGACACTGGCCGTTGCGGCCACCTTCGTGGACGCAAAAGGACCGACGCCATATGCGGTCAAATTCATGGCGAACTTTATAAAGCATCTTGGTTACCGTCGTGCAGTCTTCAAGAGTGATGGTGAGCATTCGATCGTTGCCCTGAAGGAGCAGGCGGCCAAGGAAGCAGGAGTGGAGAATGTTCCACAGGAGTCGCCGGTGGCTGACCACCGGGCGAATGGCGCAATCGAGAACTTGTGCCGAGAACTCAAAAGGCAGGTGAGAGTCCTGCGATCCTCACTGGAGGAGAAGTTGGGTCGAGTCTTGAAGGATGACGACCCTGTGCTGTCTTGGTTTCCAAGGCATGCAGCAGACCTGATGTGCAGGTACAAGAGAGGTTCCGACGGGAAGACACCGGAACAAAGGAGGTGTGGCCGAGAATGGAGAAAGCCGGCAATCGCCATAGGAGAGCGGTTGTATTACCGTGAGGTAGGAGAAGGAGCTAGGCCACTCAAGGAAGGCAGGTACATAGGTCACCACGGAAGGACTGGCACTTTGCTGGTTGTGACCTCAGAAGGAGTGAAGAGAGGCACTGGTGTTCGTCGACTTCCAGAAGAAGATCAATGGAATCCACAAGGATGGGAAAGCCTTAAAGGCTACCCGTGGGAGGTCTCAGTGCGAGCGCCGGGAACGCCGGGGCAGAGGGCCCCGGGAACTCCTGCTCAAGGAGTGGAGGACCTGCTGGTCAGTGAAGACCGGGTTGAGGTTCCGCCTCAGGTTGTGCCTGTTATGGCACCGCCACAGCAGCGACGGATTTACATCCGTAAGGCAGATGTGGAGAAGTACCAACCTACTGATGGATGTCCTGGATGCACTTGCGTGCTACTAGGGGAATCCACTCAGTTGCCGCACACTGAGATGTGCCGAGCGAGAATCGTCGGTCTCATGATGGATGATGAGCAAGGACGACGCCGTGTCGAAGCTCACAAAAGGAAAAGAGAGGAGACCGCGGAAGTAGGAGTGGAAGCAGATCTCCCAGCCCAAGAGGCCATGGGAGAGCCGGCCGCTGAGGCCGGAGTAGGATCTAGGCAAGACCCTGGACAAGTGATGGAGTATGTGGAGGATCCCGCGAAGAGGGCTGAACTCAAGAGAGCAGCAGCAGACCCGCCAGCATCGAGTAGCCCAAAGAGCAAGGCGAAGCCGACCACGCAGATCAAGAGACCGGGAGCGCTGTATATAGCGCCCGGAGCCAAGCAGAAGACGCAGCAGAAGCAAGGTGAGAAGCGAGAGCCCGCAGTATCTCCTGAAGAACTCCGAACGGAGACTCAACCGGCGGCTGACGCCGAGACTTCAAACACCCCGGACAAGCCCCCAGACGTGGGTGGACTTGAACTGGGTCGATTGAAGAGGATGTTGAAGTCCATGGTTGGACGGAAAGTAGAGAGAGCGTTTTTGGCTCAGGAGGTGGAGATCAACGCGGTCGAGCTGGAGCAGATCACCAAGCTGTGCGTGGAGATGGGCGCTGTTGATATCATGGAGATCTACAGCCCGAAGCGGTTCACGGCCCAAGCCGGGCAGTATGGCTTGAGGCCGGGCTTTGCGGTAGACCTTGAGGAGCAGAAACCGGACGGTTCCTACTGGGATCTCAGCAAGCTGAGGACGTCCGAGAGCTCGAGGAGTATGTGGACGAGGTCGAGCCGACATTGCTCACAGGGAGCCCACCTTGTGACCAATTCTCCCAGCTCCAGAACATCAACAAGTACAGGGTGAGCCCAGACAAGAGGCGCGAGAAGATGGATAGAGCAGTTGCTCATTTGCATACCGCCTGTAGGTTCTACAGGAAGCAGTTGCAGGCAGGTAGGTTCTTCTTGCATGAGGCACCGTGGAGTGCTACCTCTTGGAAAGACCCGGAGGTCCGTGAGCTCACTGAGAGACCGGACGTGTACACTGTCCGAGGCCCAATGTGCAGATGGGCTATGGTCGCTACGGACCGGAGGGGTTTGCAGGGCACAGGATATGTGCGGAAAGAAACTGGCTGGATGACCAACCATCCAGGTTTGGCCCAACTGTTGGAGGGCGAATGCACCAACAATGTGCCGGGGAAACCATGGCACCGGCACATCCACCTGATCGGAGGACTCGCTAGACCGGCGGCCCGTTATCCGCCAGCGCTAGTGCGAGCGGTCCTGAAGACTTTGAAGAGCCACCTTGTAGAGAGTGGCCAGTTGAGTGCATTGGACGCAGCAGTTGCAGGTCCAATCCCAGAGGAGAGCTTCGTGACGCCGGAAGACGTGGAGCAGTACTGGGACGACGTGAATGGTGGGTTTTTGCCACCAGACCGAGTCAGGGAGGCGCGTCAGCTCGAGTTGGACTATCTTAGGAAGCAAGAGGTTTACGAGAAGGTGCCGCTCGAGGAATGCCTCAGAGAGACCAACGGGAAGGGTCCAATCACCACCCGTTGGATAGACACCAACAAGGGAGACCCCGCCAATCCCAACTTCAGGTCGAGATTGGTGGTCCGGGAGATCAAGGCCCGGAAGAGTCCAGAGGAAAGGATTCCTCAGAACATGCTGTTTTCGTCAACACCGCCTTTAGAGGCTATGAGGCTGCTATGTAGCCTATGGGCCACTGAGCGTGTATCCCATGGAGGACGACCACTCAAGATCGGACTTTGGGATATATCAAGAGCCCACTTCTATGGCGTACCCAAACGCCGCATATACATCCAGTTGCCGGACGAGGACGCCAGTCCGGGAATGGTGGGTCGTTTGACTAAGTCGATGTACGGGACACAGGATGCCCCTAACATATGGCAGCAGCACTACACGCAGCTGTTGATCAAAGCCGGATATCTCCGGGGAAAGTCAAATGGCTCAGTGTTCTATCACCCGACACTGGGAATAAGAGTGCTGGTGCACGGAGATGATTTCATGGCGTTAGGAGACGCCGAGGCGCTGAAGGAAGTAGATACTTTGCTTCGCAGTGCCTACGAGTTGAAATGGCTCGGGACGATAGGTGATGAGGAAGGAGACCACAAGGAGGTCCACTTTCTCAACCGGCTCATTCGTTGTGAACAACATCAAGGAGCGAGTGCGATCCTGATCGAGCCAGATCGACGCCATGTTGATTTGCTTGTGCAGCAGCTTGGCATGGAGAATGCCAAGGGAGCGGAGACACCGGACGTGAAGAAGTCCGTGGATTTGCAGATGCAGGAAGCCCGGAGCCCAGCTCTACCGAAAGAGCAGGCTTCCCTGTATCGCTCATGCGTGATGAGGGCAGCGTACCTGTCACAGGACAGGTTGGACATCAGCCACGCTGTGAAGAATCTTGCGAGGAAGATGGTTTCTCCTACAGAGGCATCTTTGCAGGATTTGAAGCGACTGTGTCGCTACCTCATCAAGAAGCCGGACGTGTGTCAGGTCTTTGCACGGCAAGCCAAGCCGAGCAAGCTCCGAATCCAGGTGGATTCCGATCATGCCGGAGACGCAATAACGAGGAGATCCACAACAGGCATGGTTGCTCTGTATGGGTTGCATGTGCTCAAGCACAGCAGCAATGTGCAGTCGACCATCGCTTTGTCGACTGGGGAGTCGGAGTATTATGCTCTTGTCAAAGGAGGTTCAGTTGGTCTAGGCCTACAGTCACTCTTGGAGGACTTTGCGGTCGAGACCCAGGTGCTGATTCAATCAGATGCGACTGCAGCAAAAGGAACTGTCAATCGGGCAGGTCTGGGAAAGGCCCGTCACATCCAGACGAGGTTCCTGTGGTTGCAGGAAAGGGTCAGCATGGACCATCTGAGGGTGGAGCATACCCCTGGCAAGTCCAACAGGGCGGATGCTCTAACAAAGAGCATTCCAGGTGTACAGATGTCTGAGACCATGCGAAGGTGTGGTTATGTTTTCCTTAACCAGCGTAGCAAGGGACAGCTTAAGCTACTAGAAGGCTAAGGTCCCTGGCCAGACTCCGCTACCTATATTGCTGTGCGAGCGTGTACAGAGACGCTCTTCCAGCAAGGAGGAGTCATGATATGTATAGTCATAATTGCCCAATGCGCTGATTGCACTCCGTGTGGTTTTGGCTCAAGAAAAGGGTGCGCTCCGCAGTGCACCCCAGAGCCGAGATATTGCATTTTGATCGCTCGCTCGCTTCACCGGAATTTTGTGAGGTGCATCGGCTTCGACTGGCGGATGTCTCAGCACGACTGCGGCTTCCTGCAGCGGGACCGGCCAGTGAAAACCCAGCCAGCCGTTTTGAAGAGAAAGTGAGACATTTCAGTGGAGGCCACTCGCCCGTGGGGGCTGTTTTTGTTGCATGTTTGAAAAGGTTTTTGGGTTTTTGGGGTCTGTTGTTTTTTAGTGGTAGAACTCACTCCGCGAGTTTCTGGACTTTAAAACTTTTTGGGAAGACTATTTTGGTGGTGAAAAAAACAATTGGGACAGTTTTGGGCCAAACCACTCAGATCCGCTTTTCTCTTCTGTTGCTTCTTTGGGCCTATCGACCTCCATAGCTTTCAGCTGTTGCGGAAAAACAGCACCACCAGACCACCACATCCCAACCATTGCTTCTTGGACAGAACTTGGGGTTTTTGACCTGGTCGAACAAGCAGAACAGTTGGGGGGGGGGTGCTGGGTATTATTGCCAGACCAAAGGCTGACCTTGTTTGACCAAAGTGAATTGACCCTTTGACCTGTTCATTTGTCCTGTTTTGGTCCACTTTTAGTAGCGGTTACCTTTTTGTTGTTGCGTGGAGGTCTCCAATTCTCTGCGAACTGTGTTGGTTGCGTATGCTAACTTATTGTTACTCACTGAAGTGGATTCTCCACTAAAAGTGGTCACCCCAAAAACGGTTTCCGGTGTCCGACCATGGGCAACTTGGAGGGGCTGCTGAAATCTTGACCTCAGGTTGAGGGATTTTGTTTTCACGACCGTTCCCCCTAGACCATAAAATTACCTATAAATCTAGCAGTATATATCCCCATTCTTTTCAGGGATCCTTCTTTCTAGAAACCACCAAAAACCCTTGGGAAATGCCTGGGTTTTTAAACGAACGATGGCTGAAAAGAATGGATAAGGAATCAACCCCTAGAATAAAATCCCGACATTTTGGGGGGATCTCCGACTTTTTTGAGGGTAGTTTGAGGGTCCAGGTTGCGAGGCAATCCTTGCCTTTCCACCGCACCATTTGTTTTTTCGATTCTGCCAGCTTGGGAACATGAATGACATGGGAAGGACTTGAAAGGACACCTGATTGCCATTTTGGGGTCTTTTCCAGGCGAGCCTGAAAACCCGATCCTTTGGGCAAAACATGGTGTGCTTTAAGTGATGCAATTCATCTTAATTATGCATATGGGTTTCCAGACAAATTGTCCACCCCCTCAACTGCTCACTCAGCAACGCTGTTGGATTGGAAAAGACAAACATTCTGCCAAACAGGGCTTGTATATAGATCGTTTCTGAGCGAAAACACGCAGATGCAGTGACGGGTGTTTCACACTCCTGTCTCATGACTCGTTTGCATAAAGAGGAGGCCTGTCTTGTGATTCCTTACATTTTACTCCCCTACAAATGAACATGGAACCCATGTTGGGGTCCCCCAAAGGCTCCTCTAAAAGTGGTGGGTTTGTTGGGTTCTATGTTTTACTGTGGAGTAGGTATATACCTGAACCCTCCGACATTTCCGACCAAAAATGGATTCCCAAGTCATCGGGTTTCGACATTTGCCAGGACGGTCTGCTGCCCAACAAGACCTCGGCCTGTGGGTACTCCAACAGCGGCGCCTAGCACGGAATACAGTCCATTTGGTGAATATGTTTGATTTCCCCCCTGTTGGTTTTAAAAGGAATCGATCACTGGGCATATTGGTTTGTCAGTTTTTTTAAGGTACCCAAAAATGTTTGGCTAACAAAAAAACCAAGAGGAATCTGGGTCCAGTTGATTAAGAATATGCCTGGACCCTCAAACTACCCCGAAAAGGACATCACTCATAAGGGACAAAACAACACAACGAATGCAGGTAGCTGTTGAACTTCTGGGAGGGGCGTGCCAGCATGTTTTGTCGTCGTCCAGCACCCGGGTCCCATGCCGTGTTTTTCCCTGTTGGGGATTCACTGCCTTTTTGGTTTGAATGGGTACCCCGCCCCCAACAAACACAACAATAAACCGACAGGTTTGGAGAGATGGCCGCTTCGTGTCAAGAGCATCGGTACACTTGGAAGGGGATAATCCAAGTTTTGACGTGGACTGACACTTGTGCCTTGACCAGCTTGCGGGAAAACACACATCCAATTGGAGGGGTCATGTTTAGACATTTGCAGACACATGGCTGTGATCATCCCACATCTCAAGTACTGGTGAAACCTACTCTCACTTTCCCAATGTGGCAACCATTTTTTAGTCATGGCCATCTCAATACCATTGATTGTGACTCAAATCCGCCATAGTAAACCTCAACCCCCCCCCCCCACACCCCCGCACACCCATCCCCACCCACTCACCCACCCCACCCCACCCCACCCCACCCCACTCCACCCCACCCCACTCCACCCCACCCCACCCCACCCCACCCCACCCCACCCCACCCCACCCCATCCCACCCACCCACCCACCCAAGCACCCACCCACCCACCCCCCAAACAAACCAAAACAACATAGTACTCCCCAAAGAAAAGTAAACCCAAAAATCATAGAGTACTGAAACCAGTACTTTACCCCCCCCCCCCGGACAGTACTTAACCCCCCCCGCCGCAAAAAGAACAAAGACACGGGGGAGAAAACCCCCCCCCAAAAAAAAACACAATGTGTATCTACCTATGTATAAATATATATATATAGATATATATATATATACATATATATATATATACATACATAAGCAAGAGACACGTCCGCCTGCAACTCTTCCCCATCGCTTTCCGGCTCGAGGCCTGAGCTGCCGCTTCGCCCTGGTGGACGTGGCCGCGGAGGAGTCCTTCACCGCGTGGCCCAACCCCTGCTTCACCATGCCGCAGGCGACTTTTGGCCGTCGGCGTCGTTGAACGGCGATTTGTGTTTTTGGCCGTGGCTTTTTTTTTCCCCCGGGGCGGCTAGGCGGCTATAGGGGATCTGATTTTTCTGCGGCGGCTTTTGGCCGTTGTTTTTTTTGGCCGGGGCGGCTATAGGGGATCTGATGTTTTCTTTCTGCGCTTTGGGTGAGGTTGGGTAGAAAAAAGCCGCGACAGGAGTCCAGTCTGTCTCCGCCCTTTTTTTTTCCGGTGGGGTTGGAGAGAAAAGAATCGCTGCAGGCGTCCTCTTTGTTTTGGGTCAGCCAGGGCACCTGGACCTGAAAGAACTACCTGGCGAACAATGGGTGATTGCAGCCCAAACTTATGGTTGGACTCGTCCTTTTTTTTTGAGGGTACCTGAACCCTCAAACTACCCATAAACATTGATGATTGCAGCCCACACTTTCTTTGATTGGTGGTTTTCCCTTTTTTTTATGGGTGGTTTGAGGGTCAAGGGAGACAAATCGATGGGTCAGGCTGGTTTAGTGAGTTCTGTGCCCCAGTCAGGTTCGTTGGGTTTGCTTGCTGGGGGTTGCTTAGTTTGGTCAGTAGATGGGTTCCAATGGAGTTTAGTGTTTTGTTGTTTAATGATTCCATTTACCACTTGGATGTTCGTTGCCAAGTTAGTAAGTGGCTAGTCAGGTACGACCCCGTCATAGCAAGGTTACCCCACATTCACGGGGGACTTATAAGTGGGTTAGAAAAAAGTGGGTTAGAACCAAACGATTACCTTCTTGCTAACTTGGCGAATCGAAGGCCCAAGAAGGTCCCGTTTTGGAAGCTTTCGCATCGGCGTCCTCAATCGGGCGAGCAGCACCTAGTTGGCTTCTGGCGAGCTGTCGGCTCAACCCATCTCAAGGCGGCAGTCAGACCATCTTCCAACATGGGCTCGCCATACTTTGGCTGCTGAAACCATGGCTGCTGAACATAGGGTTTCTTAGGTGCAGGACTTTTGGAAGGGGCCTTTTGGCGCTCTTTGGGTTTCTGGGCAAAATACAATCGATCGGCTTGTCTACAAATTGGAGGACACCCCCCCAGATGTTCCACAACAAAGACTCACCCTAGCCAGCACCCTCCAACTACTGCTTTTTGGACAGTACTTGCCATTTTGGACATGGGAAAAAGCAGTTGGTGGGGAGGGGGTGGTGCTGGTGGTTGAGCTTTTTCTTAAGCGTGTTTTTGGTTGCCTTGTCATTCACGCGGGGGGCAGGACTTGGAAGCTGACTCAAGACTCCATTCAACTTTTGAGGGTGGGCACTTTCCAGAATGCAAGAAGCTGCATCCGGACCCTCGACTAGTTTGGGCAATTTGGCGCCCGATTTCACCCATGTTGGGGGGTCTCTTACGTGGGAGTTCCTGATGTTAGGTCCGTGCATTTGTAGAAATGTTTGCCCGCAATCACGTCTGCCATGGTCAAAGACAGGTTCCTCTTGTGGTTAACCTTGGGATGGTCATCCACCTGGTTGTTGGATCCTGAATGACCATAGTGATTCCTATTTTTAAGAGCCATGACCCAATCGGCCATGGCTCATTTCTTGCAAGTTGTTTTGATGTGAATGTGCTCCCTACGCACAATGCCCACTTTTTTTCAGGGTATGATGTTAATTATTTAGTACAAAAGCGATCGGCACAACTCATCCTGGAAAACCGATCGGTTTTCAAAAGAAATACCAACGGAAAGCGTTCCTGGACCCTCAAACTACCCAGAACAAATGGACATCACCCCACAATTGTGGGGCAACAACCCATGTTTAGTCCAGTAGTTTAAAGGTTCAGGTTGGTATTTGGTAGCCCTCACGAAGGACATGTGGTCCACCTGGTTCGAAGCGGTTTCCCCAGACGCAGTGGGCTTTTTTGCTCGGACGAACGCCTGTTGGGTTCCCGGAAGAAGCCGAAGGAACACCCACGAAAAGGACACCACACTCAAGTGTCATTCTCACAATCTTTTTGGGAACAAAAAGCGGCGGAAGCTTTCCTTGGCTGCGTTTCTTGAAGGTCTTTTACCAATTCGCTTCGTGCTGGGTAATTGGGGATGGTTTCTCTCATATCCCAGAGGGTCCACTTGGGAGGATCCTCAGGAGGTACTTGGACCCCCTTAGTATGGTATCACCTATGGCGCAGTTGCAACTGCGCAGCCGCAACAGCAGGCGGACACGGACGGCAACGGCTGGATCATCGCCACGTCCGGGTATGCCCCCGCTGGGGGCTGGCCCAGCTATGTGCTTCTTGGGACTCGAGTTAGAGACGACTTTGTTCGGATGGGCCGGTTGCCGGTTCGATGTTTGGGCAAATAACGAGGTCACCGATTCGGGCTGGGTGGGGCCAAATTCAGCTTACTTCTGGTTTATGGATAGCACTGATAGTCGAGAATATGTTGAGGATACGTGAAGTGGAATGGAACTGCTGTGTCATGCAAATTCATGGACCTCTTCCGTTGATAATTCAGTCTGCCTTTATTTAGGCACTTCCCTTTCAAACTCATGGAACAAGCGACTCCCCAGCTGAGGCATACCCACTTGCGAGTAAACGCGCTAAAAACCCAAGCCCTGAGGGATGGTTTTCTTAGTACTCCGAGTCATGCAACTCATAACTGAAGCAACCACCCGTGTGCTTGCGTGCGGAGTTTCGCCACTGTAGTAGGCTTGCCTAGGCAAAACCAACGGCAAAACCAAGAGGGAAGGCCTACTAAAGTGACACTGGAAAGCCTTGGGGTAGTCCATCTCGAGATCTCCGAGGGTCATTCTGATCCCTTGCAGGTCCATCATGAAAACGAAAGTGACCCGGGACCTGGAAAACCTAGACCAACGTGGTGGTTTTTATGGGTGGGGAGTCCTTTCCACAAGCGATAATTACGGACCCATCGATTTGTTTGCCCTCAAGTCCAAAAGCGTTCTTCAGATGGCACCAGACTCGCTGGACACAAGACATGCATCCCACGCCCCAGACATCAGACATTGCACGGAGACATCACCGGGCACCAGACATGATTGGTTGCGTCAGCATGGACTCTTTCCACAATTCCCGGTTGATTTGCCCAGGCGGGAAGGCTACAGTCAGGACGGAGCCCGCGCGCTGCTCTTTCTCTTGAAGGCCGATTGGCCGATTGGTAAGCCATGGGGGGTGCTGGACCCCAGGCCCTCATTGGATTGAGCGTCTGCCCAAATCCCGACCTGGACCCTCGCAAACATCGTTGGCGATGCCCCTTTTTCACGGGCACCTGCACCCTCCCCCCTAGAGAAAACGTCAACCATTGCAGGTTGATCCATTTTTTCGGTCGGGTCGTGCAGATCCGGGCCTGTACACCAATCCCCGATGCGGCGCGCTCGCGACGTGCGCGGGACGCGTCCGAGAGGCGGAGGTGCTGGCAGAGACTGCCCAGGGCCAGGCCTTGCGGGACTCCTGGCGCGCTCAGGTGCCCCTGGCGCGCTCCTGGTCCTGTCGGGATTTGGGGAAAATGTTGGGGGAAGCCAACCGCGAGGCGCAGCTTTTGGTGCATTCTGCCAAGGGATGTTACATGGTTGCTGTTGGGAAACATTGAAAACATGTTTGATCTTATTGTGGTTTAGTGGTTGAAATCCAAATCCACTCAACTGCTAAAATTTAAATTGTTTGCTCCCCTTCCAACGTCAACCAAGGAAGCCGCGGACCGGTTTTGAGGTGTAATGTCGACATATGTTGACCCCATATCAACCAACCAACCAGTTGAGTACTAGGGATGGGGTTACGCCACTCGAAGAGTGGTGCGTTACGCCGGCAAAGGAATCTCACCACAACTGGTTTAACCTCACTCCACTGGGCCTTTTTGGGGAACACAATATTTGTCAGAACCCTCATAAGAACCCTTGCACCAAGGTTATCACAATCATGCTGGAGTGGTTTGGTGGCCTTTGATTTCCTCCCTACACAGCGAGGGGTTGAATGGGTTGGTGTTGTTACATTGAGTTATAGGTACAAGTTGTCCTGAAAAAAATACGTATTGTAGCTGCTTTGTTCATTTAATTTGGGTCTCATGTCAGTCAAGACGAGCCAGAGACCACCCCATCATGACTCGCAGGCGACGGCATGAATCCAGCACGCGACCTGCGCAGGTTGCTCATGTGTGCACTTCTTCAAAACGGCACGCACGAATTTTGTCCCAACCTCCTTTCATGGTTGTTGCTGGGAAACATTTGCCCATTTTTGCTTATTGTGGATGAGTGGTTGAAATCCAACCACTTCGCTGCTATCTTTTTTCATTTTTTGCTCCCCTAACGTCAAGCAAGGTTAAGGGGACCCTCAAAATGGTGGGTTTTCTTTTTGGACTTCCCTTAAAGCCACCAAACCAGGGTACCCTCAAAGAAGACAGCCCACCCATATGAACCTTTACAACCAAGAGCTTTGACCCCTTGCTCCAGTTCTTTGGAGTTTGGCCTAGACCTTGGACGAAAGCCAAGAGAGACATGCAAAAAGTGCACATAGCAAGTACTCCGGGCTTGTCCGGGCTGGGTACGTCTGATAGTGAGAGTCCCCAAACGGGTTCCCTATTTTGGACACACACAACTTCGTGACACAACTTCGGCGCTTCTAAAGATTCGTTTTGCATCGTCGCACGCATGAGGATGTGTGCAAACAACAAGTTGGGCTCCTCCAAGATTCAAAGCTGTCCCCGGATTCAACAACGCGGACCCTCCAACTACTAGTACCTATAAAAAGAGACATCTCCAGCCATATGTTTGCGGAAAACACCCATTTTTAAAGTCGGGTAGTTTGAGGATGTAGGAAGCCATGCCGTGTTTTGCACCTGAGGTCTTTTTCATGAGACTCCTGTCATGTCGCAAGTCGCTAAGATTGGTATGGCACCACCGACATCACCGAGAGCGGCGGCCCGGTGAAGAATGGCAAGGCCATCTTCCCGGGAGACACGGGTTACGCACCTTGGCGTTCATTGGCTCGCTTGGAGCATCCCCGCCCCTCAAACGTTGAATTGGGGGAGGAGGGGGGGGTGATCCCTATAATTCCATGTTTGGTCCTGATGGGGAATACTAGATGAATGGAAATGCGGGCCCCCGTCTTGAAGGCAACTGAGACCATGATCTCCCCTTGTTTTCCACGACGGGGAACGGGGTTGGGCAATCCCTTAGTCACTTGTGCTTTGGCTGGGGTGTGGCCTTGGCGCTGTGCGTTGTGCGTTGCGCCTTGTGTGTGTCACGCGTCTCACGTGTGGGAGGGTACCTACGCGATCAGCTTTCTCTCAGACCCCTTGTGCGCTGTGACAACCTGAGGGAGCTAAATGGTTGCGTGGCGTGCCAGCGCCTTGTTGAAAAGATGCGACTGAGCCGGGGTTGTGGTTGAAGACTGCCTCATCGGCAAAACCATGCAATGCTTCCAATAGAAATGTAGGACTCCTTTGTTGTGGACGCTTTCCGTCTGGGTAATCGGGGGTGCATTGGAGGCAATCTTTTCTCCTTGCACTAAAGGTTCAAATGCGCAGCGCTCAAGAGTCAATTTGGAATTCGATTTGTTTGTAGGTGGTTTTACTACCTTGTCGCGTTCACAGAAAAGCCAATATGGGTGTATCTTTGTTAAGGGGACCCTCAAAATGGTGGGTTTTCTTTTTGGACTTCCTTTACAGCCCCCAAACAAGGGTACCCACAAAGAAGACAGACCCCCCATGTGAACCTTTACAAGCATTTTGGTAGAACAAGAAGTCACTGATGATTCACCTGTAAATTCCGACAAGCTTTCTGGTTTCAACCATGATTTCATTTCCACAGTAGTTTCCCGGGAAAGCCTTGGCACCCGGGGCAAGGCATTGTCCTCATTAAAGTATTCCTGCAACCCCCCAAACAAACAAGCAAGCAAGCAAGTAAGCACACAGGCAAGCGAGCACGCACACAAACAAGCAAGCAAGCAAGCAAGCAAACAAAGACAAACAAACAATCAGTCAAACAAACAAGCAATCAAACAAACAAACAAACAAAAACCAACCAACTAAACAAACAAAACAAACAATCAATCAAACAAACAGACAGACAAACAAACAAACAAACAAACAGCCAAAGCACACACTGTATGGCCAGTTGGTTGGATCTCCGGACTTTAATTTTTTGGGAAACAGAGGATTTGCCATTAAGCCCACAACAAATTAAACTTGTTGCAGAGGGCTCAACAGCAACCAAGGAAAAAACAAAAAACAATCAACCGATTCCAGTTTTGGCATGTAAGCGTCTTGCCCAAGTGGTGTGCATGTGTGTTAGCGTTTCTGGGGGGTGTTTTGCAATCCGCGTCCCCCTTATTGTTTCGCGTGTGTTTTTTCTACCAGCGGTCCGAGACCATCTTCAAGAACAGTAACACAGTCGACAGCAGCAACCCCATGCGGATGCCGACCACTGTCGGCTCCTGCTTCAGCAGCGACACTCTGGTGGTAGGCACGCAGATCGGTTTTGGACGCGTTTTCGAGTCCTCAAAGTACCTGGGATGGATTCTCACTAGAGGTCCAGGCGAAGGTCGTTGCAACATAGCTTGTAAGTGTCCGTTGCAGTGGGTGGGTGCGTGCGTGGGTGGATGATTTGGGAGATTCACTGAGCATTGATTCATGGAAGGTGCAATGCCGCACGAAATGCTTGCATGTGGGTGGTTCCATCATCATGTTCAGGACTTTCAAGTGCAAGCCAGTCTTGTTGCAGATGGTTTTGGAGATTCTTGGATAGCACACTTTTGGAGATTGCCCAGTGGATCCGCCACAACTGGGGGTGCTATCTGATTGCTTACTATGGCTTACACACTTTAGCTTGGGGCTCTCCTGGTAGGGTAGTTTCCCACCACTGGTAGGGTAGTTTCTCAAAATAGATTTCGGACTGCTTTTGGTTGGTATCTCCAAGGACACCAAAAGGAGAACTAACCATTCGGGGCCCTAGTTTGAAAGATTCCCATTTGACTATGATTTGGAGATATGCGGCATGCGGTTTGTGAGAATGCTGACTAGGTTTCGTGGTATAGTGGAACCAAACAATGACATTATCGAGAAGGTGTACGCAGGGGTTGCTTCAAATGCATTTCGCCCCGATCATATGTGCCATGGTCAACCGGATGCGTTCATGGAAATTGTTCAAAACAAGGTTTGCCCACACTCTCACACTCTTAAAAAAAAAGGGGGGGAAAAAAACACGGGGTGATTTCCCTTTTGACATGCTAAGCGGAGTTCGAGGGTGTAGGTAGTCATTTGTTGCGGGCTTGGCCCTTTTTAGTGGCAAACAAGTGGTTTGGCGACTTTTCTTGGCCAGTCCACTCGATCGCTGGTGAGTCCACTCCCGAACCCCCCCCTCCGGTAGGAACTACCACCACCGCAGACGGCGGCACAAGCGGCGGCACAACCGGCGGAACCGGCGATAGCACGACCCCGAACAACGGCGCACTGGACCGCGGGGGCTCGCCGAAGGTTTCTTGCGCGATAGTTCTGATATGGTTTTCACTCCCAAGCCGGGTTCCCTATCAAGAAAACCCGTGTCTGAACTCTGCTATTTCAACCGTGGGAATTCACCCCTTCGCCTTTTTCACTGGCTGTCCCGTTTCGGAATGTTCATGCGGGTCAGGGCCGCAGGGCCTGCTTTTTTGGGGTCCAAAATGAAAAGCAAGCCATCCAGCGCCCCAAAAACAAAAGCAAATCGACCAGTGGACGTGGTTTCAGAAAACAACCATTTGGGTTTGTCCTCATGAAAATTGTAACTAATTGGGCCGGACATCCAAGTACCAACATAAGGACTTCATTCCCTGCATGGTTCTTGGCATGTGTTTCACTTGTTGGGGGAATTTTGCTGGCTCATCAGTGCGGGGCTGCAAAGAACAACGTTTGTTGAAAACAGCCCAAGGGTGGGGGCAATTCAGAGGCAAGGTCAGCCAAAAGCTGGCCAGGCCATGCAAGCCAAAGAGGGTATAGGCAACTCTGCCATGCCTTGTGTGTCAAAGAAAAACTCACATGGAATGATCTCGCGGCCGTTTCTGAGCAATCAGCACCCTTTCCGGCTTCAGGTCGCAGATCCGTGTTTGGCCCTCACTTTTTGACCCGGAATCAGACTTCGTGCGGTTTTCCCTGTTGAGTCTTGTCAAGCCTTTGGCACTTCTTGGCGATGCGCTTGTCATGGCCAATGTCCGCTTTGCTGTGGCCGCAAGGCGCCGGAAGCGACTCGCAACTTGAATGCTGAGTCATCCTTTCAGGCGAAGATCGTGGCGAAGCCACGCCAAAATACGAAACCGGCATGGTCTATCCAGCCTGAATGCTGCGTGCCAGGTCCATCCATCCACCTTAGCCTTCCAGCAAGGCATGACATGTCGCAGCGTTGTCTCTGTAACTGATCCGTCAACGTGGGGAGGCGGTAGTCATCCAGTGGATCAACCTGGGGCTGTGTTGTTTGAGGGGGTTCGGGGTTCGGGGTTGGTTTAAAGGAAACCAGTTGGACAACAAAGCCAACGCTTGTTCAGGACTGGTCCAAAGCCGACGTTTTAAGCTGCTGGCTCCAGCTTTTCCAGGACGCAGCCATTGGCCACAGCCTCTCGGTGGGCTGCGCACTGCTCCTGGTGCTCTTGCTGCAAGGCGGGGTGAGCGGGTGAGTGGCTTCGGGCTTGGGGCTCCGGGCTTCGGGGTTGCTGAGGGTGGTCGATTTGAAGCTGTACCCTCGAACAACCCATGAAAACGGATTGTGGGCAGGTCCAGAATGGGGCGATGTCCCTTTTTCACGGGAAGTTTGAGGGTCCAGGAAGTTTGTTGATAATTTACTTACAAGCCCCCCTGCTCAGTTGGGGTTAAGCTTATTTGGGGGTGAACAACACCCAATTGGCGGTAACCACTTACTAACGTGGCAGATCATCCAACTGGCTCCCCGAGTTTCTGGATTTCAGACACTCTTTAAGTCTTGTGGTTTCCTTTTAGAGCAGCCCCAAAAAAAGGGTACCATCAAAGAAAACACACCTGTATGTATGTGTATGGTTCACCCAAATCTTTCACTGCGGCCCCATGCTTTTCACGACCCGAGGGATCCGGATCGGATTGTTTCCAGCCAAGTTGGAGAGTGAACGTCACCCGTTTACATCCGTTTACACAACCTAGGCCACCAAGATGTGCTCGAAGGCGCCACCAAAATGTGCTGTGCAAAGGAGCCTGAAACAGTAGCCGCAAACATGAGGTGGGCTCCAAAATGAACTCCCTGGGACCCAGTGAACTCCCTTCTGCTCCTTCGGGAGTGTCCGGGTCCAGGAGCTTTCTTTAAGCCTGGCCCAGTTCTTTGCGGCCATGGTTCGCAAAAACCGCCCGATGGATGGATGCGAGGGGTGTGTTTTGGTTGGGAGGTACGGAGAAAGCAACCGGAGCACCAGTCCAAATGAGGGAAATTTGTATTCCTTGTGTTTCCACTGGGGATCTCTGTGGAGTCGGGAGTTGGTTTTGCTCAACCAGGCGTTTCAAACCCAACGGACTTAGTCCATGGTGTACCGCAAGAGAAGCAGCCATGAAGCCATTGGCAGCTGCCCGGCACGGTCTTGAGTCAGCCTTTTGAGTTGAAGGAAAGAGCTTCAGTTGGGGGGTCAACCACAAACACAACTCACTTCCTGAGTTCATACGGACTTTAAACTTGTTGAGAAGACCGTTTCAGCGGCAAAGAAGCAGTTTGGACTTTGACCCATCCACTCAGGAAGTGAGACAAACACAAACACAAACACACAGACGCACACAGACACATAGAGAGAATCAACCAGTCAGGCCAAAACATGTTCCGCTGAAGAAATTGTGCTGGGTTTCCCCTCAAATATGCGGATCGTTGGATGCTGCCTCCAGGCTAGCTGGCTCCTGGCCAGGCCAGTGAGCGCTGGACATTTGAAGACCCGTTCGGCTGTGACGCCCCAAGGCAAACGGGAGGCATTTGGCAACGTGCTCGAAACCCGGCTAGATGAAGGTCAAATCCTGAAGCTACTTAAGTTGCTTGAACATCCAAGTGATTCTTGAAATTCTCACCCGAGTCACAACCAAAACCGATTCGGGTGCATGAAGGTGAGCAAGGGACAATCCCAACCCTACATAGCTGCGACCGCCTTCTTAATTCTTTACATGGTTCTGGGTAGACCATGTTGATACCGGGTTTTGATTATGACTCCCAATCATTGGGAAATGGCAGGCTCGCCTCGCACATACCCGCGTGTCTTGCTTTTGAAGGGCAGGTCAATACCAGATCTGTCCGTTGGAGACACTGCAGTTTTAAAACAAGCACTTTTGCTGAAGCGGCCGGAACGACTCATTTAGAATCGAGCTCAGTCAGAAGCAATAGCAGCTTCAGAAAGAAGAAACAAATGGCAACACGAAGCGGGTGTGTCCAAGCTTGCACCGTATGAAAAATATTTTCACGCCCCGAGGTGTGAACCAACGGGAGGTAGAGAGAACTCATATCGAGTTCAAGCCTTGGGAGTTTCCGGAGTTTCTGTGTTGCAAGCGTGGTTGTTGTTGGGAAGCATTTTGCCATTTTTGATCTTATTCTGGTTTAGTGGTTGAAATCCAAATTCACTTAGCTGCTATACTTTTTCGATTTTTGCTCCCCTGCCACCGTCAACCAAGCAAGTGATGGCTACACGTCCTCACCCGACTTGAGATATCCCGGGCAGCGTGTTGGTTTTGGGACTGTGCCAACATGGGTCCAGCTTCAGCCAAGTTGCACATGCTGAAATTAGAGTCCCGCTTTCCACCCTCTCGGAGGCTGGATTTAGACCCTCAAGCTACGCATATTTGGGGAACTCACCGCATGTTCTCTGGGGCAATAGCCCATTTTTGGTCGGGCAGTTTGAGCATCGGTCCAGGTATTCAGTTGAGGAAAGGTGTAGCTTCCTGCCTGCGAGGCTGAGCACGGATCTAGGAGAGACTGATGGGGATCTAGGTTTGTCTCACGAATCGGACCCCCCCAACTGGCACCTGTTTCCTTTTGGTTTCCCTTTAAACCAACCCAAAAAAAAGTACCCTCACTCCCACTAACATGGCACCCGACAGGGGATCCCTACGAGAGGAACATGATCTTCCAGGTAGCCTCTCACAGGTGCTACGTTAGTGGAAGGGAGGGTACCCTCACAAAGACATAATCATGGGCAAACTGTAGCGAATGGGTTTCCCCTGGCGTAACCTTGGGCTTGTGCTGTTGGCCAAGTTTGTGCCTTTGGTTAGCCAATTGCGGTATACAACCCCCAAAAAACAAGGTTAACTTTGGGGGCCTTAGAAGTGTACTACAACCTAGGTTGCCAGCAACTGGCTAGCTTGGCGAATCCAACACCCAAGTGGGCATCCATGTAATGATATGTTAGCCTGAATCCGTACAGTCGCGCGCACACACACTCTCTTTTCATGGTCGCTTGTTTTAGCCAAGCCTTTAGCGCCACTCTGCCACAAAGACATGCGCGGATCAGTGAACAGGCTGACACGGCTAGATGTTTCTTTTGAGACTCGGCACCCTTGGGTTTTTATGAAGAAAACCTACCAGGAGATCCTTGGGCCAAATCGGTTTGGACATCAGAAAGTCTGGACCGAACGACCCACAAAAAGTGTGGTTCAACTTTTCTTGGCACGTTTTAACACGCTGAAACAAGTCCCACCACCTGGTTCCCAATGGATCGGCCTATGTCCGAACCTCACAGCGTGCCTAAGGGACCCGAATGACTGACGTCCTCCTGGTTTCGAAGCCATGGTGCCCTCCCAAAAACAAGATGGACTACTCCCATGTGGGGAAACGGGACGCTGAGCAACACATGGTGGTTGGGAAACGTTTTGCAACCATTTTGATCTTATTGTGGTTTAGTGGTTGAAATCCAAATCCACTCAACTGCTAAAATTTGAAATGTTGCTCCCCTTCCAACGTCAACCAACAACATGGCGCAGTCCCAAGTGATCCATACCGCGCCCAGTGTCCGTGCATCCCTCCGCGCATTTTGGGTGCCAGTACCTACCTCGCTCCAAATCGCGCGCGAGAAAGCTTCGGGCTACGGAAGGTTCCCCGAGTATTGCCAGTGACCCCAAGAACTTGCCGGGAAAACTAGAGCATGCACTGAACTTCAGGAGTTCACTGGTTTCACTGGCATTTTTTGGGATTCCAACGTATCACTCGACATGACCTGTGCTTTGACTTTTTGTACTGGGCCTCACTTTCCGGGGCGGGTGAAAATTATTCGCCCCGCGGACAGGCGAGCCAGCCTGAGGTCCTGCATGCATTTGGCCGAATATGTCATGCATTATAAGGTTTGCACTCAACCCCTTCAATTTCGAGGTGTAGCTTCCATTTGGCCAAGACGATGTTTTATTTTCCCCTGTTGGTTTTAAAGGGAATCTATCACTACTGGAAATATGTTTATTTTTGCCAGGGGACTTGAGCAAATGGAGGGTAGAGAATCAATGTCCTACAATTCTAGCAATATGGCTGTGGGTCAACACCCATGAGATCCCATTTTGGGGTTTTCGGTGCACCCGAACCTATTTTAGTGGGGATTGCGATGTTCATGGCCATCTCTTCTTGCTCAGACAAAGCAATTTGGCTGAAGATTCTGAAACTGCCGCACATATCGAGAGGCGGGAGCTCCCTCGCGTCCACCAAAGTTCAGCGACATGACAGGCTCATAACATCATGTCTTGTGTTTGGAGTTGACAGGAATTCGCGGGGTTGTACGTTAATTATTTAGCTGCTCAGTAGCACCCTCAACCGTGTCCCAACTTGCCTGCTTGTTCAACCAACCAAGATCCCGTTGGTACGGCAACCAAAAAGCAGAGAGGGCTTCCCTGTTCTACTGGGGTCTGGGCAACCGAGATTCCCTCAGCACATGTACCAGGCTCAAGGCGAAATAAGAATCTATTCTGAGTTGGCCAGTTTGTTTCTGCGCCCCAACTTGGCTGGCTGTACCTTATGCTGCCTGCAGCTGGCAGCTGATATCAGAGAACTGCCAAAGAGCCCCGCGAATCGCGGATCGCAACCGCACTGCGCAGACCAAACATTGTGAGCTGGGACAGCGGGGTGACTCATTGGATTAGTCTGAGCTTGGCTGTCTTGTGTGAATCTCCGAGCTTGAAACCGTCCATGTCCAACGCAGGCATGACGAAAGATGAGCCACAATCAAAACCCGGGTAGATGAAGGTTAGTAAGGCACTGTAGGGGACAATCCCAACCATAAATAGCTGCGGCCGCCTTCTTATTTCTTTACATGGTTCTGGGTAGAACATTTTAAAACCGGGTTTTTATTATGACTCAGATGTTGCTTGTTCTTCGCTAGGTCTTTGAAGAATGAGGCCATGTTTGGCACCTCAGGGAAAAAACGAACAGGGCTCCCTTTTGGCTTTGTGGAGCACAAACTGGCCCCGCCTTTTTTTTAAGGTCCTGAGTGGTTCGTATTACTTACCGCCACTTTTCTGAACCTCCACTTCACGACGTGTGTTTTTTTGTGATGGGCTTCCCCTTGGCTTCATTAGACCTTGCTCTCTTTTCTGAGAGCTTTTCGAATTCAAGCAAGAGGGAAGTGATGCCATCCCCAATGGATCCAAGTTATCCTTTTAGTAGGGAACTAGCTATTGTTTATTGGTGTTTAAAGGGTGGTTTGCTTGGTTACCTACCATACAGGTAAATGAATCCACTGGGAATAGGTGTTTCCTATGTGCCGATTTTGTCGCATTATTTATGGTTGATTGATTGATTTGATTGATTGAATGATTGATTGATTGATTGATTGATTGATTGATTGATTGATTGATTGATTGATTGATTGATTGATTGATTGATTGATTGATTTGATTTGATTTGATTTGATTTGATTTGATTTGATGTATTTATTGATTGTTTGATTGATTGATTGATTGACTTGATTGATTGATTGAGTGATTGATTGATTGATTGATTGGATTGGATTGGATTGGATTGGATTGGATTGGATTGGATTGGATTGGATTGATTGATTGATTGATCGATTGATTGATTGATTGATTGATTGATTGATTGATTGATTGATTGATTGATTGATTGATTGATTGGATTGATTGGATTGATTGGATTGACTGGATTGATTGGATTGATTGGATTGATTGGATTGATTGGATTATTTGATTGATTTGATTGATTTGATTGATTTGATTGATTTGATTGATTTGATTGATTTGATTGATTTGATTGATTTGATTGATTTGATTGATTTGATTGATTTGATTGATTTGATTGATTTGATTGATTTGATTGATTGATTGATTGATTGATTGATTGATTGATTGATTGATTGATTGATTGATTGATTGATTTATTTGATTGATTGATTGATTGATTGATTGATTGATTGATGGATGGATGGATGGATGGATGGATTGATTGATTGATTGATTGATTGATTGATTTGTGTAGTGATGCTTTCAATTTGGTCATTCATTTGTTTATGATTGTTTTGTTTTTGTTTGTATTTGTTAAATGAGCTTTCATTTCTTTATTGTCGTTATCGTCATAATTAGGATCATTATTTGTATCATGATTCGCGCCAGTGCCATTATCATTGTTAGTATGAATAGTAGTAGTAGTAGTTGTAGTAGCAGTAGTAGTAGTAGTAGCAACAGCAGCAGTAGTAGTAGCAGTACTAGTGCTCGTACTTGTACCAGTATTACGATCTTCACTAGTAATCTTGTTGCTTCTTCAGGGCTCCTTAAAAGATACATTTTGCCCATTTGAAACATGGCTTTTTCCATCAAATAAAGGCATCACCACCATTTACAAGGCCATGTTCAGGTGTTTTTCATGCATCCGGATCCCTGTTCTCGTTGTTTGCCTCGATTTTGGTTCGATGTCCGCGTGCAGCTCGCTTGCTCCGAGGTGTATCTGGCGGGCAACGTGCGGATTCTCGCGGCGTCGCCCAAGGCGCTTCGGGCTTGGGGCTTGGGGCTTCGGGCTTCCGAAGCCTGCTTTGGGTATGACCCTAGATGAATGAACCCATCTGCTAGGTCCCCCAGCAATTGGTGCCCGACCTCTCTCCGATTCTTTTTTGGTTGGGAGGGTTCCGAGTTCCCCCACTAAAATAAACTGCAGACAAAAGGGTGCCCTGATTCGAACCTCCCTGCTGGAGGACCTAGATTATATTGATAGGGGGCCTGGAGGGAGTTCCTCACAAAAGGGGGACACCCAGATTTTCATGAAGCCACCCTATTGCTAGGGCCTGGGGGCCCCTCCAACAGTGGCTGGATCTCCACCAAAGAGGGGACACCCACCCAAGAAAAACAACAACCAGCCGTTTATTCATCCGCGGTTGTCATTATCCTTTGGCCCACTTGGCGGTTTAGTGGTTGGGTTTCCATTTAACAAAGGACAGGAACATGGAACCCAGGATTCCTTTAAAGGAACAAGGTCTTCCAGGACCAGTGACGATGGGAGGGTAACCCTTGAATTGGTTTCGCTTTGGATTTGAGAATTTGAGCCCCCGAACCTTGGGGAGGGTAAATGGGAAACAACTCCTGAACACGTCCAAGCCAAATCACCAATCAGAAGCTGATTGATGCTTTGAACATGTCCCTGGTCACCTGGTCACTTGGTCACCTGGTCTGCCATCCAACCCCGGTCTCAGCAGGAGTGAGTTGGTACTTGGATGTTTGTTGCCAGCCAAATTCGCGTTTGTTGTCAGCCAATTGGAGCAATTAAGGGACCTCAATACCCATAAAAAAGGGGGACCTCACCCCAAGTTGTTTGGGGCAATGACATCTTTTTAAGGGAATTTTGAGGGTCCAGATATATATATATATATATAACCCCCTAGCAAGTTGCTAACCCCCCCCCGGGTTGTGGGTTACAATCGGGCGGTTTCCTTTGCAACTTCCTTGGCGAATCGGAGACCCAGGCAATCACGGCAAGCCCTTGGCACCTATGCCACCCTCAAACTACCCACAGCACGGAGTTCACCCAGAATCTTGAGGCAAAAACCAATTTGGCTGTGGTGGTCAAGAATGGGGGGTACCCCCAAAATGGGCTGCCCTGGTAAATGGAACCGAGGACTAAAACCCTGCGGTTTGCGGGTGCTTCAATTTTGACCCATACCCATTTGCTTCGGATCCCGGAAGTGGTAGCTCCTGAACATGGTGGGCCCTTTTTCGTTGGAGGAGTTGAACCAAAAGGAGCCCCCCGGCATTTTGAGGGGCCCATTCCTGAAGTACTCCCACCTGAGTCTTAGTGAAGCAACCACATCCAGTACCCTGAGTCGCTTTGGAGCCGTGGGTTGCTGGTCCTTTGATCCTTTCCGACGTGGCCGACCTGGCGACCCGAGCTCTCCGAGACTGGTCAAACCAAAAGTGGAATCCCCGAGAGTTCCCAGAAAAACGAACACCATGGTCTAGCTGGATCCAAGAGGTAACATACAATCCAAGCGTGCCTAAGCCTGTTTTACGATCTCGCACCAGCGAAACCATGGCAAGGTCCCCAGTAGTGCCCTTTTACTTTCATTTTTTTGGGGGGAAGGTTCCCCTACTAAACTAGACTACAGAGAAAAAAATCGGGTACCCTTACTCTAACCTCTCTACTGGAGGACCTAGATGGTATTCTTCTAGTTGACGCCTTGCTGCCTTGTGGTCTGCCACGAGTCGCTTCTTCTTTTTTTGGCTCAGGTGCAGTCCACCGGGGCGGACCCCATGATCCGCATGGCAGGCGCGCACGTGCTTTTCTTGGGCTCTTTGTCATGTTTTGTGTGTGTGTTTTTTTGTGGGGGGGTCCGCTTTTTTTTTTGGGGGGGGGGGTGAGGGTGGGGGCAGGGACCCCGGGCCCGAAAGAACCACCCATAAGCATGTGTGATTTATGGGGTGATGTCTGTTTTTCATGGGCAGTTTGTGAGTGAGACCTAAAGTGTTTTGGAGAGATCCCACCTCTTCGGGGAGGGAAACCAAAGAAAAGCCGAACCATACCTCAGTCGGTTTAGGATGGATCGTGAGTGGGTCTGTGGGTCCGGGGTTTGTTGAATGCTTGGATGCTCGGCCAAGTTGGTAAGTAGTTAGCCAATTGGGGTGTAACCCCCTGATAGCAAGGTTAACCCCACTTCGGAAGACTCAGTCTATTTCACCTGCCCGAACACCCAACTAAAACACTCCTGTTACAGTGCCTCAACCCCAAATTTGTGGTCCCACTTGCAATATTTGGGCTTGCTATAGAAAGCATTTTGCCTAATTCAGACTCCTGTGCCTGTTTCGAGGGTCGCTAGAAATATAAATTTGTGGTTTTGTATTTTCACGGAAAGGAAGTCCAGGCAACAAAAGATGACAACCATATCGCCAACAACAGGGTTGTATCGCCAACAACAGGGTTTCTCCTTCCAAGTTCTGATTCCAAAGCCCGGTGCTGCCCTACCGATGGAACCAAAAAGTAGGGCAAAGGTAGGGCAAAGGTAGGGCAAAGCAATCCTTTTGAACGGTGGTCATCTAAGGCCTTCCGCTAAAGGCCCTGTTTTTGCAGCGCTCCCCCAAGAAAAGTCAACTACATGCCGCCTGAACCGGTCAGCAAATTCAATACAAGCTAGATGTCAAAAGTCTACTTCAAGAGTCATACAACAGACGATTGCAAGCCAGATGGTTAAACACGCAAAGCATGAGTTTGTTAGTAGTTACATGTATACATCCAGCTTTTGCGCATAAGTCTTGCAAAAAAAAAGAGCGCAGCTAGCGTCAAAGATGCGCTGCAGGAGGTGTCCTTGGATGCATCACAGAGGGCCTAAACGCCGACGGAGCCTCGACTCTCGACCCGAGCGACTGCCAAGTGACAGCGTGGCGGAAGCTGATCCGCAGGGGCTACTTGGTGCTGACACTTGGGAGAGGTATTTGTCTTATCTTTCAAAAAAAGGTCTAGTGGGTTGGTTTGTTGGTTGGTTGGTTGGTTGGTTGGTTGGTTGGTTCAGCTCCAAGCCAACCCAAACCCACTCAAAGTCAAGCCTGGATGTCACCCACAAACTCCCAACTGTCACCCAATCAGAGCCAACAGGCAACCCCAGGTCAAGTGATGCTGGTGATGCCGGAGATGTTGCCAGCCCTGCACAAAACCAGCCTGTTTCATTATGTGCTGAAGGCCAAACGGACCAAGTAAAAAAGCGGACCTGGCACAACAAGAACCCCTCTATCCACTAAGGAGCAGGTGCAGCCATTGAGCGGCAACCATTTGGTTCCGAAAACTTGAGGAGCGGCATGCACCAGGAAGGTTGCCAAGACTGACTTTGCAGTCTGCCCTTCAGGAGCTTTGAAAGGCTTTCGAAGGCTTTGCGGACCTACTGTATTGGATGTGCCCTGTTTTGGGGGGACGCCTCAACTTGGTGCTTGTTGTGTTGGTCAACCAACAATGGGTACAAGCAGCAAATCGAACGACACACCAGCGGCTTAAGATACTTTTTTCTAGATGCACAGGATATGCATACATTGTGAATTTATATATATATATATATATATATATTTATTTATTTATTTATTTATTTATTTATTTATTTATTTATTTATTTATACACAAGCTAATCAATAGGTTATTGCATGACTGGTTTCTACCTTGTTGACGCGTTTTCTCCATGTGCCGTGGCTGTCCCACGGATGTGCGGCCGTGCTCGCGCCTTGCGAGCCTTGCGCGAGCCTTGTGCGCCTTCCAGCGCGAGGCTGGGGCTTCCGGGAGATGACGATCTACGCGCTGGTGGCCAAGCCCTGGCTGGGCCTCGACCTCGGGGCCCTGGAGTGCAGGCGCCATCGATCGCTCGGAGGTTCTCGCGCGCGCTCGGATTTTCGTAAGCCAGCTTATGGGACTAAAGGAATCCCCTGAACCGTTTTCCTCGTTTTTTGGGTTGGGACCAAGACATCCCCTGAATCATGTTCCTCGTTTTTGCAGCTCAATCTTTGGTTTTGGGACAAAGAGTTCCCTCGATGGTTTTCCCTTTTTTGGACCCCCCAAAAGTGGCAATATGGTTGGAGCCCACCAGGAAACTGTAACTTTTCAAGGGGAAGCAGAAAAACAAAAAAAGTAGGAGGTTCACAAGGGGCTATTTCACCCACCTACACAAGGCCACCTAGGGTACAAGCTGGGTTTTTTGGAAGGTACAATCTTTGGAAGGTTTCGGATTGGTGTCCCTTTCAGCGGTTTGGTTGAAATAGATGGGTTCCACATGGTTCCACATTGCCCAAGCCCGTCGAATTTTTCCAAAAGGCCACCTGTGCCACGTGAACGCCTCGCCCGGAGGGAAGGGGGGCGCGGGGGCAGGGGACGGTTTGGGGTGGGGAGGGGGGGGTATGATGGAGAGTTAGAGATGGTGCAATCTGTTTGTTTCGGGTATTTGTTGTTTTTGGGTTGAGTTTGCAAAGCATCTGGACATTGCCACAGAAAAGGCGAGCGAGCTTTGCAAGGTGTTCCTTGTTTTGCTTTCAACGACCTGGACCCTTCAACTACCCATTCAAAAAGGACATCGCCAACCACATTTTGGATTGCAGTTCCCCCATTGGTAGTCGGGTAGTTCTTTCGGGGTCCGGGTAGGAAGTTGACTCTGGTCGAAGTTTCGCCCGGAAACATAGGTGTCCTTTTCGAGTGTTTTTGATAGAAGCATAGAAGACTGTTGTTGTTTTTTTCCCCCCCTGGTGATTTAATCATCTACCAGACCCATCTATTTCCCCTAACGGGCCGGCCTCAAGCCGCGTGCGGGTCCCGTGCCTTCGCGTCAACCGATTGGCCGTGGGTTGAGGAAAGGGCAGTGCCCAGGTCTCACCGCCCCAAGCTTGGGCGCCTTGCCGTTCGCTTCAACTCAGTTTTTGTTTCTTCCTTTTTTTTTTCTGTTGCTAAGCTCAGGTGTTTGGGTGCTTCTGATTGTAACTTAGGTGTTTGCGTGTTTTTCTTCTTCTTTTGTTGCTGGTCCCCGGCCGTCCGGCTGAGCTTCGTTTCTTTTTGGGTTGTTTTTGATTGTCGTTTTTAGCTGGTGGTAAAAATACATGTAACGACTTTTTACCAGGGGATCGATGGGGAGCCCAAAGTTGACCAGAGCGAACTAGCCCTGGGACAAAGGCTGAAATGACTTTTAGCCTTTTGGTTTCAGGCTGTGGGGTAAACTTCGCAAACGTTGTGTCGTTTTTTGTCAACATTTTTCCCGGTGACTGGTTCATGAGAAGTAGCCCCGTGTGGACGCTTTCTTTCTTTTACGGCCGTCCAAGCCACTTTATCAATCCATCGGCGGAGGTGGCTATGGTGGGAATCGGAAGTAAAAGGGTATCCCCACCTTGAAAATGGAATTGAGGGGGGGTGACTCCCGGCATTTATGGTTCCGTTTACCTTTTATGGGGAGCGCACAGGAGTTTCACGTGCTGTTGCGAGTGCGGACTGGACAAATCTCCTCACGCCGGTGGCTTGCCTGCTTCTGAAATGCCTCCGGCTTGGCCGCGTGGTGCGGACAGTCTCCACTGCTGGCGGCAGCCGGCCAAATTGATTCTTCTGCAAGAAGCCTATGACAGAGAACTTGCACCCTGCGCTTGTCGCCCTGGGAAGTTCACGCTGACAGCACGCCAAGCCTGGCAGAATACGCCGCGGAAGTGGATACGAGATAAATGGAGTTGGGTCCCGGACCACCCCGTCCCCCTTAAGGTAGGTAGGTAGGTAGGTAGGGGGATGAAAGAGTACAGGTGCAATTGCGGGGATGTTTCGAAAATCGGGGGACCCCCAAAGCAGCCTTTGGTGTCGCATTGGAGGTTCGGTCAAAGGTACCAGATTTGTCCATGCATTTGGGAGGGACATGGAGGGAGTCACCTATTCCCCCACGCACACACACACACACAAAACCTGGGGAGTGAACCCTCATGGGTCAAAATTGGTCACCAGGATATGCAGGTTTTAGCCCTCTCCACTTATCAGGGCAAGCCATTTTGGGTATTTGGATCCTCAAACTACCCAGCAACAACAGGGACTCTCGCCCCATATATTTTGGGGTTGCCAGAACCAATTTCTATGGGTGGTTTGAGGTGCCAGGTACCTAATGATTTTTGACAACCCACGTCGACTCTTGGTTGGACATGCGATAAATCTTGGTGGCTCCCAGCCATCCGGTTCCTTAGCTTTTTAGCTTTTGAGTGTGTAGTGGTAGTTTCCATTTGGCTGTGGGTCAAAAATGGGTACCCCAAATGGAACCCTGGTAAATGGAACCAAGGACTCAAACCTGCGGTCCCCTGGTGGTTAATTTTTGACCCAGACCCATTTAACCCACTAAAAGTGAGTCACTTTTAGCAGGGGATCAGAAAACGGGCAGCCCAGAAATTCTTCGACCACGCGTCGCGCGTGTCTCATTCCCACCGCCTTCCGGGATTCCGGCAGGCTCTGCGTGCCCGAGTCGCAGTCCATACTGCCCGGACGGCCCAGAAAAAAAACCGCTGGC
This sequence comes from Effrenium voratum, assembly GCA_963377175.1. Lineage (NCBI taxonomy): Eukaryota > Dinophyceae > Suessiales > Symbiodiniaceae > Effrenium > Effrenium voratum. The sequence continues at coordinate 2,264,821 of CAUJNA010001335.1, read as the reverse complement.
TGCGGGGCGGTCCAATCTAAGGCTGGTTGGTTTGAATGTGTTTCCCTTTAAGGTTGAACTCTAATATTTAGTGCAATTAAACAATGATTCAGCCATCTAATTTTGTTAGATGGAGCTGTTTTCCCTCTCTTTTTTGGAAAGGATGTGGTTGGGGGTTCCTTTACCCCACACTATGCAACGATGCAACGGCCCCGCAAAAACACCCAGTGAACGCCACGAGTGGCAGAAATACGCCTATTTGTTTAGCGGCAGGAAGGTAGTTGGACGCTCAAACTACCCTTAAAAAAGAGACATCACCCCATAAGTGTGGCGCAATACCCCAAGTTTGAGGATTCAGGTAGTTAGACATCTCCAGATGCTTAGTTTTATGTTGCTTGCCTCTGGTGCTGATGGGTTCCTTGATCTTCCTTGTGTTGACGCGCCGTGGTTGGCCGCGGTTGACCTCAGAACTGCCACGGCTGTCATCCTCACGATGATTCTGTTTGTCACCCTCTCAGGATAGCAGTCGGAGCGTTGTTTGCCAAGTTGGTACCAACTCTCCATCTGTGCAGAACCGTAGGATGTTCGATTCGCCAAGTTAGTGTGTGTGGTTCGCCAATGGTTTTTGTTTTTGTTACCCCCTAACAAAGTTAACCCCACTTAGACACACTTATAGGTTACCAACAACAAACAGACTTGGCAACGAGCACGCAAGGAATGGGTTCCACTTAAATGACAGTTTGGGGTTCCATTTGATTCCCTATCGAACCAGCATGTTGACCCCAAGGAACCAAACTCAAGCCGGGTGAATGAACCCATGTAGCCAGGTGACCACAGTGCAGCTCCAGTGATTCATTCGGTCTTTGGACGGGGATACTGATTTGGGGGACCTCGACATCTGCGGCACGAGCCCAGGCAACTCAGATGTTCGGTTTCCAGTAGCCTATGGTCCATGTAGGGGCATGGGAAGACTCACTAAATTTCAACCAGCACCAGAAAATGTACGATTTGTCCCATGTCCTTTGCGGGAACCGAATAGTCTAATTTGCAAGCCTCTGGGATGTGAGCCGTCGCTGGAGCTGCACATATATTTTTCTATATATATCATCTGCCGTGATTATCCTTTTTTTTTGTGAATCCCACTTGGTCTCTCTCTCCTCTGTTTTGTTGTTTTTAGAAAGCTCCAGAACACATACGGACTTCAATTCAGGAATACGTGCCCGGGAAGGAAGAACCATATGCCCAGTAAGTGATCGAGTCCCTTCAGGTCCATCGGGGGACAGAACAGCAAATCTGAAGCAGGGTTGTGGGATCGCTCGGGGTTTTTCCCCACTGATACAAGTTGGCATTCCCCTCTTTAGAGGGGGGGTAGTCTTTGGGAGGCCCCTTTTTGTTGTATCACAGAAGTGGTCATTTCAACCACAGCCCTGATCTTAAGCAAATGGAAGGGGAGAACAGGAGATTGCCTCGGTTTCCGACTGTACCCCCGGTCAAAAGTTTTTCTGACCCCTGCCCAATTTTGCATGTGAGGGAGGAAAATCAACTGGGTGTGTGTGTGGGATCCATGAGGTGTTGCGGGCTCAAAATGGCCCAAAAGGTTCTCCAACACTTAGGGAGTGACCAATTCTACATGGGCCATGCTCCCAAAGGTTTCCCAAAAATGGACCACTTAGGGCCATGTAGCTTGTCTGCTGTTTGCTACTAAACCCCCAAAAAGTTAAACTTTTTGTGGGGGGGTCAACAGCAACCAAGGTAGGGACCAATGGCAATCATGGGGCCATTGCTTTTTGCGCTGAGCTGAGCGCCCAGGCTATGCCCCTATACAGCAGATGCCATCCCTGGAGAGGCTGTGGTCAACGCGCGGGGCCCAGCAACCGCCTCGTTCCGGAAAGTCTATGCTCAGTGCTTCTAGGGGGTTTAGACAGCACCCAGAGGATTTTGGACGTGAGACAAATAAGAGTTGTTGGGTGTCTGGGTATTTGTAGTCCACGTTTCTAGGGGTAGCTTCCATGTCCGTTCTTTCCAGGGATCCTTCCTTTTCAGGAAACCATCAAGCACCCAGGGGAAACGGATCCGGTGGTTGAAAAGAATGGTTGGAATCAACCCCAAGAGGCCTGAGTTCCTGGACTTGATATGGGTGTGTCTCAGGATTTGGACACCCCCCAAAACGGCTTCGGTCCTCCTGTTGGTTTTTGCTTTAATAGCCTCAAGGAAAGGACACCCCCAGATACGTATCCAAGTGACAAACACTCAAAGTTTCGGTTCTCTTTGGGCCAATCCGTTCAGGTGAGTTAGGTATCATGCCAGATGTCCCACCTCTGAGTTGCTCCAAATAAACGGACCATGGATTGGCAGCGGCCGGCGGCCGCCCGCTTTGGGCCATTTGTGCATCTTGGATCCTGGAAAGGGTCATACAGTCCGCTCTAAAGTGAACTGGCGGGTGAACTCCCATGGTCGTCAGGGACCCCCCAAGAGGGAACCCCCCTATTGGGATTTGGGGCGTCTCTTTCAGGGGCCCCTTCACAGCCAAAGGATGAAACGGTTGAAACTCAGGTTACAGACGCACCTCTGCCCTTAGAAGGGATATCATGGAGTACAGAATCTGAAAGCAAAGGGCTGGGTAGTGATTGCACATCCTATTTCTCTGGCAGGAGTAGTATAAGGGAGGCCCGCTTGGGCCAACCAACTATAGCCTATGGTTCTGAATTCACATGGAGAACATGTTCCAAGCATCACAGCAATGTTTGTGCAACCCTCCCTCAAGTACAGAAGTCTACACTACATTCCTTTTGGGAGCCTTCTAAGGCTGCTGTGTGCATGAATTGAATGTTAGACGAACCGTTCAGGGTATTTCTGAGTCGGATGAGCCACATTGAAAACCCGGGTAGATGAAGCTTAGTAAGGGACAGTCCGCGCCAGAAATTTCAGAAACAGCCGCGGCCGCCTTTGTATTGCCAAAGATGGATGTAGGTAGACCATTTGAAAACGGGTTTCGATTGTGGCTCGGATGCCGAAGAGAGCAAAGGTGGGCGCCGAATGCACTCCAGAAAAATCACTTGCTTGGTGTCCCCTATGCAGGTAATTTGACAGGCTGACATGGGTGTGTTGTGTTTTGGGGGACCGGAAAAACAAATATGTGATTGTCCTCGGGGTTTCCCCTTAGGACGAACCCTTAAACAAAAGCAACCCCACATACCCTCCCTCCAACAATAGAAGCTGACGATCGGAGGGTTTTGGAAGGCTACTGTTCCTTTTGGGAAGCACTTCCATGATTGCAAGACAGTTGAAAGAGGGTACCTGGACCCTCAAACTACCCTTTAATATGAGTAGTTTGAGGGTGTAGGTAGATTTATGGATCCTCCATTCAAGGCCCCGCATTTCGTTACGATTTACTGGGCGCGTTTCGTTTGAGTCCGGTCGTTTTTGAAGCGCTCAGGTCTCCTTCTTCCTTGTGCCGACGCTCAGAAACTCACCGCGATCGAGAAGAGTAATGCAGTAATGAGTGCGACAGTTTGCCTTCCACAGTTATGCTGCTTATGCGTTGTTTGAGTGTTTGTCTGTTTATGTATTTCTATCTTTCTTTTCTTTCTTTCTTTCTTTCTTTCCTTCCTTTTCTTTTTGTTGGTTTGTGTATTGCGCATGCTTGATTGTTGGCTCGGTTGATTGATTAGGCTTGGAGATCCCCCCATTCTGAACAAGCCGCTCTGGCTGGCTTCCAGCTCACCCCCGGAGTTCCGTTTCGGACTTTGCACCTCGGGAAGACCATGCGGCGACGCGAAAGCGGCTGCCTGGGCCCTCAAAGTAACTACTTGCAACCAAAAAAAGGAAGTCACCCCACAAGTCTGGGGCAATACCCATTTTGAGTCGAGTAGTTTGAGGGTTCAGGGAGACCATTTCGGCACGCAAAGAAGGCTTGGACCGGTTGTTCATTATCCACACGATCGGGAGTGAGTCATTCAGAATGAACGGCAAGGTCAATTTTTGTGAGAGTCAGGCAGAAGGTGCCAGGCCCCAGAAATTGCCCATGACATCCTGTTCAGGACAACTCCCTTCAAGAAGTGGACTCCCCTACATTGAAGATGGGCCCTCAACGCCTGTCTCTTGCAGGCACACTCCTGATGCATCCTAACGCCACCTTCAAGTTTTGCTCACGCCTCTACCTGGATCCACAAACTACCCTAAAAAAAAACAACGGGTTGTTGCCCCCCGCCCCCTTCAGCTTCCATTTTCCAAGAGTAGTTTGAGGGTCGAGGTGGTGATGAACCATCATTAACCGGTGATGAGGCTTTGCAAGGAGAGATGCTTTTGCTGAGCTTTGCACTTCCCTGAAGAAGGATTGAGTTTGGGTCAAGACAAAACATCAAAGTGCTTTACTTGGGGATTGATTCCTGATGTTCAGTGTTGGAATCATGTTGCGTAAGATTTGCAGATTGCTTTGCATATCGCAGTGTCCATTTAGTTGGTTTTGTAGGAAGCCAACAAAAAATCGCCCTTTCAAAACCAATAGGAATCATAGCTGGTTACGTAAGGGTAGCTGGGATCCACTGGACATGTCTTGAATAGTTTGGAATGCCTTGGCTTTCTTGCTGTAGAAGACCAGTGTTGCCTGCTTTATCCCTTGTGCTGGCCTCGGTTGGGTGCAACTGGATGGCACAATCCCGCTGCATGTTAGTTTCATCCACCCTTTTACAGTGCTCCTTAAAAGATACGTTTTGCCCATTTGACAAGGCAACGTTCAGGTGTATAATGTAAGGATCCCTGTTTTACTTACCTAAAGGGACTTGTGCCACCCCTTGAGGTAAGTAAAAGGGATACTTTCAACCTGGTGTTCTCTGGCAAAGTTAAACGGTGAACCATTGTAGGTCATATTTGCCAACTTTGGCGCAGAGTTGCCACTCAAATTGTCCAAATGTGTTTGTAAGTATCACCTACACAGGGCTTGTCGCTGAAAAAGGGGGGGGCTCCGAAATAGGTGGTTTCCCTTTGGCTTCCCCAAAAAGGCCACGGGGCCAAAAAGGTAATCTCAAAAAAGGACGAGCCACCATGGGAGTTTTTGGGATTACTTCGGGTCGTAGCTTGGATGTTCGCGGAAACCAAATAGCAGTTGTTGGGAGGGTGCTGGATGGTTTCCTTTTGGTTTCCCCTTACCAAGGGTACTGTCTTTGATTCGCCAGGTTAGCTGTTGGTAAGCGTGGGGTTACCCACCTAATGTGGGTTTAACCTTGCCACCAGGGGGCCTCTGGAATTGGCGAGCCACTTACTAGCCTGGCTACCAGCAAGGTTTTGGAGGGCTGGAGGGTGCTGGATGTTGGAGGCAACAGGTTTTATTTGGATGGGTTGAACTTCAAGAGGACCCTCAAACTACCCAAAGAATTGGGTGATTGCCCCCAAGCCTGGTTGGTGCTGTCCCGCTTTTCATGGGCAGTCGGGTCCAACTACACTCCTGCAGCTTAACATAAAGTCCAAGCAACCTCCATCTTACTTGGTGGCTAAGCCAGCCATCCGGTTCCTTAGCTTTTTAGATCCTTTTCGTGCTTAGTGGTCTATAGTTTCCATTTAACCCACTAAAAGTGAGAGTCACTCCTTCGCGGGGGATCTTTGAAAACGGGGGCAGCCCCGTTTAGCATCGGACTCCTCGGCCCATGGCCATGCGACCCGAGGTGGACCCGAGTCGCCTCGCGCTGGTGGAGGCCCAGCGTATGACGCCCTGCCAGGCGATGGGAGATGGGACGTGGGTGGTGGGTATTCCCCATGGGAAAAAGCTTGGTTCAGGGTACCAAGACCCTCAAGAAACGAACAAAAGGGGAAGTCGCTCAAAACAAATAGGGCGATCAAGACATTTGTATGGGTAGTTTGAGGGTGTAGGTACTCTTTTTTGGAGTGGTTTTAAAGGGGAACACCAGAAAAGCCACCATTTTTTGTGCACCCGTTTTTGTTGGTCACCACGTTTTGAGGGTTGCGATTCCTCTTTTTTCAGACAAACCCATGAGGGGCTAAATGGGGGGTCTCACAAAGCCGGACGCAAAAAAAAGCGGGTGGATGGAGGCCAATGCATTCCATCAGACCATTCCAAGCAGATGAGTGTGTGCTTCTATTCGGGGAGCCAATCTACGCCAGGTGGTTTATCCCCATGCTCATGGGGAATCGTGAAAGGGACAAGACAAGGTTGATACCAAGACATGGTTGTTGTTGGGAGACATTTTACATTTTTGCTTATTGTGCCCCACTTAGCCGCTAGAATTTAGTTGTTTGCTCTTTTCCAACGTCAACCAAGAAGAGTCAACATGAATAATATGTAACATGTTGCTTCTATGATCATAACTCACGTTGGTGTTGAAGAACTCCATTCTCAAATCAGCCAATTCTAAATTCGAACTTGTCAACACAACCAATTCTAAATCAGCAGATTTCTTCAACTGACGGCACCCCCTTTTTGGTTGGTTTAAAGGAGAGGCCGAAAGGAAACTTACCATCTTGCGGCCCCAGCTTCGAGACAGCTGGGCCATTCACGCCTCCAAACATCTCTGGGGTCTCGAATTGGCAGCATTCCAAGTCTCCGCTTTCCGAGTTTGCAAATCCATGGCATAGACTGGATCACACGTTTTGTCGCCCTCCGTTTGCCTTGTCTCGGGTTGTGTACCCTGGCATCAACTGACCAATCGCAACTTGTGAGGCCTAGCGGAACCCAGGGTCGAGGTGTTGGAAGCATACCAAGCATTGCCAGGCCAAAGTCTGCCCCTTGCGAAATTGTTTGCCTCATGTTACCTTTCCTGGTACTTGGGGGTCGGACGTCGGATCAGTGTGGTCAAGTGTTATGAAGTACACGTGTGTATGCAGTGACAATGACAGCGAACGCACGTGTGTAGGCAGGAAGCGTGATTGTCTGCCTTGTGGGTTTTCCTCATTTTTTTCTTTCCTGGTACCTGGTGTAAGGCAACTAGTGTGCAATTTATGTACGCGGCATATGCGCTCCCAAAACACATCCCTTGAATCCTCTGAATTAGAGCCATAGCAACGGGAGCCATTGCGGGCTAGTGACATTTAGACTTTTGTTCTGAGAGGTGGGTCAAAGAGAGCAGGACACCCACTGGTTGTAGGGGACCACTATTGGATTGCGCTGAAGCAATATTAAATGAGTACCCCCCAAAAAAGGGAGCCTTAAAAAAAGACGCCCACATGGCTACGACTTTGTTAGCAGGGAGCCACCTTAACCGTGTTTGGTGGAGTCTGCATCGCCAATGATTTTTGTCCACTTTGGGTCCCTCAAATTCACAGCCATAGTATACACCGGGTAGGTGTCAACAGACGTTGCGCCATGGCCTATACTTTCAACTGGTTCCATTGGTTCGCAACCGGCAAGGGACAATCCCAACCAATGGGTGTATTTATGGAAACATAATATGTATGTCGTGAACAATGGGATTTGGGCACACCATGTGAAGACCAGGTTTCTTGGTGGTTCCCAGCCATCCCCTGTAGCCTTTTAGCTTTTTGGTGTTTCGTGTTTGGATTCCCATTCAACTCACCAAAAAGTGAGTCATGTTTTTCGCGGGGGATCTGAAAATGGACAGCCCAGCTTTCCTTTTGGAGGTGAACACCCCCACAGTAATAAGCTGGTTGATTAATATGGGGTCAACATTCCATGTTAATACTGAAAATGCACATTCTTAGTATCACCATGTTGAATATGGGGTCAACACTACATGTTTTCTAGTCACTTTTAGGGCATCAACATTACACCATGTTAGTACCAGGCTTACTGGGGGTTTCCATTGACCTCACCAAACAGTGAGCCACATGTTTTGGGGGATCCGAAAATGGACAGCCCAGCTTTCCTTTTGGAG
>CAUJNA010001335.1:2159498-2251998 GCA_963377175.1 Effrenium voratum | reverse complement strand
CCCATGATTTGCTGCCCTTTGAAGAGAGGAATTGTGGCCATCGAGATCAGAGAGCGTTTCATTCGACGAATCGAGCAGCCCGATTCTTCTTATGCAGATCCTTGGAATTCGCAGTGGTTCGCATTGTTCAAGAGAACATGGCATTCACGTGGAACACATGGGAGAACGTGCAGGTCGCCCGGCTAAAAATCTGTGAATCATAGGAGGCACAGTGTCTGAATTGTTGCGTTCATTCTCCAGTCCGCTGAGCAAAAGATCACCAAGCCTCTCGAAAATATGTGGGTTTGTGCTTGGATGCTCGTTGCCAAGTTAGAAAGTGGTTAGCCCATTGGGTTGTTTCACCCCCTAACAAGGTTAGCCCCACATTCACAGGGGACCTATTAGTGGCTTATAACCAAACGGTTTCCGTTACAACTTACTAACTTGGCCGAACATCCGAGTATCAAAATAAGGGGACGCCCCAAAAAGGTGGCTTGCTTTTGGTTTGAGACAACAACTACCCAAAAGGGTACTGAGGCTCCAAACAGAAATGCGTGTCACACCCATATATCAGGGCAGCACGAGGTTTGCGCGACTTCCAGGCAGTTTCCCAGAAATCGGGACTGATATTTTTGTGTTTTGTTCGATTCACCGGTTATGTGTTTGGAGTTGCTACCCCGAATGCGGGTTGGTTTAAAGGGAGCCCGCAAGGAAATTCAACATCATACCGCTAGCGTATTGCAACGTGCTCCTAGAATATGCCTCATGAATGTTCCCTGCCACGGCAAGCCACCTCGGCCTTTGATTGCGCGTGGTGACACCGGGCAACTGCCATGCGTGGTGCAATTCCAGGCCATCGAGGGCAAGTTGGTGGCACCATCCCACACTCGGACAAAGTGGTCGCGATGCAGCACGTTTCTGAGTACATGTCCTTTCGCAACAAGCGTGCGATGGTGGAAGGTGACGGCACCGCGTGGGACACCGTGTTGCTCACCTGGCTTTCGCGATTTCTCACGGAAAATGGCCGCTGATTGGGCACGTCTGCAACCTGCTTGCTGGCTGCTCTAGACCCAGGAAACAGGGGCAGGTCAGCGTAGCGATCTTTTGACTTTCGTCTGAGCATTATTTTGGTATTCGCATGGTTCCCTTTTTTTGTGAGGAATATGGGTAATTGCTTGGTTCCGTACTTCCTTGTTTGTGCAAGTGGTTCATCAAACATCTCAGGCAGGTCCATGGCGTTCGGCAGGTTCAGTACTGCGTGATCCGCATGGATGATGTGTTGTCCCAGCGCGTGCGGGGGCCCAGCAGAAACTGAAGGAGGTCCCAAGTGTCTCATGTCCATCAGGGGAATTGGTGGACAGATACAACTGGTCCACCGCAGCTCCCGAAGTGGGTTATGAGTTCCCCCAAGTTTTGGAGGAGAACACCCCTCCTATGACTAGACATAGGGCTTGTTAATCCGGGGTCAACAGTAGTTGCATACGGGCCTGTCCTTTTTTCATGGTACCCCTTTTTGGCGGTGTCGAAAGCGAACCGAAGGGGAAATCCACAATTTTGGAGGGTCCCCCCAAAACAACACCCATATTGCGGGTATCCGGTGCCCCCTAATTGGTTAGGGGGTGGGGTTGGGCCCGCCATTTCTGAGCCTCTAGGTTTAAATCCTTACCAATCCAAACCACCCACCAAGTTGCACTTGATGTTGCTTGATGACTCGAAGGGCTTAGAATGGTGTCCTTCTGTTCAAAGTGACACCTGTGCCAAGGTGCAAGTCACCCGCATCAACGCCACGTTTCTCCTCTGTGCGCCGGGCCACGTGTTTTCGGGACGAAAAGGAGAGCCGGCGAGTGCAAAGTCTCTGGCGCATTGACCACATGTGTCATGCTCAACACTAGTTGGGCAAGGCCATGGCTCACACACCTGGATTTCTTCCACGTGTTTTATGAAACACATTCCTTCCTCTCTGCCTGGGTCTCATGAGCACAGGATGTAAGATCATGGAATGAGCATTGCGAGACGTGAGCGTCAACCCCAGGAACAGATCTCATCATGGTTGTTGTTGGGACACATTTGCCCATTTTTGCTTCTCGTGGTTTTTCGTGGTTGAAATCCGAAGCCACTTCGCTGCTAACATTTTTTCACTTGTTGCTCCCCTTGTAACGTCAAGTGCCGAGGTCGAGTCAACCCTGGTTCCCAGATCTCATGTCCACTGGTCCAGTGAGTTCCACGGACCACCGGAAAAATAACTCGGGTTTCGGTGGGATTCCCGTGCGGGGTTTTAGTTCGGTTTTGAGCCCTCTGGTTTGGAGAAGGCGATGGATCGATGAGAAGTTCAGCGGAGCGGTGTTTGAATGGATTCAGTCGAGATTCCCGGTCTTAGCTCTACTTGGGAGGGGCTAGCATTTGAGCCACGTCCTCAAAACGTGGCTAGATGAAGCTTGGTAAGGGGCAGTCCCAGCCAGAAAGAGTTGCGGCCGGCTTCTTAATGCTTGAAGCATGGTTCTGGATAGACCATCTGCATAGCGGGTTTTGATGGTGACTCATTTGGGACTCGTGGCACTTTCTGAGAATAAAAGCAAAACGGCGACGCGCCTTGTCCCGCCTCATCGATGAGCGCTGTGGTGACTCCCCAGACCCATGCCCAGCGAAGGTGTCGATGGCCCAACAGATATTACCTAACCCTAAGCATCATTGACCACCCATTGAACGTGTCAGGACTTCCATTGGTGTTGAACCTTAAAGTGAAGTTTTTGAGGGCCCAAGGTGCTTGGGGAAGCAAACTACCACCATAGACGTGAAACATATATTGGCGGCTTCCATCTCAGTGGATGGCTCGACGAAAATTATCTTCCCCAGGAAATCCAAGAGGACAGTTGTCTTAAGGTCAGGGCATCAATCCAGCCACCTTGGTGGTCTCCGAGTCGACCGATGTGCTTCTCTGATCCCAACAAATGGGGTGAACCTGGTTTGCTCCACAGGGGAACCTCTGTGTGTGTGGTTGGTGTGTGTGTGTGTGTTTCTATGTGTTTTTGTTTTCTTTCCTTTTTTTTTTTTGCGGGGTGCCCGTTCTGTCGAAGTTTTTTGGGCAACCAGAAAACCGGCATGTTGGCGTTCTTCTATTTTGAGACACTTTCATTTGCAATGCAGAGGTTGCATTACGAACCTCAGAGCCACACGATGAAAATTCCATCACAAGCTCGGCCTTCCCACCTGACCCGAATGAAGGTCTTCGAATGCTTGTGGGATTTGTGTCTTCTGCCATGGCCTTGTTTGAATCCCCCTCAAAGCGATAAAGAAGTCAAAGGGATGGGATGGCCTATTTTTGGATGACAGAAAAGCCCAGACACTCAAACTACCCAGGAAAAAGGGACATCACCCCAGGATTTTGGGGGCAATCGCCCATTTGTACGGGGTTGTTTTTCCATGGAGAGGTCTTTGCCCCGCAAACGGCCAGGCTCTTTGGAGACGCCGATGCCTCGGTTGTTCGGGTTTGGCTGCCTCACTGCTAGACAGAGAGAGAGAGGGAGAGAGGGAGAGAGTGAGAGAGAGAGAGAGAGAGACACGGACAGAGAAAGAAAGAGAAAGATAAAGACAGAGCAGTGGTGGTTTCTTTTTGAGTTGAAAGGAATGTTTCGTTGGGTGTGTGTTGTTGTTGAGGTTGGACCCCGCAACATGGCGCAACGCTGTTCCTTTCGGTTCCCTTTCCAAAAGGGCTACCTCAAAGAAATAGACCCATAGAAATATGAGTGTCGCAGTTTTTGCAGTGCCCCATCCATGGCCAAACTGTTTGACTTGCAAAGTTCTCCGCGTGCGAGTGGCAGTGATAGGTTTAGCATGTCTCCGGCTTGCGCCACCTTGCGCCACCTTGCGCCACCTTGCGCCACCTTGCGCCACCTTGCGCCACCTTGCGCCACCTTGCGCCACCTTGCGCCCCCTTGCGCTGCATGCATTTCAGAAGAACAGTGGCTGTTTTCAGGGTACCCCTCCAAACGGAGGTTTTCCAGTTGATGTCCCTTTAAAACTTACCAAAAAGGGTACCCTCAAACGAAGACAGGCCCATATGGAGCGCGTCCGCGTTGAACGTGTTGCGGACTTGTATCACACTGTCCTGCCCTTGTCGACACCCCATCGAACGAGAAGTAAACGCATCAGCCACATCTTTGGGCGTCTGCTTTCCCTGCAAAAAGTGCTCTTGACCTCAGATGTTCCACTGAGTGCCTGGACCCGAAAGAACTACCCATGAAGAAACAGACAGATCGCCCCATATTTTTTGGGGGGCCAGGACCCGTTTCTTCTAGTGGCTTGCTGGGTACATGGGTTGTGTTTTTTATCTTGCTCCAACGGCCGAAAGCTGTGTGTGGCCCATGTTCTCTCGACTTGCCAAAGCTATCCGTGGAGATGCCTGTTGAGAGGCAGTGGAAGCATGGTAGGCTGTCTCTTTTTTTCATGGGGGGGAAGACACAACACCCGGAGGGAGACAGGGGAAGTGGTTGAGCATGAGAGTTGCCAGGATCCTCAGATTTCTCGTTACTGTACATCAGCGAAGTTGGTTCGCAAGTTTTTTCCCCAGCTGGAAGCAATGGGGTCGACAGGAGACAGGTGTTCAGGCAAGGTCCCGGGTGGTGAGGCAGGGTTCTGCAGGTTCCCAGAAAGTTCCGTGTTGGGGATGCCACCTGGGCTTCTAGATACGATTCGCAATGCTTCGTTTGCATTTGTCCACCCAAGGTGAATTGTCCATATTATATGCCGCGTTGGTTTTTGTTTCGAGATGGGTTCGGAGTTTTGTGTGCTCAACTCGACGTTGCATGAATTCCCGGAGCGTCTTGCCTTCAACACACTCTTACCAGACCCCTGGATCACTTTTAGCTCAGAGAAACCCCTAAACAATGGCAATCCAACACGGCCTCAAGTCTTATGCAAATACAAGAACTTACTGAATCCAGTGCACTATGCGAATGCTGTAGATGGCGGCTGGAGTAGGACCAGGAGCAATGGACAAGAGAGTGCAGTATCATGCTGGGCGCTTTCGGCAGACGAACGCCCGCGCTGTTCTGCATCGCTACGAGGTGCGGAGTTGGCAGATGAGCAAGGAAGAGCTGGAACGCCATGCTTTTCATGTGGCTTGCTGGCTGGTGGTGCTTTCCGTTGACGAGTCAACTCAAGACCACAACGGCTTGTCTGTATTGAGATTGTTTGTGCTGTACTTGAAGTCGCTGAAGGAGGCGCGTTGGCAACCTGGCGACTGTTTGGCTGGGATTCTGCCACTTGTCTCTGCACGAGCCTGTTCTTTGGGAGATGATCCGATGGGCAGGCGCCTACTGAGGCAGCTAAAGGATCTTGTTCCCAGCGCAGAGACATATTCTCAAGGCAAAGCAAGCGGCGCGGTCAGCTCAGCTTGTGAGCCTTCTGAGGCCAAGGCAGTGCATCTGACGCAGAAGGCCATCCAGAGATGGAAGAACCTGGATCCTGTGAGTCGTGAGGCGTATGTTGAGCTTTTAGAGAGGGAAGTCGAATCCGATGGTGTGGGGCCAAGGATCCTGCGCAGTGCTGTGGCTGCCTTGTCGCCGCCCCGTTGCAAGGGCGACGATGTGTCCACCGGAACCGACGAAGCGGTTGCGACCGAGACGCCGGTGTCCAAAGATCTGCAAGCCCGGCTGCGCAGGATCGTGCTTTGGTGCCTGGATGGCTTGGATTTGAGCAACCCCAATGTTGCGCCTGCGCTGGAGTGTTTGCGTGCGCACGTGCAGCGATTTCAGGAGTTGTTAGCAAGCAGCCGCATTGTGGCTTGCCAGAAACACTGGAATCGGATACAAACCAGGTGTGCGGCACCAAATATTGCCGACGTTGCTTCAGACCCCAGTTCTGGAATGCAATCATCGACACCAAGACCTTCTCCAGACATCCCAGCTCGAAGGGGTGCAACCTCGCAGAAAAAAAGATGCAAGCATGGCGTGCGTCAGGATTGCCGTGTGTGCAATGCCGCTTCGCCTCGCGGCAAGGCGAAGCCATGCAGGCAACGTGAGTGTCCACACGGGAAGTTGAAGTCTAATTGCTTGAAATGCCAGCCGTGCCCACATGGCAAACTGAAGAGAAACTGCCGACAGTGCAAGCCATGCCCGCACGGAAAGGTCAGCTGGTTTTGCCTGCAATGCCGCGCATGCCCGCATGGCAAGTTGAAGCGGTACTGTCCTCAATGTCGCCCATGCGGGCATGGCACGGTGAAACAAGGATGCCTGCAATGCAGCGCCTGCCCGCATGGCAAGTTCAAGAGGAAATGCGCACACTGCCGCAAGCCCGCAAGCGGCCAGCAGCACAGCTAGGTTCCTCAAATCCTCAAGAAACTCCAAGTCTGTGACGCGCCTTCGGAGTGAACTGCATGGACTCGAGCGGGGCTTGGAGGCCTAGAGGGCAACATGAATGCCCATTGCTGAATGTTGCGAGAGTGCTGTAGGCGTGTGTTTGTTTTTGTTGAGGGTACCTTTTTTTTGTGATGATTAAAGGGAAGCCAACAGGAAAAGCACCATTTGAGTGGGGTCCCCCGAAAAACGACACACCCATAGTATGTCATTTGACAGCTGATTGCGTCGCTTCGGTTCAAACGTTTCAACTAGTTTCTGCTCAAAGCAAGCCAACAAGCAAGCCAACAAGCAAGCCATCAAGGCTATCAAGATACTATGCCCCGGTCCCGTTCCTGGTCCTGGTGGGTTTGCTTGAAGAGGCAACACTGAGCTTGGGCCAAAAGCACCTAATTATCGAGCGTGAAATCGCTCGCAACAGCGTCCTTTGTTCGGGGGGTTGAGTTTCCATTTGATGAATGATAGTCAGTTGTCCTGCGCACCTCGTTTGTCCACATCCGTACCATATATCATTCCTTGAAAGTGTTTTCTTTTTGGCGTTCTTTTCCGCCTAGGAATATTCACAGCATGGGATGCTGTCGCGTGCGTGTTTTGGCGGCCATCAGCGCCATCAGGTTCCTGAAAGACGGTTAGTTGAAACGGTTCGGTCGTTTCAACCGACCCAAAGGTTCCCAGCCATGCAGTTCCTTGGATTTTTGGAGCTTCGGTGTTTCGTGGTGATTTCCATTTGGCTGTGAGTCAAAAATAGGGGAACCCCAAAATGGCACCCTGGTAAGTGGCCACATGGACCAAAACCTGCGGTCCCCTGGCGGTTTAAAGTTTGACCCACACCCATTTGACCCAGTAAGAGTTATTCACTTTCAGGGGGGCTGAGGGCAGCCCGGTGTTCTCTTTGGTTTTTTCCTGCCGGCCAAGCTCAGAATCGAGGCCCAAGCTACCGCGTGAGGGAGCGCCGGGCGCTGAGGGGGTAACCGATCTTCGAGGTTAAACTGACGAACAAAATGCCTACCTGGACCGAGTCTCAACGACCCGACTAAAAGATGCGTCATTGCAACCCCAAAATGATGGAGTTAGGTGATGTCTGAATTGTCTGAAGGGTGGTTTGAGAGTCTATATTTTATTGCGAGCGCACGGATTCGGGGGGAAAAGACGAGGTGACCATGATGAAGGTCCTTTACTTGGGGATCCCTTAAAATCAGTGACATTTTCTGAAAAAAAGGGAATCTCTTGGAATTATAGCGACATTTTCGGACAAAAAAAGCCCTGGCATCTCCTTCAGATGGTGTGTCTTAGTACTTAGGCTTCTTTCAGGAAGCCGAAGGAAACAACCGCTGAAGCCATAGACCAACTGCCAAGGTGGGAAACAACAAAAAAAATCTTAAAAAAAAGCAAAAATCAAACAACGGTATTGCTTTTGGAGCCCTGCCTTTGGATCCAACGGATCCGGCAGGTTCACGCTGGCGCGAGGCGTCCGGCCCTTAGGCCGGCCTTTCGAGCTCTCGGCGCTCGGAGCCCTCGAGCGGCCTCCTCGGGGGAGGGGGAAGGGGGGGAGGGAAGACTGAGGTTCCCTAAGGCTTACCTCTTTAAAACACGAAGCTTTTCTCAACTTTTTGGTTGTGACATGGGCGAAAAGTGTCTGTAAAAGATGAGAGCTTCCCCAGGGCTTGGAGTTTTGAGGGGTAAGAAGGAGATACTTTCCATGTGCATGTGCTTTATGAGAAATGTCCGTTATTTTATACTGGATGGCTTAGGTGATTATCATGGAATTCTCAAGGGGGGCTATGGGGAGGGGGGGCTATCTCTTGTTAAGCCCTATTGGGCTTATCCTTGGGTTATCCAGGGATAGCCCGCACCCCATAGCCCCCCCGAAGATTCCATGAGATTATCATGTCGCAAGTCCGACATGTTTTACATCGCCACGGCCCCTCGCGAGGGAGAACGGACGTAAACGCAGCCTAAATTGACTATCTAGAACCAGGAATGGGTGTGTCTGTCTTTTTTTAAAATCTTTTTTTTACGGGACCCGCCCCCCCCAAAAAAAAGAAGGAAGAAACTGAATAAATAAATGAATAAAGCAAACAAAATAATAGTAATCCACAAACACACGTGTTTCTTTTGGTTTCCCTTGAAACCCAACCAAAAAAAGGGGTTCCCCCCAAAAAAAACAGGACAGACGAATAGAACGGGGCTGGTTCGGAGGTTCCTCTGGGCTTGAGGAACTGCTTCTATGCACGCCCAGCAGCTGCCTGGACAAAGACTCCATGGAAGGCCAGAGTCCGAGGTCTCTGGAGGGTGCCAAGGGAAGCCCATGCCCTAACATTCCTGCTGCAAATTTGGGGGGGGCCTCAAAATGGGTTCTTTTGGCACCCACCCGCCGCACGACTCGGCGCGTGGTACGGGGAACCGCGCGTTCTGCACACCAAGCTGAACGAACCAGTTTCACATGGTTTGCAGGATCTGGGTGTGTCTTGATGGCGCGACAGTTTTCCTTTCAGCTTCCCTATAAAACCACAACATTTTGGTACCTCCAAAGAAAGACACCCCCGAATGCAAACTTATGGGGCCGCCTATTTCTCGCCGGGTCGTAGGGTGTAGCTGATTTCTTGGCGTTTTTCCATGGTGTAGCTCATTTCTGGGGTCCAGGAATTGCGTTTCTTGACTCAACAAAAACCCATCCATGGACCTCGGCGGATAGCTGGATGCACTTCACATCGATTTTTGCACCACTGGGGCTTTCCGGATCCAAGGTAAAACTTTTTTTGGCAGAACCTCTTGTTTGCACGTCGGGTTGCCAGGCTTTGGAGTGCAGGTCCTCACTGCTCTGGACATCTTCGCCACGGACCCAGCTCGAGCGAGTCACCGGGGTTTAGGGGTGGCGGAGTCGCCTGGGTTTATAGTCTAGGTCCCCCAGCTTGCCGTTCTCTCCCCCTTTTTTGGTTGGTAGGGCTGCCCTACTAAAATCGACTACACGAAAAAGGTTCCCTTATTCTAACCTCTCCACTGGAGGACCTAATAGTACCTGGACGACCTGAGCCCTCAAACTACCCGACTAAAAGTGGGTTACGGCCCCAACATGATTGGGTGACGTCCTGTTTGCAGCGGTAGCTTGAGTACCCTTACAACAGGAAAGCACCCCATAGTCAAATTTGGGGCCAGAACCCATTTCGATGGGTAGTTTGAGGATTCAGGCACGCGTGTTAATCCACCCCAAGAAGCAGCCATAAGATTGGTTTTGCTGGCCAACTGGATGGCTTTACAGTAAATTAGACGCATGGGGAGCCTCTGGGAAAACATAAACAAGGACTGGCAGGGCATTGCGCTTTTTGTGTGCTTCAACTGACTCTGGTACGCAACGTGCAGCGTGACTCTGTGATTTGCTGGCCGCGTGCAAAGGGAATTAGCAATCTTGTGATCTATGTATACTCCTTTGGAGAACAGAGACAGGTGGAGCATTTGCAGGAGCGTTTCTTCGGGCGGCAGGGGTGTTTGGAGGGAGCTATCGAGACTAGGTGCCTCAGTGGGATTGATCCATTTGACGGTCTTAAGATGAGTACCTCCTGGCCCCGAAAGAAAGTACCCAAACAAAAAGGGACCTGGACCGATTCTCAAACTACCCATACAAAAGGGACATCACAGACCATATGTTTGGGTTGCAACAACCCATTGTTAGTCGGGTAGTTTGAGCGTCCAGGGACCTGGCAAGCATAATTTTGGGTTGCAATATCCACATTTTTTGTCGGGCAGTTCTTTCGGGAGGCACCTGGAAAGGTTTTCAGGAAGATAAGAACCTTTGGGGGGGTTGTGAACCCTTGGTTTGCTCCCAACCAAAGAAAAGGGCGTGTCTTCTTTTTCCCCCCCTCGCCAAAGTCCCCAAAGTGGCAGTTGTCGGTTCTCCCCTTGGTGTTCCCTTACAACCACCAGAAAAAACTGGACTCCCGGAAAAGGACACCAAGCCCTTCGGATTTTCCCACGGTGACTGCATCCCCGACCGTGAGGTGCGCCCCACTTTGGATGTCAACTCCTCCTCCCTTACCTTCATGCGCAACGCCAATGCAGACCAGGCCCTCGGCCAAGGAGTTGCTCCGGCAAGGAGTTGCCGGAGTCAGTAAGCCAGGTCCCCCCTTTCTCACCCTTTTTTGGGGGAGGGTACCCCTAAAAATAGACTGACATAGGAGTTGCCGGAGTCGGTCAACTTTGGGGCTCGATCCCGGTGAAAACTTTGGTGCATGTCGCCAAGGCCAGGGGCCGTAAGGGCTTGGCTTCTCGGAAGTTGGTGGTTTCCTTCCCCAGAATCAGTTCCCCTTTTTGCTCTTTTGCTTTTTTGGGGATCTCTCTTTGTTTTCCACTAACCAGGCAAAATATATATTTGTTGCTGGGGTCCTAATTCCAGCCTAGTCCTGGTAGATCGTTGCTTTGGCGCATTTTGCCAAGGGATGTTCGGACTTTAACTGTTTGCCAACTAATGGGTGTTCCATTAAACCACTACAAGTTAAACTTTTAGGAGGGGAGCAGAAAGCAACCGAGAGTAAGTCAATCCCAGTGAAAAGTTGACGTGTGCCCTAGGCTCATTTACTGTCGGAGGAGGTGCTGGTGTTGCAGCCAAACGGGTTGAGTTGCCCAGGGCTTTGCGTGTGATTGTCCCACAGCCAGTCCAAATCTGAGCTTGGATGCGTCCCCCGTGTTTTGGGCGGCAAGGACTAAGGACTTTGAAGGGTGTCCGAGCCATTTCCCGATCTGGAACCTGCAAAAGTGGGGATCGTTTCAACACCACAGGTAGATTTGATCAACTTGATTTGCAGAAATCCGGTGACCCCTGTTTTAGGCAAGCCAACTTTGGCAACTCAAAGTTGAAGAGCAGATTTCTTTGCTGGAGCCTCTTTGCATGGTACATGTGAAGCTGGGCCAGAATGTACCAACAAATCTGCAGCTGGGGAAGGGGGGGGCATGATGGAGGTATTCATTAACTCACTTCCTGAGTTTCTGGACTTTTAACTTTTTGGGAAGACCAGTTTAGTGGTCGATGTGGTGTTTGGACTTCTTTTTGGCCAATCCACTCGGGAAGTGAGTTAAGATCCGAGCTTTTCTGTAAGTTACTTCCGTCCCCTTCCTATCTGCTTCGCCTTTTTGGACCTCAAAAACCAACCTGGACTCTCAAACTACCCATCGAATTGGCTATTGCACCCCAATATGACGGTTGGTGAATTCTGTTTTCAACTCGGGCACTTCTGAATCGCTGGCTCCGAAATTCAATCAGAAACCCGAGGGAAGGCAATTTTTGTTTTGCTTCACCCGCTTCTCTCAACTAGGTCCCCCAGCTAGGTGCCCTTTTCCCAACTTTTTTGGTTGGGAGGGTTCCCCTAAGATAGACTACAGAAAAAAAACCCTAATAAAATACAGACAAAAAGTTGGTACCCTTAGTCTAACCTCTCTACTGGAGGACCTAGGCAAGATCTACTCGGGCCGCTTCTCGCCAGACGCTGATGCTTTCCTTCGCAAGCTCCGGGCAGCTTCCCGTGTCCATCTTGCCCGAACCTGAGGGCTGCCACGCGAGTCACCCCAACTTTCTTTAGTGATCACACAATTTGACACGTCCCAAACAAGCACAGTTTATGCTTGACAACTGTAGGGGGCAAAATGGAAGCTTCTTTTGTCCGATTTCTTGAGTCACTTCGCACACTTCAAACGTTTTGTAACGGTACAGGCTTTACCTTAGATTATTGTCAAGGCCCAGACAGGTCAAACTGTTTTTTTCTCTGGCCAGACTCAGGTCAAGTTGTTAACGGATCCTTCTGGTGTCGTCAGGGGATTCCTCCAAGATTTGCCAGGTCCAAGGATGCAAACTGTAATTGTATTTCGTGGAACCAGGAGTCAAATGCTGATATAGGTGTATATATGAGCTCATGGCCATTTTCCATAAGCCATAACAACCAGTCAATTAACCCAGAGGTTTCATACCAGTAGACGAACACCTTCAGCCTTAGGAGGTCCCAACGGGAGCTCAAAGGGGCGCCTTGCGAAAGGAGGGATACTGTGGACAAAATCCCTTCGCACCACCCCTATAAATACCAACAGAGAATGGTTTCCTACAGTGTTTTTGGTGTGCGAACGGATTGCGTTCGTTTGCAGTATGAGGTTCGTCAAAATTTGTAGTCTCTTCTTTGATCTGTAGTCCATTCGGGAGGGACCTTGGCAAACTCACGGAGTTTCAGCCACACAAAGCAGGGCAGAGCGACTGAATTTTCGAGCATGGCTCACATGAATGTTAACCCATGAATCAACCCCAGTTTAGTAGGGCGTTTTTGGGGCCCCCGATTTTTTTAGAAGCCCATCGGCCTGGATCTCAAGGATGTCTTCAAAAAGCATGCGGCGAGAGATCCAAAAGGTTTCGCGGAGATGTGAGCTGAGTTTCACGCAACCAACAAGGCATTGGTTTGGGACACGTGCTGTTTTTTTTTGTTTTTTTCTTCTACCTTTAAAGTGAAAAAATGATGGGCTATTTGGGTATGGGTCCAAATTTTTCACCAGGGATTGGACCGCAGGTTTCCGCGCCCATGTTTCCATCCGATCGGGCAACCCATTTTGGGGTTACCCTATTTTTGACCCACAGTTCATGTAATCTAGTTTCTGACAGGGAGACACCAAAGAAAGACGGAGATGAATCTCCTTTCAAAGGGAGACAGAAAAGAAAGACGGAGTTGGACTTGGAATCACAATTTCTCGTGCATCTCAGATCGCTCTTCCCTTTTCCTGCGACCAGCTGTGTGCAACGAAGCGCGCGTGCCAGGGTTTGGAACAAGAGGGAGGCTCGTGGACTCGTGGACTCAGGGGCAACTGAGTCACTGGCTCAAAACCCGGGGAATTGAAGGGTAAGGGACCATCCCAGCCAGAAGTGGGTGCGGACACCCGCATGTATGGTTCTTTACATTGGTTTGGGTAGGCCATTCCAATGCCAAGTGCTGATTGTGACCCACATTTTCTGTCGGGAAGTCCCTTTTAGGATATAGTGCGCGGATCTGGTGTCACAGGTTTCAACTTGGGCACCCCCCAAAATGGTAGTCTTGCCGCTGGTTTCCCTGTAAAAAACCACCAAACCAACCCAACAAGAGGCCCCAGAAGCCAAAGACGGACCCAAAAAGTGTTTTCCGACACCAACCACCCAAGGGTCCCGACGGTTTTCGGGCCCTCCAAATGGGTGTGGCTCAAAATTAAACCGGAGGGGTTACGCAGGTTTTGGTCCATATTTCCACTTACCAGGGTTCCATTTTGGTACCGGCTTTTTGAGCCACAGCCAAATGGGTTGTCGTTGAGGGCCCGTGAGGAATTGGTCGGGGTTCTCCATTGGAAGGTCCGGGGGTCTGCATTGGAGGGGTCATGACCCTTAGGGCAGCAAAAGCCTGCTAAACCAAAACCAAAGCCACCAACCAAGAAACAAACATTCCCAAACCAACCAACCAAAAAGAGTTCTTGCAGCGCCTTTTCTTTTGCTGAGGCCTTGCATGATCCTTGTGGGATGGGACTCTCCCATCTTCTGCGACAAGCTCAGGGCAGCTTGGCTGGCTCGAGGGATGTGCTTTGGTTCGAAGAGTTCAGGTGGAAGGGGCTTATCTCTGAGGGTCCCGAAGGGTACCTTCTGAGGGACAAGAAAGGAATTGGCTAGAGGGATCTCCAAACAGAGAACCGCCAATTTACGATTCGATCGGGTGAATCCGGCTGGCTATTTCAACCTTCACTCCAGCCCATCCGGACCCAGAACCCGAGTAAACAACTGCCTTTGCAACCGACTGGAGAATCCCCTGCCCAGCAAGCAGTGGTTGACTCGACCTGGGTGGCCCCCATCAATGGTAGGGCGCTTTGTGGCGAGCCGAATTGATTTGTTTTGCGGGGTGGGAGGGCGGATACAACATAGGGACAGCTTCAACCAAGCAACTGTAATGAGGGCAGTTAGGAAAAGATCCAGAACACTAGGATTTTTACCATGCCAAAAGAACTCAAATATGAATAAACTCCTCTCATCAAGGTCAACAACTAAGCAACCTTGAGGCGATTGATTTGAGTCCGGGGCCGTTGAAGTTACTCCATGTTTGGGTGATTGATCAGACCTTAGCCTGAATCCGCAAACACGGAAGCTCTTTGGGGGGCGCAAGCCCCTCACTGCGTGTGTGTCTTTTTTGAAGGCACCCTTTTGGGGTTGGCTTAAAGGGACACCAAAAAGCCAGCATGTTTGGGGGGTCCCCTAGATTGACACTGACCCATCTAGCCACATTTGATGGAGACAATGTCGCAGACCTGGTTTTTCCTTGGGCAGTGGAACAGTGAAGATGGATGGACATGTGAGGCCGAATTTCTCATGAGCGACTCTGCCTGCAGAAGGTACCTGAGGGAACTGCTGTCAGATTTCCAGTTTGTTGCGAAGTACTTGGGTGTTCGGCCAAGGAAGTTGTTGGCAATCTATAGGTCACAACCCACCAAGTCCGCCTAAGTGGGGAAAGTAGGGGCTTATACCCGGTTACCCCAATTGGCTTTGTGATTGGGTAGTTTCCCTAGGGAGTAGGAAAAGCCTTGGAACCCGATTTTGAGAAACACTCACGTGTCGATCAGCTCAGGAGCAGCAGACCCACTACATTGCCGACCTGTACTGCCGTGTCCCTGCAAAGCCGCTCTGGCGAAGAAGGGGTCCCAATTTGCAGCGGTAAGGAGAATTATATGGGTGTGAGTCAAAGTAAAGCCACTAGGGGACTGCATGTTTTAGTCTTTGGTTCCATTTACCAGGGCAAGCCATTTTGGGTTCGCATTTTTGACCCACGGCCATATTTCCTTCCCTCCATTGTTTTCATGGTTTAAATCCCAGAGAGATGTTCCAGTCTGACCCAAGTTTGCCGCGGCGTCTTTCCGAGTTCCACCGCGGTGCTTCAACAAGCCCGACTGCAATGCTCCGGCACTGCTGGAGGCGGCGCGGCGTTTCTTTCGCTTCGAGCGGTAGGAGATGGAGCCGTAAAGCGAGTGGTGCAAAATCGGCTCACTCCCAACAGCCCAACAGCCCAACAGCCCAGTCCAAGCAGCCTAATTACCCACAACACCAGCCCAACAACACCTCAACAACAGCAGTTCCTGGATTTCATACGTTTGGGTTTGGACCAGCTTGGTGGTGAATAACAAGGTCGGTGACTTTTCGTTTGGCCCTTCCGCTGGATCGGAAGTGATGGCAATCCTTGGTGGCCCAACAAAAACCGCCGAGCCGCCAGACTCGAGCGGCAGACCGGTGGCCAAAAAAAATCCCAGGCCTAATGTTAACCCCGGATCTAAGTAGAACCCCTTCTTGATTTTGATTGAGGGGTGTCCCGTTTTAGTGGGGATTCAGACCACTTGGTACAGGTGTATTAATCCTGGGTCAACATTATGCTTGAATGTTTGTTTCGCCAAGTTCGTGCCTGTGGTTTGCCAAGTGGTTGGCTTTTCACCCCCTCACACCGTAACCCCAGATTGTGAGACTTACAAGTGGGTTATAACTTATAAACCGTGTTCGTTTACGGTTACATGACAGCGAGGTGTGATCCCCATCCGTCGAAGTACGTCCAACCCCTTTGTTTCCATGTGCGTTTCAGAAGGTCTATTCCTCCTTTGTCTTGGATTTAAGGAATGAATCAACCACTACTGGAGCAGTTTTTTGTTTTTTCCAGCGGACTTCAGCAAAAGGAAGTTGTTCGAATCCCGGCCAGGGGGAAACATCATGTCAATTTTCCCGCAGATTTTTGTGTTTCCAACCCCAGAGCTGCAGCTAAGGGCCAAATACGAGGTTCTTCAAATGGAGCCAACCAAGAACCGTTTCTACCTTTATATACCTTACGCAGTGGATCCCAGTTGCCACTATAGCTGGTAACCAGCCATTTTACTTTCGTTTTTAAAGGGTGGTTCTCTTGGTTACCAACTATGCAGGAAAATGGAGTCACTTCTCTACGGTACCCACCTTACCTGACCTTACCTAACCTTACCTACGTTTCCTAACCTAACCTTACCTACCCACCTGGGGGGGCTGGGGGGGGGGGGCTGGCGGTTCCGACTTTCGCCAGGCTACAGCCCGTTGGAATCACAGTCTGTGCCGCTTCACCATGTGGCGAAACCTCAAGCAGCCAGTCAGTCCGCAGGAGGCCCAAGTCGTTTTTGGGGAGTTGGAGCGCTTTTTCTGGTGGCTTTACCCAAACGAAAGCCACCAATTTGGGGGGGCAGGAGTGGGGGTCCCCTTAAAAAAAGACACACCCATCTTCCGCGACGGGCTTGCGCAAAAAGAAATCGGCACTCCTGGGACTCCGGGGGCTGTTATTTTTTTTGGAGGGGCTGCGGGGGTGGTGTTTTTCCTCTTGAAGCTCAGCCACCCAAAAAGAGTGAGCTTTTCCCGCCTCTGAAAATTCCGGGAAGTGGTAATTAGACGGAACCGCGCGGAAGCAACCCACACCCAGATCGGTGTAGACTACAGGTCTTGGCCGAGTGGCCATGTTTCTGGACCATCTCGAATTGGAACCCAGACCAACCTGAGCTGTGAAGCATGCCAAGCTCGCCTTTTCGGAACCGGCGTTCACCTTGATGTGTCAAAATGGATTGCGACCCCAAAAAGGATTCGGTTTCCCTCTTTTCTTCAAATCAACCAAAAGAGATCCCCCAACAAAAAACACACAAAAATAAGAACAATGCACCTTCTCCCCTGCACCCGACAAAGACAAATGAGAAGCAACACAAGAACAACTCCACAAAGGCAAAGCAGCCCAAACAAATGCGAATAGTACCTCCCCTTCCCTCCCCCCCTTTCCTCCAGATAGAAGGAACGCCAAAGAACGACGAAGATTTCACTTCACGATGCCCTAGGGCTCCTCCTGCGGTGCGGCATTTGGTTGACTCAGGTCTTCGACCTCCACGTGGACGCCGCAGACCTGATGCGCCCGGGCGCCCATGCCATCGGATCATCGGTCCGAAGCCGAACCGAGCTGGAGCCCTTGTTTTGTTGGCCGGCAAGAGCCGTGGTTGTTGGTGGGAAAACATGTTTCACGTTTGCTTATTGTCAATAACTTATGGTGGTTTAGTGGGAAACCCACACTTAACCTTTCTCACCAACTTGTTTGGTTGGGAGGGATCCCCTAATGAAATAGACTACCGCAAAAAAGTTGGTACCCTTATTCTAACTTTTCTACTGGAGGACCTAGTCCCTGGACCCTTGAACTAGCCATAGGTTATTGCCCCAAGCAATGGGACTTCCCTCTTTAGTAGGTAGCTGAGGGTCCAGGTACCATAAAGAAGGGGAACTCACCAACCAGAATTTGGGTCGCAATTGCTCCTGTTTAGTCGGGAAGTTTGAGGGTCCGGGTCGTTTGTTCAAGGGAAACTAAAGGAAGAGCAACATCTTGGGAGGTCTTCTAGTTTTATGACAAGTCCGTTTTGGTTTGGAAAATCGGTCGTCAAACAAACAGACCTATAGTACGACTAAACATTCGTCATGTTTATTTTTGCGGCCAGGTGGAACACGACCACCCTATATATACATATTTTTGTATGTTGGAGTGGACCCGGACATTTTGCAGGTCCAAGCAAAACGCGCAAGAAGATGCAGCAGACCCGGGGCATCAACTCCACACCTCGTGTGAGATTCCAGACGTTCAAGTACCTTCAAACTAGCTTTAACCATTTTGAAGAGGGACATCACCCCATAGTTTGGGCGAGTTTGAGGGTCCAAGTTGACACTTTGAAGTTCAAGTCCTCGACTTCTTCTATTGCCTTCGGCTTGTGTACCAATTCCTCATCTGTTTAATGATTTTGGGACACCCCCAAATCCAAAAGTACAGCTCGTCAACTGGGTTTGCCTCATCATGGAGGACCCCCCAAACGGATGGTTTCCTTTTGACTTCCCCTCAAATTAATCCGAACAGGGTACGTATCAAAACAAGACACACCCAAAGCTCCCACTCAACTCAGATGCGGCTGAGGCTTTCATGCCAGCCGCGAGATGGATGGGGCGCGAGGGGTGAAGGGCCGGAGAGGTCACCCGCCCACGAATGCGGAGGTGTTGTTTTTTTTAGGGAGACCCGCGCCCCCGCCCCCCCCTCCCGTTTTGGTGGTTGTCCTTTTAGGTTTGCTTTACAACCAGGGTACCCCAAATGATTTAGGCCACTTTTCAGGGCTCTTTCACAGTCAAAGGAGGGGGCGAGCCAACTCGATTTTATTCTTGTTTTGGGTAATGATATGCCCGAAAAGGATGGTTTCAAGCTTTGGTTTCCCTTTAGCCCGAACCCCCGTTTGAAAATAGCATCCGGACCAGAATCACAGCGTTTGTTGCGTCAGCTTGGTGAATCATCGTTCTTTATCCAGTAACGAGCCTTTGGCCTAGTCCAGGAAAGGGTCAAATTATATCCGCCATCATCATCCATCATCACGATCCGTTTGTGAGGTGAACTTTCCGGAGCCCCTTTGGTTGGCTCGCCAGGTGAATGTTCCAAGCTCTCTAGCTTTCGCGCTTTGTAGGACTTCTCTTTGAGTTCTTTGACTCAACAACCCACCGGCCACGGGGGCTGGTGGACATATTTTGTCTAGTCGCCGGTCTCGCAACGCATCCCTGCACAAGGGCAGTTGGGTCGCAGGCCTTCTGCGACTTGCGGAGCCAAAGAACTGGCTCGCCAGCGTGTTGCTTCGAAGCTTCGCTCGCTGGACATCAGACAGGCAAACGGCCTGTCCATGGCATCTGTGTCCAACGCAAGCAACAGTGTACAGTTGAAACTGTTGCCATAGGTTTTTGCGGGGGCGTCGCTGAAATTGCACATGCTTTCAAGCTGGTCTTCTGGACACCGATGGCGACGAGCGCGCATGTAGCCCTCCAGCGACTGTTGTTTTTGTCTTTTTTCGGCCAAAAAAGGTCTTGGAGCCGCCTTCTGGAAGGCTGAGCGAGGCTTCTTTCTGGTGGCTTGACCCGTCCGAGTGGGCCAGAGTTCCCACACAGCAAGACAACATGTTCAACGCTCCCCACGAAAAAGGGGCATGAATTTGTGATGTATGAATGTAGGGCTCCTGTTCCAAAGGGGGACAGATTGGTTGCGCGATGTCACATCAATTTCGGCGGTTGATGTTCAAAAGGACTCCAAACGTAAGTTTAAATGCACAAATTCCGGGACCGAAGCACCTATTTTGAGAAGCACCTAGGTCCGGATCCGAAGAAATGGCGGAACGATGAATCAACCCGGACTCTTAGCCCAAATAAAATGTATTTCTATAGAGGACCCCGCAAGTGGTTGGTGGACATGAATCCCCCCAAAAATAATCAGCAATGGGTCCCCCATTAAGCTCAGACCCAAATGGGATGTATTCTAAGTTGGCATTTGCTTTTGCGGGCACCCCTAGCCTCCGGATTGCGTATCAAGGGTGTGCCTTTTACGAAATAGAGGGGATGCATAAGGGTGTTTCCAGTTTACTTGGGGACTCCCTAGGAATTCAGCCTTAGGGATTCAGTGAATCCAGGTAGGATCCAGTTTACTAGGGAACTCCTAAGGAGTGAATCCCAGTGAATCCCTAGTAAACTGGAATTTTACTTAGGGAACTCCTTATGTCCAGCTGAATGGTTTTGATTTGACCAGCGGATCCCAGGTGGAGCACCAGCCATTCTCCCTTTGGGTTTCAATGGCCTTGGTTTGCTTTGAAAACTCAGTTGTTCAGTGGCACCAATTATTTTCCCCTTTGTGGCTGCACCACTATAAATGGTCCAAGCCCCAAAAAGGGCTTCCTGTTTTTTCCAGGGTCACTGAACAACTGAGAAGAGAGATGCGACACACTGCTTCCTTCCCATGTCAGTCTCCGGAAACAGAGGCCTCTCGCCTGCATCTCCTGCTTTCCGCCTCCGGCGCAGGCGGATCTGCTACTTCTGAGACTGGGCTTGTCCTTGACTGGATGGGAGGCAGGAGAGCGTCATATCAGCCTCATATTCGCGTGTGTCAAACAAAAGGATTTCCTCGAAGATTTTCGGTAGCTTTCCTTGTGGCATCGCAATAAACAAGCATGCGAGTTCCAAACGAGAAACAGAGCCATATGGTCCCCTGATAGCTCTTTTCTCAGACGCCTTTCCGTTGGCTAAGCCAGCTCTTCCAGCAAAAGCTGGGCCAAGTTGTTGCTCGAACAACCCGCCCCTGGTGCCTTTCTGGCCTAATGCCTTCTGAAGGAAAGCCAACAGAATTGTGAATGGTTTAGACATTGGCTTCAATAGTGGCTTGACCATGTTAAAGCAAGGTCTTTGCCCAACTCTTTCCCTGAGGCGGTGAATATCACTTGGCCCTACGGCTGTTGGTCGCTTCACCAACTTGTGATTGACAATCTTGACAGTACCTGAGAAGCTTAACCTTGAAGCTCGGAGGAACTGTATCCTTTTAGTGTCCAAGAAAAGGCGCCTCAATTTTGAGGAAACAACCTTTTTTTGGTGTCGCATTATACATACCTGGACCTTCGAACTACAGACAAAAAAGGGACGCAAATCATTTTTAGGGCTAGTTTCAGGGCCCCGTTGCATTTTTCAGGCCCCCCTTTTCTTTTTGACGTTTTGGCCTGCAATGTCTGACAACTGGCCGGTGTACTCTACTCCACCTTGAAGGGTGTAGACTACTTATGTTACCTGGACTCTCAAACTACCCATAAAACAGGGGAAATCGTCCCATAGTTTTCAATGGGCAATAACCCATTTTTGATGTCCATAGTTGTGGGGCAACAGCCCATTTTTGATGTCGACGTCAGTTTTTGTTTTTCTTCGGTGGATTTTGGGCGCCCGCAGGCGGAGAGCCCAGAGCTGGTGGCCGGGTTGGTAGAGGGTTGCCGCCTCACGAGGCGGGGAGACTGTGACCTTATGGTCCCAATCCAAACCAATCCAAACCAACTAGCTGGCTACCTGACTTGTTGTTGGTGTGTTTTGTCAAAAATCAAAGAAAAATCCGGCAACCATCAATTGGCTTGGATTGGTGGTTTGGAGTTGGATCTCAAGGACTTCAGAAAAAAAAGGCCGGCTCTGGAAAGGTGTTAAGTTTGAGCACATACTGTGACATACCCAAGCGAACCACACTCAAGACCTTTGTCGAGTTGCAAATTGGAGTTCCAAATTGGAGTTACAAACAGTAAGATGGATATCAAAACAGTAAGTTGAATTTCCAAAGAGTGAATTGGATTCCCAAACAGGCAATATATTGGGTTTCCACACACCCTCCGAAAGGATTTTCCATAGAGTGTCGTGCTTTCTTGGAATCAAGGAACAATCACTCCAAAGGGAAAGGTTCTGAGGGATGCTGAGAAATTTAAAAATGATGCGACGTTAGCATTTCTCCTGATACCACCGATGTCTTCCCCTGCTAAGCGAACGCACCAGACATGCCCTACAAGACACTGTACGTGAGAAAAGGCGTCTGAGGGACTTCACACGCGAATCGTTCAGCTGCATTGTAGCAAGCAAGACGTACTGAGAGCCTGGGACGCGCTCACATGTAGTCAAACCAAGGATCCCTGAGTGTAAAACAAAGTACCGGGTAAACTACCCGCAAAAATGGGATGTTGCAACCCAAGAACATGGGGTGCTTTCCTTTTTTTTGTGTGTCGTTGGCAACTGGCCACCATCCCCAACGGGTATGTGAACCACCCCAAACAACAGCCCTACATACTGTGGATGGTTGAATGGAACCCGTTCGCGCCACGAAAATGAAACCATGGTTGAAATCAGGTTTCTTAGGCGAAGGATTCGTCCATCCACACTATGTGTACCGTTGCTATTGTGAATGGGTATTGGGCGCTTGTGCGAGAAGCCATAAGCAAAGGCCCAGCGAACTGCAAATGAATCGCAATCAGCACCTGGTATTCAAGTGTGGGCCCAAAACTATGCAAATAATGAAAACGGCGGATGGACTCTCGAACTTATTAATCTTCATCCTCGGTGTTTTCCTTCACCGGACCACTCGCACGTGGTGGCACGGGCCGACTTCGGACTTCGGCCTACCGCAGGCCCTCGGGCGGCTCCGTGGCGCGCCGGGCCTTGCGCGGCACCGCCTCGGCGCTGGGCCGGGCCTCTCAGCTCGCCGCTCGCTCCTCGCGTCGACTCAGCCGGGCGTTCGATCGGCGCGCGGATGGGTCGAGCGGCGGGTGGAAATCTCCGGACCCAAGTTGGGCGGAGGCCTGGAAGAAGCCGTGGGGAGGCCAGCCGAAGCCCACAGGGAATCGAAATCCGGATCTCGAGTCCAAACGAGAAAGTGCAAGGAGGAATGACCGTGCGGTCGGTGCGATCGGCAGGGTCACGGGGAGAAATGGAAGGACGGAAAGAAAAGCGGATCCCCGATTTGGTGTCCTTTTGTTGGGGAATCCCGAAACGGTTCATGCCCGACCCCCGGGCACGGTCATTCCCTACCTATCGCACCAGCAAGAAAAGGACTTGGGGAGGGGACAAATCAACTAGATAACTCCATTTCAGCGCAAAGTTCCTGGGGTTTTCCCTCCATTGGAATTGGATTCTGAACGATCAAAGCCACATGTCAGGCTACCTGGACGCTCAAACTACCCGACTCAAAATGGGCCATTGCAACCCAAACGATTGGTTGGCGAATACCTTTTTTTGGATGGTAGTTTGAGGGTCCGGGTAGAGATCTTCATTTCGGGTATCACTCCTTTTTCCCTTTGCGGTGCCAGAATGGTTTCAAAACACCCCACCCCCTTATGACCCAAACAACTAAACAAAAACAACAGACTTGTTCGAATTGTTTCCCCCCAAGAACCTCTCCCAGTTTTGATGTTCACTCCTGCCTTTTCCAAGCCACTCCTTCCTTTTTGATTCATGCATTTGAAACACGTGGCATAGTACCTAGCTTAGCATCGATTCCTGCTGGGCAGGGGTAGAATCAAGAAGTATGCCGGTATTCCGGCGGCACTCTGATTCTGGCCCCTGCCAGCTCAAAGTTTGACCATGCTTGAAGAAGCTCAAAGGGAGAAAGCTGCACTTCCTCTTGCTCATGTTGCTATTTTGTTAGCAGCACCCCTTGATGCATAGGAGTGACTCGTTTCAGAAGAAATCCTTGAATTTCCAGGGGGAACCACCGCCTAAAGTTGCAGTTTCTCGATCACAGCGTTGCATGCGGTTGCGCATGCCGAGAAGCGAAGAAGCCAAGGCGTGGCCGAGTACGTCAACGTCACCAACGGCTCGCACTTGATCAATTGCAAGTTTGAAGTCTCGCGGTGCTCTCAGAGTGATAGCCCAGAGACAACATCCCGAGAAACATACAATTTACACAAGGCAAATAAATTCAACCGATGTCCAACACCATTTCAACTGAAATCCACACACACACGCAGTTTCGCCAAGATTCCGACATCATATGGCAACACTATTCCACCCTGTTTCAGCAGCATTCCGACAACGGTCTAACACAAGCACACACCATTCCAACTTCGGGCAACCTGACCATGTTGCAGACTCAGGGGCCAATGTTTTAACCAGAGGCTCTTTTTTTTTTCCGTGTTGAGGAACAACCGCCCCAGTCTAAAAGGTCCCAGTTTGGCACAGATCATGTGCTTGCATGACCCGCGTATTTCTGCAGTGAGGCGCTATTCAAGGCTTCATATGCCACATTGCCTGTCAAGTTTGAAAAACCATCTACTGGTACTCCAGCTACTAACTCCCTATTGAGACCATGTAAACAGGGTTGGTCTTCGACCCCTTCCCAATAAAAACATCAACAGTTGACCCCTCGTAAACAGATGTCAAAAGAGTGGAGAATGGCAGCCACGTCAACAGACCGACGCCCTCGTGCGTATCAATGGTCGGCAGCAATTTGGACCGGGTGTTCTTTTGTTGTTGATAAAACGCTGCCAGAAGCGGTGGTTCGGTGTCTTTCAACCAAGATACCATGCATTTGCGCTGGTGTTCCGTGGATCACCCCTCGTGCTTGTTTGTTGTTTCCTCTCAAATAGAATCCCCGGGATTCAAGCTCCATCATCTTGTTGGGATATAATGCTTCAATCTACCCACTCTTGTTTGCTTCATTATGCCCTTTTCCTAAAGACAAACATGTCGTCTCAAGGATCCGTGCAAAAGAGCACCCTTTCAGTGATTCAGATCGCACTCCTGCCAGCTGCTGGCAAAAATATGCGGCATGAAGTCTGATTTGAGCAACCAAACGCCTGACTGCTTGATCCCAGCTGCAGCCCCTTGCAGTATGCCCTTGGGACAGTACGTGGGTGTGTTTCTTTTTGGTGGGACCCCCCTTTTGTTTTGGTTTTACAGGGAACATAAAAGGAGAACCACTTCTTGGGGGGTCCCCTAAAAAGCATCCACGTGAGTCTTTCAGTTCTGCCCCCGCATCATTTGACCCCAAGGCCCCAAAATGGTGCCAAGATTCGAGTGAAGCCTAGCATTGGGGATCCCCTGATTTCGAGACACAGACCCAGTGGGGTAGTAATACATGAATTTCTTGGGCAGCCGATTCCAACCGAGGTCGGGGATTCAAGACATGGTGCCGTGGAATGATCAGGCCTCTTGGGCTTTCCGGACATGGATGGATCGCCGGGCTCGCTTTTTATTTGCAAATGCACAGGGCTTGGATTGTTTTGAAGATGTGGGGGGTAAGCATAGGTGTCCTTTTTGGTTGTTTCGCTCGAAAAATAGATGGCCCTGGTTTACCTGGTGGTTAGCTCATCTACCAGGCCCATCTATTTCCCCAACGACACCTATGGGGGTGAGTCGTTTTGGAGAGCTCCAGAGATTTGCGGGGCAGCAGAGATGAACTAAACGTACGACACGCCGCACACAGGTGATTATCGCAGGGCTTGGCTTGTAGTTGTTGATATATCTTGGGGACCGTTGTCCCCACTCATTTTCCCATTTTCGCATGAAGACCGGAAAGGAAGTTCTGTGCAGTGCCGCCCAACCAAGACGTGTGTGCAACGATGACAGGGTTTGGAGGCTCCGCCAAGTGAGGTCCCTGTTCCGACCGGATGAACTGAGTGCGGAATTCCTGTCGCCGCATCCAGTGCGCAGCCTGTCGCATCCAGTTGCAATGTTGGTTGGGTCGCCGTTCTGTGGGAAGCACGCTCACTTCTCACAAGTCAAATCCACTCGCTTGTCGCGAGTCAGATGGTTTTTACACTGTGATGATCCATCCATCCAACCACCCACCCACCCACCCACCCATCCATCCAACCACCCACCCACCCGCCCGCCCACCAACCTGCCCACCCACCCACCCACCCACCCATTCATCCATCCATTCATCCATCCATCCATCCATCCATCCATCCATCCATTCATCCATCCTAAACAAACCACAAGCCAACCCTAAACCTTAAGATAACGTATTTGACTGTCGCATGACTGGGAGCTGGACACAAACCGCATAATTGTGTTGTGAGAAGTGATGTAACTTGTCAGACGTGAGGGAAATCTCCTGTGAGAAGTGAGTGCTTCGCCCGTGGTCGCATCCAGCTGCAATGTTCTTTGGGTCGCCGTTCTGTGCGCAAACCATCGCGTACCTGTTCGCCGATTCTGACAGTGTCTGCTTGGGTGTGTGTTTTTCAGGGTACATGGACCCAGAAACATGGGGTTATTTCCCGCAAAAAACAAAGAGGAACAAAAAACATGGGATGATTCCGGAAAAAGACGTGCCCATGTCGACTTTGGGTTTGGCTTTTCAAGAGAAACCGCCGGCAACCCGCAGCTTGAGTCCCCCATTTGCCAGACCAACGTGATGTGTGGGTCAACAGCCGAGGCCATAAGGTCATGGCCGGCCCCAAAATCGCCGAAAGTTCTTCAAGACACCAAAGGGCGCCTATGGAAAGACACAACTCGTGTGTGGGTGTGTGTGTGTGTGTGTGTTGTGTGTGTGTGCTTGTTGAGGGCACGTTTTTTTCCGGTTGTTTTGTTTGGGTCCCAGTTGCTTTTCTTTAGAAGCAAAGCACATACCCGAATAGAGCTACCCAACATAGATACCCAACATATCCCAAAGATGGGTCGGGTCAGGAGCAGCCCTTGCTGAGCCTCTCCTTGCGCTTCAGGACGCACCGCCTCGCGGCTTCGCTTTGGAAGTTGATCATTTGTACCACAGCCACAGCACCGAAAGGATTTGGGATTGATGGTTTTGCGTGATCTTGTGTGAGGGGTTTTTAGACGCCAAGGGTTCCTGGCTACACACACATGACCATGGCTTGCAGGAGTTTTGGCGGAGTTGGCGATTTTGTCGACCGTCTCGAGCATTGACTTGATGTTCGATCAAGCTTTGGGCTGTGGGTACTGCCTTGGTTGGCTGGCATTGAAATATGGATGGCTCGTCTTGTCTTGGAGCTGGTACCCTTTTTGCTGAATTGTTTAATAAATTTGAATAGGACCCCGACCTAAACATACCCACATGGGTAATTATGTGTCAACAGATTCCCTGTCAACCAATAACCAAGCCGAAAGAGGTTGCACCCCTGAAGCAGCACAGCAAAAGGTTAGACCTTTGGCGGGGGGGGGGGGAAGAGCAACCCTGCAACAGTGTCAGAACAAAGTGATTCTATGTACCCCTTTTTTGTGCCAAGAAACATGGAACCCAAAGAATGGCCCTGCTGCTGCTCAACTTTCTAGCATTCGCAACCCAAACAGCCTCTTAAAGTACCTCTCTATCGACGGGGGCCAAGGCATACTTGGGTGTTCAAGCTACTTTGTTGTCATAGGTTAGAACCGTGGTAAGGGGACGATCGCCCCAGTTACCAACCAGGACAAAATCCTTTGGTTATCACCCACCTGGACCCACAAACCCACAACAATGGGTTACTGCCCAAAACCATGAGGTAATTTTGTTTAACGGATATCTGGACCCTCAAACCACCTGCAAAAAAAGCAGTTCACCCCATAATTTTGGGGCAATGACCAATCTTTATGGGTAGTTTGTGGGTCCTGGACCTACTGTGGATGGACGAAACCCGTAAAAAAAGGGGGAAGTCAACCCATGCCCCATGCGTTTCGGGCAATCACCCATCTTTATGGGTTTCAGGGTCCAGGTACTTTCCGGAACATCCTTTGGTCGGGATGGGCCGAAGGAGTGGCCTATGGCTCGACACGAATCGCTCCATCACGGTGCGCCCCCGCATCTCCGACGCCAGGCGGACGGAAGTGGTGGGTCACCAGCTTCCAGGGCTTCCTTAACCTGGTTTTTGGTCGAGCATTGAAAGTTGCAGGGAGGTTTCTGTGCCTTTCCTCCAGGAGTGTTTTTGAACACATTCCACGCGTTAAGAGTGCTTCTGTCAGTGGCTTCCCTCTAGTTGGGGTTCCCATTTGCCCTTTCCGGGCTCAAATCCAGCGGCAATGGCTGCATCCGCACAAACACGGAAGCAGCTGGAAGAAGCTGGAAGCGCTTCAAACAGGAACTGAACCAGGACCAATCCGAAGCATCTCGCAACACTTGTGGTGATGGACCCCAGCTTCTCCAGGCAATCTCTCTTGAAGCAACTTCTAGGTTAGTCAGGGCTCCTTAAAAGATACATTTTGCTCATTTGAAACATGGCTGTTTCCACCAAAACAAAGGGAAACCACCATTTACAAGGCAATGTTCAGGTGTATAATGTAAGGATCCCTGTTAGTCTAGGTTAGCTGCAAACTGGGGGATAGATATCCATTCACAATACTCCCAGGTTGATTGGGCAACATGTTTCTGCTTTTGCGGGAGCTCGTACATGTAAAGAGTATATCTAAATAGCTAAGGGATTTGGAGCAAGGTGTCACACTTGAAAATGCTGCAGCACTGGATGTGGTATGATTTGCTATTTGCAATCTGCTGGACTCTGCGCGATGTGAAGGTTCTGTACTTGGACTCTCAACTACCCTAAAAAAGGGAAATGACATCCCCACCCCCGCAAAAACTGGAATTAGAGATCTCCACGTATGGTTCCATGGTCCCTTATATGGGGAAGACTCGACCCCCCACCCTGTCCCCCTCAAGGCAGGGGGGATGAACTCACCCCATGTTTATTTTTTATGCATAGTTCTCAACAGCTGAAAGCTTTGGGGTCTCAGCCCAGATAGGCTCCGGGGTGGTCCGGGGCGGCCCTGAGGTAAGGTTCCGCGAGGGTTCCACCAAGGTTCCACCAGGGTTCCACGAGGGTTCCACGACGTTCTGCGAGGGCTGCGGGGTGGTGCGAGCACTAAAAAGAGCCCCGCATGCTGTTGGGGATCACCTGAGTTTTTTTTCTTCGAGGGGGCAATACATTTTATGAGTAGTTCTTTTGGGTCCATCCTGAGGTCATTGAACGGCCTGTGCATCCAACGGAACGGTGTGCTTGCCGCCAGTCTTATGCTTCAGTCAAGCAAAGTGAAGAGTACCTGGCATGGCACATTTAGAAGATTGACGGTTGTTTAATCGTCCGATATTTCACTGACGCTTACCTTACTATTTAAATTATCTATCAGATGCCCATTATCGCCATCTTTTGGGTCGGAACGAATTATGTGTGTATGGGGGAGTAATCAGCAACAAAAACAGAAACGGCAATCACAAGGCTCACACACACACACACCCACACCCACACGCACACGCACACGCGCACGCGCACACGCACACGCACACACGCACCCACGCACCCACCCACCCACCCACCCACCCACCTACCCACCCACGCACGCACGCACGTACGCACGCACGCACGCACGCACAATGCAAGTGTATCTTTTCGGTGAACACGGCCGTGTTTTTCTCAGAAACGGCCTGCGCCCTGCCCTTCATGTCCAATCCGATAGAAAACATAATATATAGAGACGGCGTGTGATCGTTTTCTTGGGGTTCCATGACAGCTTAAACGCCCTCTTTAAGGACCTTCACATGTGGGTAACACGACGTCCAAAACGGGCTAAAAACAAATCAGCCCCTATCTTTTGTCCCATCAACATGTTCACCCAGGATCTACAACCTGCTGGATCTTTGCGGGCTGTCCACATCCTTTGGTCAGAGCTGCCTCTTCTTTTTGGGAACCTCCAAAAGTCGGTTCAACGGAAACCAGCAGTACATGTTTGAACTTTTGACTTGGAGACCTCCAGGCACCCTAGCCCAACCCTGAACCAACCCTGAACCAACCCTGAACTAACCCTCAATCCTAAACCCACCCTAAGCCAACCCTAAACCAGCCCCTAGACCAACCCCTCTTCAAACTCGTTTTGGTGACTCCCCCTAGGGTTGGTTTTGGTTCTGCCCAGAGGCTCCTGGCTTCGGCTTTCAGCGGAAGACCCGACCCCGAAGCATTCGACACCTCGAGAATCGATGGTTGGGACGTCTCAAAACCAGGCTGCTTGAAGGCAAATGGCTGTGGCTCAAAAAAAACGGAATTCCAAACTGGGTTGCCCTGATAAGTGGAAACATGGACCAAAACCAGCGGTTTCCCCTCCTGTTCCATTTTAAGCAGCCCCCAAATTATGGGGTGATGTCCCTCCTCAAAATTGTTAAAGGTAGTTTGAAGGTCCTTGAACGTCTGGAGTCTCACACGAGGTATGGAATCTCCTGTTTAATTTTGAGCCCCCAAATCAATCGAATTGGAGCTCTCGACCAGGGCGCTGCCCAGCGCTTGCGCAGTCATGGCCTCGGCGGTGGGCATGCGCTGACGTCGAAATCAGCCCCCCGAAAGCGCCAAGTGGAAATCTATCACTGCTGGAAATTGATTTTCCCAGGGGCCGAAAACGCAAATGCCAGGAAGGCTGAAGGGTTTGTCCCTTTTCTCACTTGGCCGTGGTTGTCAGAGCCGTTTTGGGATCCCATTTTGGGGCGTTTCGGTGAATTCACCTCCCATTTTAGGACCTATTTTAGTGGGGATTGGGATGTTCGCTGGGGGCTCGATTTGGATTTTGACCCATGGCCAAGTGGCTGTTTTCCTTTTGGTTTTCATTTGACTCCACCAAAATAGGGGCACCCGTACAAAAAGACAGAGCTAAATATGTCGGTAACCTGACCTGATCCTCTGAATCTGGGTCTCCTCCAAAACGATTTACAGGTTGAGAAGAAACAATGTGCAAACGAATCGCAGCATTGTGTTTGTTTTTGTTCCCTGTGCTGAATAGCCCTCCGTCCCTCTTGAATTGAGTTGGCGTTCATCTCTGACTGTCAGAGCACCAACATACATAATACATGCATGCGTATATACAAATATATATATATATATATATGACATAGAGGAGACCCAATTGGCTAGCCACGTTCTAACTTGGCGAATCGAACATCTAAGGAACCCTACCCTCACTAACATGGCAGCTGATTCAAGGGATCCCTCCACTGATCTTCCAGGTGCCCTCCCCGCAAATGCCATGGCAATGTGAGAGGGAGGGTAAGCTTTCCATGTGCGTCAGATTTGTTGTTTTTCCCCTCTGTTGGTTTTTTAAAGGGAATCCGTTTTCACTACCGGAACTATGTTCATTCTTTTCCAGGGGGCGAAAAAGCAACTGGGAGGTAGAAAATGATCTTCCAGACACAAACGCCATGGCAATGTGGGAGGGAGGGGTGATGTCCATGTCGTTCAGGATTCCTCTCACTGCGCGGTGCTCGTCATGGGCTTGGGCTTCACCCCCGGCGCCGCGTGCGCTTGCCGGTTACGACCCAACTCTCGGCGGCTGGGGTCTGACTTAAAAATACGGTTTCCCCTTTTTGGGCTCCCATATTTTAGTGATATGGGCGTGGCTCAGAATGAACCAGGAGGGGTTAGACAGGTTTTGGTCCATGTTTCCACTTACCAGGGGTCCTTTTGAGCCACAGACATATTTTAGTGGCCCGAAAGGTGAATCCTTCTTTTAGTCATGGCCCCAAAAGGTGATTATCGTTGATTTCAGCTCGTCCGAGCTGGGCAACTGTAGGCTTTATATTGGGAAGACAAAGTATGGGTGTGTCTCAAATGGGTGGTTCGGAGCCCCCAGAATGGGTGATTTCCTTTTGGTGTGCCCTTGAGACCATCCAAAAAGTCAACCCTCCAAAAAGCCTTACGCCATCAAATATGTGTTTAACGCTGTATCGCACAGTCAGGTAACATGTTTGTTGGACTCGCAAAATGCTTCATGTTGGGACCTTAAACCCCCCTCCTTTTTAAGGCCGGAAGTCCTTGGTCCCAATGCCAGATGATGGTGCCTTTTTGTTTGTATAGCATCCTACCTATCCCAAAGGGTTGGCGGATTGACTGTCAGTGCCCTTTCATTAAAATGGAGGTTTGCAAGAATCCTGACAGGGATCCCATGATAGAATACGGGGCCAAACAGGTGGCCGCCAGCTATGTGGGGAGGATGGTCCGGCCGGCCGAGAATCTTGAGTCAGCGATACCCCGGAAGAAAAAAAAAGATAAACACATATATGAATCCATACAGGGGCCTTGCTCTTGAGCAAGGCCGCTCAAGGTGGACATGCGGTCTCATGATAAATGTACCTGAGGGGGGGGAATATGTGAGGGGTCAACACTTACATCAAATTGTTTTACAGACCACACATTAGCCCGAACTGGTTCTGTTGTGCTTCTTTTCAGAGCACCCCGTTTTTGGCGTTGCGGGGACACCAGAGGGAAGCCACATGTTTTTCCGCGTTCACCCATTTAGACCCCATTGCACTTTCCCCAAAAGCTCAAAGGAGCCGGCATGGCGCGGGCCGCGGGCCGCGGGCCGCGTAGATGTTGAAGCCTACGCATGGCAAGCGGACATGGCCCTGAGTCCTGTCCCAGTGCTTCCGTAGGTACGGGGTATGATCTTGTCAACCTGGGGTGAAATACCCTGGTTACCTACTATAGAGTGGTAACTGGAAGCACTGGGTGTCAGTTGACATTCATGTTTTGGCTTATCTGCAACATGGTGAAACAAATCAGAGTTGAAGTTTTATCCGATTTGCTGGTGGACATGATTTCCGGATGCTGTCATTGTTGTTACACTTGTGTGGTGGCAGCAAGCCTTGGGGGTTCCAATCATTTCCAAATCAAAGTGCGTGTCTTTTGATGGCACCCTTTGGGTAGGCCATTTGATTTCGGCGAAACACCCTTTCACTTCGAGTTAGGGATGGTGATGCGCCCTTCATGAGGGATTCAAAAACTGGGAGCCAGGACCATTGCCCACAATAGGTCCCCAAGCTAGGTGCCAACTTTTACCATTTGGCGGAGAGTTCCCCTACTAAAATAGACTACAGAAAAAAGGGTACCCTGCTAACCTCTCTACTGGAGGAACTAGCACAGATTCGGAGTTGGCTCAAATGTTCGTCCTTCCCCTTGGCAGGTACAGCTGCGTCTTTTCGAGCCCTAGCTCGGCAGAGCCTTGGCAGGTGTCTGCCGCGCAGGCTCGACGGCTCGAGCGGGGCTCGGGGCTGAATTTCAAGCAGGCGGAGCTACAATTTGAAGCCCGCATCTGCAAGTTCTCTGAATTCTATTGGCGGTTCCCAGCCATCCCCTTAGGTTTTCAGGCGTGTATGTTTTTAGGGCTTCGTGTTTTTGTTCCCATTTCACCCATGCACTAAAAGTAACCCCTGCGGCAGGCGATCCGAGGACAGCCCAAGCTCTTGTTTTTCTTTTGCCCTTTGCCCCGCCAAAAATCCTCGGCCAATCCAAGTTTCTCCAAATCCCAACCCTGTGAACCCGAACCCGTGATTTTTTTCGGGGGTCCGCTACAGTTTTTTACGGGCATGGGTTGGCAAGGAAGTTGGTTCCCCTTTTGCTTCCACTTAAACTCAATCGCCCTGGGATCAATGGGGCTCCGTCAGGTGGCCCAAAAGGCATAAAGCGGGAGCTCCGAAGCGGTTTTTGGTGTCGCTGGGGCTCCGATGTTCGAAAGTATGGTACCCAGTGCTTAACGAGCCACAACACCTAGAGGAAAGGATCCGGCACGCCTAGCACAAAGTGGTACCCTTTCGTCCACGAACATGCAACCTACCAGGGCCTTTCAAAGGGAAGTTGCTTCAAAGGAACGCCAAGGTTGATCAGGGCTCCTAAAAAAAAAAAAAAAACATTTTGCCCATCTGAGACATGTGTTGTTTGCACCAAAATAAGGGGAAACCACCATTTACAAGGCAATGTTCAGGTGTATAATGTAAGAATCCCTGTTGATGTGATATTCTAAGGATCAAACGTAATTCGGGGCTTCTCCTGTCAAGCCCGCTTCGGTGTCATGTTGCCCACCGTTTCAATTATACTTGAAATTGTGGACATGGAGAAAAAGAGCAGTTCGCTCCAGCTGTGAGTTGAAGCCATGTTTTCGCCCTTGGTGAGGACTGTTTCCTGTTGCGCAGCTGGAAGGGCATACTGCCGATGGACGAAACCCATTTCGCAGCACCGAAGAATCCCTGGAAGGATGATTCCCATGCAAGCATGAACTTAGCAATGGTTTCCCATGGCTTGGAAAAAGTGGCGCAGGGTTTGGTCCATCATGTCCATCCACAGTAGGGGACCCATAAGCAAAAGTTTAGGGACCCAAAATGGCTTCGGTTTTCCAAAACGGGTAGCTCCAAAAATCGACACACCGAATCATGGAGAGACGAGCTATCTCTGAAATTCGCCGCAAGGGTATGGCTCTTAAACCCCAAGGGTCTAAGCAAGTAATTACAACCCTCAAACAGCCCGTAGAAATTAGCCAATTTCTACCCCCAAAATTGAGGGAGGATCTCCTTGAGGGTGGTTTGAGGGTCCAGGAAAGGACTTTGACTCCTTTGCACCCCTCAACCAACCTCAAAGGGTACCAAGGGAACTTCAGGGAAAGGCTTTGGATGTGCTTCACGGCTACGAAAAGTCTCACCACTTCGTGGCCGAGTCGAATCGATCGATCTGGAGCGACCTTGCCGACCGATCCGTGCACCCTTTCGGCTCCGCTGCAGCCTCCGGATTTTCCGCAGGCCGATCCGATGTTTTCGTCGGACGATTTGGGGTATCGGACTCTGGAGACAATAGGGGTTGAATGATCGCACGGTATTATCTTTTGAGGATTCAGGTCTTAATTTGGCTTCTGTGTTTCTTCTTCTAAACATGTTTGCTCGTTCGAACTGTTTTGTCACGTTGTTCAGCTCGGAAAGTGGATTTCTTCGGCTGGCTTTCAGTATTTTACCGGCTTTTATCTTCGTGTGCATGCTTGCCACTGTCAAGGTTTAGCATTCCGCGTTTGTAGTTGTTTGTGCACAAGCGCGAATTTTGGAGTGGCGCTAGACGTGGATAAGTGTGGATGACCGCCTTTGGGCGGACGAACTGGCACTGTTTTTGCATTCGGTGACAAGTCGTTTGTGCAATACATGTACTATGCCAGAAACTCAGCGTGTAAAGAATCACGTGACGAAATCGCAAGTGCGATGAAAGGGGTTGAGGTGAGGGATTGTCTCTTATCCTAAACATGCTTGGCTCTTGGTTTCCCTTCGATTTCCGTTTGAGCCAGCCCGAAGCAGCCATGAACGTATTCATCCCTGACCCACGCCCAAGCAGCACACCGCGCCTCTCCAAACCCGGTGTTGCTTGACTTTCCTTTTGAACACCTGCACCCTGAAACTCCCAAAAGTGGGTCATTGCCCCAACATTTATGGGGTGATGTCCCTCGTTCAGGGTATAGCCTCGAGGGTCCATAGTCTATATCCCGTCCCCAAAGGGTACCGCACCAAAAGGTCAACAGATCTAGCTGTACCCTCCCCATTCTCTTCAGGCATCATTCTCTTCAAAGAATGGGCCAAAAACCCATGGGGGGTTTCTAAAGAGAACGCTGGGTGAAGAGAACGGAATTGGAATGAAACCTTCCATTCTTTCTAGGGATCCTTCTTTCTAGAAAACCTCCGGAAACCCAGAAAAAACAACAGCTGTTTTTGAAAAGAACGATGGGTGAAAAGAATGGAATTGGAATCAACCCCTAGCAAAAGGTCGAACAGAGGAGGCTCATCGAATCCTCCGGCAGACCTCAGCGATCGGCACAGAGATGCCGACGCCCGCTTCGCGACCCGGGACCGGGCGCCGGGCTCACCCGTGCCGCGCGGGGCTGGGGGGCTGGGTTCGGGAAGGGCCACCTGGCTGGGACCACAGCGAGGTCACCCAGTGCCCTAGGGAGGGTTCCCCTAAAGACTACAGAAAAAAAGTTGGTACCACCAGGGGAAACCATAGGAAACTATTGCTGGTTGGGATTTACAGAGAGAAATCATCAGAAACCAGGGCTAGATGGTGCGAAATGGATCTCGTCCAGCCACAGTAGGCTGAAGATCTGAATATTTACACGTCACATGGAAGAGTTTGCCGGTCAGTTCCTTTCAGGTTGCTGGGTCACGGTAAAGGTTTCCCAGATTGGCACGCAGGTTCTTATTTGGCTGTGGTTGTCAAAACCAATGGTACCATTTTGGGGGTTTTCGGTGCACCACCCATTTTAGTCGATTTTGGTGGGGATTGGCATGTTCACTGGGGGTACGGGGTTTTGACCCATGGCCATGGCTTTTAGCAGCGTAACGGCTGTCGATCGTAATATGAGGAATGCCTTTAGGATCCCACATTGCACCTTCTTGGGGTCGGATTCGAGCCTTTCAAATATGGGGTCAGAGAATGGACATGTCCAAGAATTGCGGCCTTAATACTTAGCCGAAAGTCGACCAGCCGACCTTTCGATTTTTTGCTTTTGATTTCCTGCTTGGTCTATCAAGGTTCCAAAAGGTGAACCTATTACACGTCCTTTGGGCAAGTGTGGATACCTGGACCCACAAACTAGCCAACAGAAAGGGACATCACACCACTTTGGTGGGGCAATGACCAATGTTTAAGGGAATTGTGAGAGTTCAGGTTAACATTGTCCAGCGTTGTTGGGAAGGGCCAAGCCTGTCACATCCAGACACGCAAACGCGTTTGTTGTTTTTGCTTCTTGGTTCCTGGACCCTCAGACGGGTTGCCCCAAAGTTACGGGGCGATTTCCCGTTTTTTCCTGGGTAGGTTGAGGGTCCAGGTTGTTTGTGTCCCTGCCCGGAGTCCCTCAGGAGGCTACCTCAGACTCTTGCGATTCCATTCGACCCAAGGAGCTTTGACCCGACCCGAGGCAGATGGCGCGGCCGTCGCCCATGCAGCAATTCCGCTCCGGCCTCAAGTTGCGTGCCGGCGAAATGCCATGGGCGGTTTCGTTTCAGCTTCCCAAGGGGCAAACAACCCAAAAACGTATCGACTTTATTAAGAAAAGAAAAAAAGCAGGCGTGCCGAACTCATGGTTACCCCTGATCCAGAAATTAATAACGGACCCCCCTCCTCCCT
This sequence comes from Effrenium voratum, assembly GCA_963377175.1. Taxonomy (NCBI): domain Eukaryota; class Dinophyceae; order Suessiales; family Symbiodiniaceae; genus Effrenium; species Effrenium voratum. The sequence continues at coordinate 2,215,465 of CAUJNA010001335.1, read as the reverse complement.
CAAGGTCAACGAATAGGTACTTTGGACGGGCCGAAAGCAGCCCCCCTTGAAGGTCGACAAGGTCAGCCCTCGAAACTGAGATCTTTGGGAGGGCGCCTGGAAACAGGAACCTGGCTCCAGAACCTCTTCGGTTCTTGCCTTCTTGGCCCCCTTTAAAGGCAATGGGACTTTAAATGACCGGCTTTTGTGTGCCCAAAAGGGCCCTTGATGAGTTGCGGGCCTTCTTCATGAAGCGGGCTTCAGCCCGAGCCGAGGGATTTTGGAGTTCGTAGGGCCGAAAGGAACATATGAGCGTCTGCCTCTGTGGAGGGTACCCCCTTCTTTGGTTGGTTTAAAGGGAAACCAAAATGAAAGCCACAATTCGTTGGGGTGTCCACTGAAAAAGAAAAGGACCCCTGGAAGGTTGTTTGCGTCTGCCTCCAAGTACTTTTGGTTGCGGAATGTTGATGGTCTTTTGGAAATTGAGCAGCAGCTAGCACTGAGGAGAACCAAAGCGGTGCTGCCCGACTTTCTCCCCCAGCCTTTCTGTTCAGGGAGCTTGCATGTAGATGTCTGATGCAACAGCCTTCATGAGATTCACTAGGTCCCCCAGCTAGGTGCCCTTCTCTCCCCTTTTTTGGTTGGGAGATTCGGTTCCCCTACTAAAATCGACCACCGAAAAAGAAAAAAACAGTTGGTACCAACTTATTCTAACCTCTCAAATCTGGAGGACCTAGTTCATGTTGTTGTTTCTTTGGGATGAGGTCACCAGGGAGCACCGGGTGTTGGGCTGGAGGCTTCCGGCTACCCCTTAGCCATACGAAAAATGGTTTGGCCAGGTGGGTGTTGCTTCTCTCGGTGGGTACCCTAGAAAAAATGGGTCAGGCACCTCCAAGTGCAATGCACCAAGGTGCCCCCAAGAGGGGTTTGAGTGGTGGTTTCCATTTGAAACCGCAGAAAAGGGTATCATCAAAAAGACAAATCCTTGGTTGCCCTTGCGTCCACGTGTGGCATCTCCAATCACGCCTAGGTTCAGTTTCCCCGATGGGAGCGCCTCAGTACATGCAGGCGCTTTTCCGCTCAAAAAGGAACTGGTCTTGGACAACGGCAAGTGGAGAAGAGGTTCCAGTACTGGGGCATAGGGGTTGGAGCGGGCCCAAACTGTTGACATGTTTTTGTGTTTTCAGTCTACCCCCCAAGAGAAAAAAGTGCGTTCCTTGTGATTTTCTTTAAAAACCACCAACAAGAGTGCACCACCAAAAACACGAATACACACCCAAATAGCATGTGTCTAAAAAGGTCGATCCTTATTCAATGTGGTGCATAGGGGATAGTGGCAAATATATGTCCTCTTGTTCTATTTCGGGGCGGGGCCCTGGGGGTAGGGTGACCCGGGCAAGCGGCTAAAAAAACTGTCCCGACAAACTGGACAGACGTCTTTCCCCGCCCCCCCCCCCCGGCTGTTTGCCCCTTTTGGGGCTGGATTGCTTGGATGTTTGGTCAAGTTAGTGTCTGTGGTTAGTCAACTGCAAGGGGTTTTTCACCTCCTCACGACAAGGTTACTGACAACTAACTTGGCCAAAACAGAAAAGGGCGTCGCCGGCTTTGACAGGTATTCGGGGGCGGTCTTTTCTGGGCATTCCACGAAATAAGTGGTTTTCCTTTTGGTTTACCTTGAAGACCTTCCAAGAAGGAATACCCATTTATTCATTTATTGGTGTTGGAGCATGGCGAGGATACTCAGGACCTGCACTCCAATTTAGCTGAAGACATCCAGCGAAAGGGACCACATGCCCATGTTGGGCTAGCGTATCCCCCAGTAGATGTGTGGGTTGATTCCGGCTTGGAATCATGGATTCCGGATACCCAAACGAGCTGGTGCTCAGGCTAGATCGATGCTGGGGCATGCCACGTACAGAGCTTTTGACACAATATGGTGCACCCAGCTGGGGCAAATGCCGCGATTTGCTGCCTTACTGGCCAACCTGGGCTTCACTGGCCGTGTTTTGCCTGTCAACATACTTCATGCATAGCCTCCAGATCCTATACTTCAGCCACCACCCCTTGGTTGAGTGGGAACCCCCTTGCACAGTGGGGTTCCCCTTGAAAGGCTTTGCCTTTCCTGTTTTTGTAACCTCATACTGAGAAGATATCTCTTGCCTGCTGTGCGGAAAAAACACATGCAGATCTTAAATTGCACCGGCAGGCACCTGGTGCGGGGCCCAGATGTCTTTGCGGGCTGCGGTTTGTGTTTCGGTTTGCTTGGCCGGGTTTGGTTTTGCTTGGGTGTTCGGTACGCCAAGTAAGCCGTTGGAAACCTGAGTTCCAACCCACTTGTATATGAGTCCCCCGTTCAGTGAGGTTAACAACTTGTTATTAGGGGGTGAAAAGCCCCATTGGGCTAACCAGAGACACTAGCTCGGCAACGAACACCCAAGTGCCTCATGGTTCCCCTTGGTCACGAGGTCAATTCGATTCGGTGCCAGTTTCATGTAATTATGACGCCGGGTTTCTCTTTGAAATCAGCCAACCTATTTGCAAGCACAGGATTTCTTGGCGACAGCTTCATTCCCCCAAGATTGCAGGGAATTGCCAAGGATCGAGCACGGGTTCTTCGCATGGATGCGTCTGCCCTATGTGGGACATTTGTAAACTGTAAAATGAGTTGGGCAACGTGTTTTGAATTCGTATCGTGAAAAGGATTTGTCCGATTACATCAGCTCGTGGCATATCCACGCAAAAAGAGATACGGGAGTTGCTCATAGGGTCCTCTCAAATGGTTCCTTTAAATACCGTTGCAGAGCTGGCAGTCAAACCGAATTCCTGTTTCAGCTACGCGCCATTCAGACAAAGCCAACTTCCATTTGTGTGTCAAGGCCCGTTCTTTCGCCAAGACATCCCCCGAAACAATCCGAGAATCATATGCCAACCGATCGCTCACTTATTTTTTTCTCAGTGGTCCGAAGCGAATCCACCGGCGCCGGCCTTTTGGTTTTCCCGTCTTGGGCCCAAGCTTGGGCCTTTTTGTTCCTGGGTCCATTCGCGGGGTTTCGCTAAGGCTCCTTCCAAAACCCGCTGCGGGAACTGCAAGGGACCCGTTTCGTAGGCTTCCATGGTACCATCCTGACTCCCGGAGCGGGCTCCGCCCTGGCGCCCGGCTCGGGGGCCCAGCAGTGCCGGTGAAGTTTTTGTTTTCTCCTCGCAGGGGTCTCCTCCACACATATTTTAATGGCCGTGGGTCCAAAAACTGTACCCCAAATGGAACCCTGGCAAGAAGCGTGACTGGTTTTCCTTGGTGGTTCATTTTTCACCCATACCCAAATGGCTTCTTTTGAGGGTATTCACTCTTTTTGGGGCTGGTTCAAAGGAACAAAAGGAAAGCCGCCATTTTGGGGGAAAAGCACACATAAATGCAGGTTCCTAGACCCTGAATCCACCCATCAAGAAAAGGGATTCAGCCCATAATCTTGTAATCTTGGGTTGCAATCATTGACAATAATAACCAATGTTTGAGGGAGTTGTGAGGGCCCAGGCTGTTATTTCAGGGTAGACTCAATAACCGAGTCGGAGAAGCTGATTTTTTCAGTGCGCCAGATGTGAGCCTTGCTTTGGGAAGGGCTAGATTTTCACTGGGTCGGTTGGCGGATTGCTTTTGACTTGGTTAGCTGGTGTCTTTGGTGCGGGATCAGTTGGCCAACCGGCTGGAATCCTGTGATACTGCTTTGGAGTTTCTGAAAGGCGTTGACTTTATCGGGGCGATGTCTGTTACTAGTACCCCACTCTTATCATAATGACTCCTTGACCAAATAGGGTTTTAAGTACTCCGCAACCCCATCTTCCATTTGCTTAAGAATCTTCCATTTGCTTAAGAAAATTGTTTTGTTTTTGTTTTTCCCCTGTTGGTTTTAAAGGGAATCTATCACTACTGGACATTTTTATTTTGCCACGGGGCGAAAAAGCAAATGGCAGTCATTCTACATACTTTGGCCCGGACAGGCGTGCAAGAGTCTGAGTCTGGACTCGGCGAAGCTGCGAAGCCAAAGAGACCCGAGAAGTCCGTCAGATGTGTGGTTTGAGGGCTACCCTTTTCACCCTGAAAGGGCAGCCTGAGGAGTTGAATGGCGATTTGTTTTATCAGTTTTGGGGGAGGGTTCCCCTACTTTAAAATAGACTACAGAAAGAAGGGTACCCTTACTCTAACCTCTCTACTGGAGGACCTAGTGGAGATGAATCCCCACCGAAACGATATCGAGCAAAAGGTCCGAATGAAAATCCACACCCAAAAGCACAAGTTATACAGTTCCCCCCTATTTGACGCAGACCTTTGTGCCTGACCTCCGGTTGGCCCTTTGTCAGCCCCATCTGCCCGTTCTTCTCGAGGTTTTGCCTTTGGCGCAGGCGGGCAACGCAGAGCTCGGATCCCCGCACCCTGGCAGGTCTCCGATCGACGACTCGAACGGACCACTCGCCCAAGATCTGTTTGTTGGGTTTGAGGGTCCTAGGGTTCAGGTGTCCATGTGTCTTGCCGGTGCCCTTTTTGTGGTTGGTTGAAAGGGAGAATGGCAGGGAAGCAACCATTTGGGGGCTTCCCTTTGAGACAAACCCAAGTGCAAGGGATTTTGGCCATGGGAAGAAGCAGAACAGTTGGGGGGAGGTGCTGTTGTGTCTGACTTTTGGGGTGTCGGTTGGTTTTAGTAGGAGATCCGTCACACTTGGAGGCAAACATCGCTCCCCGCATCGGGGTTTATGAATCCGCGGTCAACATTTGCACTTGAGCCGCAATCAAAACCCGGGTAGACGAAGAAAGTAAGGGGCAGTCGCCAGAAATAGTTGCGGCTATCCGCCTTCTGAATTCTTGAAGCATAGTTCTGGGGATCGACCATTTTACCGGGTTTTGAGCAAGTGACTCACTTGGTTTGGTTCAAGGGTTTGAGCCGGGGCTCCTAACCTAGAGTCACTGAACTCCGCATTTGTCAGCATGAGGCATAGGGAACCCCCTCTATCCATTGGGGTTCCTTGGGATGAAAGGAACCCTGGCGGGTTCCACGGACACGAGAGTGAGTCTCAATAGACCCTCCGGAGTTCAAATGTTTTTTGTAAAGTGGGAAGATCGAGTCACAGCTACCTCTAACCAAATCAAATCCAAGATCCAGGCCATGACACTGTTTCACTTTGACAAGCCAGAGAAAATTGAAGCAACAAAGCAAACAACAATTAGGAAACATCAAAATTCCGTTGTGCATTGATTCAATATCGTGGCATCCCCCAGAACCAGCCGGAAACCGTTTTCGGAAACCCAAGAGAAATCGTAGTTTGCGGGAAAAAACACGTCTACCCTCAAAACAGACACACCCATATTGTAACTACCAGGTACACCAGAACAGCGGAACACAGCCTCATTGCCGGACTCCCATGGATCGCTCTCCGGGGAAAAAAAGTCTTTTCAGCATTCCGGCCGGCCAGGCGGCCAGGATAAGACTTAAAACCTAGGTTACCAACAACTTGCCAACTTGGGCCGAACACCCAAGTAGAAAAGCGTGGTTGAACAAGAAAGATGGTTGCTGTTCAAAGGGAAGCCAACACGAGACCATAGATTTGTGCATCCCTTAGTCTAGGAAGCACCGATGAGAAAAGCTACATGGCTCAGAGGGAAGACTTTTTGAGCACGCATATTCGCAAAAAGACGTGCCCAGGCCATCCTGCATTGAAGGTTGACTCTTGACTCCTAGCTCACCCAGCTGGGTGCCCTTTCTCACCCCTTTTTTGGTGGGGAGGGTTCCCCTACTAAAATAGACTACAGAAAGAAGGGTACCCTTGTTCTAGCCTCCCTACTGGAGGACCTAGACTCACTTTCTGAGTTCCTGGACTTTAAGCTTTTTAGGACGACCGTTTTGGTGGTAAAAGGAAAGTTTGGATTTGGTTGGCCCTTCCACTCACGAAGTGAGTTCACAATCCTGGATGTACCAATCACAGGTACTATACAGCCTTCACCAAACAGGTCACACGCTGTTAAAGAAGAGCCTGGGGGCGAAAGCTGCGTCACGCTTGTGTTTTCCCCTGGCTGTTCTGCATTTTGTGGTCCTTGGCTCCTGCTTGGCAGCGAACGGAAGAATTAGGACAGCATTGTTTTTATGCATACATGGCCAACAACCCAATGATTGTTGCATAGTTGCAGTTCAATTGCTCGAAAATCTGAAGCAACAAGCTGCAGCCAACGCGTGGCAGAAATCCTTCCCCATGGGAAGCCGATACCTCCAAACGGAGCTATGCATGTAGCGAAACACATTGGAGTGAAGCTGAGTTGGTACATAGTCTTGCAATGATTGCCACCATCTGTGTGTGTGTGTGTACATGGAGTCCCGACCAAGCTAGCGGGTCGTTTGCGTGCTCCCCTACAGAGATTCCTGGGATGGCCTTGGTGCTCTCCAGACGCCTTTTGCCAGTATCCGCAACCAACATTGGCCATGCATCAACCCGTCTGCACTGGCATGTGTGTTGGTGCCTTTCATAACGACGGTAACAGGCCCCCCCCACCTCCTCCCCTAGACCTGCTGACAACTGCAACTCGACACACATCACAGCCTGAAACTGCAAACAGCAATAAAGGCACCAAAAGTACCAGTTGTTTTACCAGCCTGTTTCCAACAAAAAGGGTGCTAGCTACAACAAGCACGGGCTACCCCAAACTTCCACTTTTCTTGTTGGTCCAGTTTCCGCAAATGCTATGCATACGTAGAGATACGTATATATATATATATGGGAGTCGTTCTAAAGGTCCTTGTAAGGAGTTTAGTATTCGGTGACCATCGGTGTTGGTTGAGGTAGCTCCGCGAAAGATTTGCGATGGAGTTGCGAAAGTAACTTTTTTTCTCGCGAAAGTTTTGCGTAACTGTATCTGGTAAATCAATGATATGTGGAACCGTTCATCTTTTCTGCTGAGCCTTCCTTCTATTCTGATTAAAACACTTTGTTGATGTTGCGCTGATAAAGCCTGGTGAGGCTACAGTCTGATACCCTGCTTGGCTGGTTAGTGCTCCAAGCCTGTGTATGTGTATCTGTGGGTGTTAGTCGGTGGCTTTCCGCTCTGAAACGTGGGTGATTTTTCGCGAAAGTTCCGCGAACGATCTGCGAAAGCCCGCGCGAAAGCGCAGGCTTCGATTGCAAGGGGAGGTATAGTCTGAACGCCGATCTAGTCAGTATACTAGCTTGGTACTGGAAAGCTGCGACTTCAAGCAGGAGCTGCACGGCGTACGAAAAGCTGCGACTTTCCGAGTTGGGAAATCGTCATTTCGCTCACAACGCTGACACTTAAAAGCTGCGATTCTCTGACTCGAGAAATGAAAAGAGCACGGCGATGAATCCGCGAAAGATTCGCGAAAGTAACTTTTTTATTCGCGAAGAATGGCCGTTTCGAGACAAAGGAATTTAGATCAACCACCATATATATACTGATTATATACATATCAACATATGTGGTGGTGTTCCTTTCGGTTTCCCTTTGAAACCGAAACATCTATATAAACAAAGGCAAAAAAGGTGTACCAACTCCATACGCGCTTTGTGTGCGAAGCGGCCAGAACGGGAAAAGAACAACAAAACAAAAACATATCTTCATTCCGGCTTGGCACGCCAGGCCCACCGGGCGGAGCCTCTGTGATGCTGCCGGCTCCCGCGGGAGGTTGGGCCATGGATTTGGGGAGGGCGTGGCGCGTCTTCTTGGAGTTGGTACCTCGTTTTTTTGGGTTGGAGCTGGGTCTTTTCTCATTTTTCAGCTCGAGTTCTTTGGGGCATTTGGGGGTTTGGGGAGCTAGGTGGCAGATGCGGAAGATAAACGGCTGACACCTTTTGTTTTTGTGTTTTTTTTGTCGGCTTTTTCTCTCCTCAACTTCCATGCAGATGATGCTGGTGATGCGGGGACCGCATCCCCAGCATCCTCAGGATGACCTGTCTCGTCTCCCGCATCACCTCTGCATCCGTGACTGTTCCTCCCTCCCAGAAGCACAGTTTTTGGGAGGCCCTCTTGTATGCCTGCAAATCTTTGTCTTGCCAAAACCATGCCTGTTGTTTTTTGGGGAGCTGCTTCTCCCTCCCAGGTTGGGTCCAAAACGAAAACCGTTTTGGGGCTCCAAACCCCAAATCATGACTCCCGTACATCCCTGAGCTCATAGACTTTCGTCACTTTTGGGATTGGTCGCCATTTTAGTGGTAAATACATTACCCGTCCTCCCACTAACAAGCACCTGTTCTTTTCGCCCTGGAAGATCAATTTCCTCTTGAAGGGACCCCCTGTTAGGTGCCATGTGTGGGAGGGAGGCTAGTTTTTTTTTCAGGCCAAACTCAGAAAGTGAGCCTCCAGAGGCCAAACATGACAGGTGAACTTTGGCCAATGCCAGCACATGGGTCTACTTTTTTTGGTTTGGTACAATTGGTGTTTCAAAGGAATATCCAAAGGACGACCACCGTTTTTGGGGGGTCCGGTTCCTAAAAATTGACGAGCCACCCATGTTTTCAACTTTGGAGGATCCTCAATAGACAAAGAGCAAGTTTAACTTCTTCTTTCAGGGGATTTGTCTGAGTCGGTCGGTAGTGTCCCCACAGTGCCATGGGTATCTGCAGCTACCAGGGTGCTATGTTGAATTTACCCAAAGGGACACCAAGAAGAGATGAGTAATTTGTGCAATTTGAACAAACACACCGGTTTTTTTAGATGCCCTTGCGTCACCTGGACCCTCAAACGATACCCATCATGGGAATCGCACCATTTTTTACAGGGCAGTCACGCATATGGCGGGTTGAGGGTTTAGGCCCGCGCGGTTTCTCCGAGAGACTGAAAGGCAAAGGCCCACTTCGTGGACTTCGGGCTTGGGGCTTCGAAGGCGAAGCCATGTCTGGGGGGTCCCTTGAAAAGATACACCCGGGCCCGGAGACCGGGGCCCGGAGACAAAAAGGGCAGGCAACCTTTTGAGAAATCAAATCTGGCATGTGTTCGATCTGGGTGAAATGGCGCAAGTTCGACTTGAGACGGGGCGGTGTCGTTTCGAGCAGGTTTCGTGCAGCCTTCTTCGCAAGGCAAGCAGGGGTGCTTGGTGCTCAGGACCCGGCCGCCGACTTCCCACCGAAACTGAATTCTGAAGCAACCCGAAGCCAACCCGAAAAACCAAATCTCTGAACCCGCAAGGCAGCCCCCGCCCCCCAAACCACAACACAGGGCCGGAAGACATGAACCACAACCAGGCGACCACCATAGGTCCACCATTGGACCACCATTGGACGGGACCCAAGAAAGGGCTACTTGTTTGACTGGGGAGATGGGCAATGGCAATCCCATTTCTACCGTCTTTCAGCACGGCAATCTAGCTGTGTCCCTTTTTTTGTGTTCCCGAGGGTACCCCTTTTTGGTTCGTTTTAAAGGAAATTCGTACAAGGAAAACCACAATGTTAGGGGAACCCAAGAATAGAGAAGCACGTGGCTGCAGCCGCTTGTTTCCTGCAATCGATGGGTACTGTGGCCAAGACGAGTCGTGGTATCCCACCTGTTTGTCCTGCATCTACCTAAATCTCCTGACCCGAATCAAACATGAGGAATTCGTCATCCTGGACCTTCAAACTGCACATAAAAATGGACTACATGGTCGCTTCGGGCCAGGGCACTTCTGAAATAACCGTCAACTGGGGAGACAACAACCCTATTGCGAATGTTAATGTCAGGGTTATTTCAAATATTACCTGCGAAGTAACCGCAGATTTTCCGGTTAAAATCAACGAACAGTTAGAGCCGCCTCTCCCGGCCCTGTCCTCTGCTTTACAGATCAACAGCCCAAAACAAGTGCTCCATTTTGAGGGGTCCAGGTTGAAGTCCCCCATGTTTGATCCAGGTTCACGAAGCCTTGGGAGCCCCGGAAGTGCCGAGCCACGAAAACCACGGAGGCTCTTCTCTGGAACCTGCGCGGGGGGGGGGGGATTGCGGTGGGCGATCCGTGCGAGTCTTTGGGGCGTACTACTTTGCAGACTCCGAGCCACTCCGAACACGGATCAAAGCAGCCCGAGCGATTTGAGATCCGGAACTCTGTGTCTTAAATAGTTGTGCACCCGCAAACTGGTGCTCCTTTGGGCCTCGTTTTAGAACCAAAGCAGGGCCTCGTTTGGTGCCCTCCTGAAGCTGCAAGCCTGCAGCTAGTTGGACACCTGTCAGGCGGATACCGCATCACTTTGCCTGCTAGCGTGGTGTCGGCCCCAGCCGAGAGCACGTCTTCGGGGTCAGGCAGAGGATCTGTTCAGGCACCATTAAAGCCATGGGAGGGTCATATAGAACCAGATCTGGGGTTCAGCTACCGCCATGAAAACCACCGGGGGGGGTATACATATAACCACCATAGCGGGGGTTGAACCCTAGGGCGGTGGTTGCCGCGTGGGAGGTGGAATAAAGGTAAAGGCCCACTTCAGTGCAACTGCAAAACGCGGCGCAAGTGACACCCTCAGAAGAACAGGTCTGGGACGTTGGTAGGTTTTGCCTTTGGACCCGAAATCGAAGGAAATAAAAAAGAACCATCCCGAAAGTTGTACTTCTTTTTTTTTCTGAAAGAAACAAAGGGGTCCAGAGGCAAACGCTGGATCCTGCTTCCCCCTTCCAAGATCGACAGAGCCTGCGCGGAGGGTCGGGCCATCCTTCAACATGTACAGCCTCCTTTGGGTTTCCATGTCATGTGTGCTTAAAATGGAAACCACCAGTTTTCCAGGGACCAACACCGCCATTTTTGTGGGATCCCCCAATATTGACACAGACTCCTTCAAAGGGTCCCTTGGTCATTTTCGACGTGTTGCTTCTCCGCCGAGTCCCTGCCGGCCACCGCGCCGCCGCCGACGAAGTCCGCCAAGCCGCCGACCTCGCCCTCCGCCACGCCCCAAGCGTGCGGCTCGCCCCCGGTGCCCTCCCCGCTGCCGCTGAAGCGGGTGCACAGCGGCCCCGGCCTGCCGATTTGCAAGGCGCGCGCAGAAAGGAAGTCGCAACCGCCGCGGGGAGCGTGTCGGATGAGTTGTTTTGTTGGTTGGTTTACGCCGGGTGGGTCTGTCTTTTTTGGGGTATCCGTTTTTTTTTTTTTTGGGGGGGGGGGTGGTGAAAGCACAACCAAGAGGACATCCGCCATTTGCGGGGTCCCCTAAAAAAGCTACAGCCATGTGCACCGGATTTGAAGATAGTTGTTTGGGTCGGCCTCCTTGGGAGGACCGAGGGCCGAGGACATTTTTGGATGCTCGCCAAACAGGGATACCAAAGCTAAATAGAGGCAGCAGGAAGTTGTGGGAACAAGGGTTTGTCATTGACTGCATGAGCAAGCAGCCGGTTCCTGGATGCTAGCCAGATGTTGACCCAGGTGTTTCCTTGAAGGGTTTGCACACATGGCGGAAGAACCGAGCGACAGCCATGCAAAGTATGTAGTGCGCGGCACCAACGTGTACATACCATGTTTTGCGCATACCATGCGTACAAGTACATACAGATGGGTGTGTCTTCTTCGGTACCTTCTCTTGCTTGGTTTTTAAGGGGAAACAAAGGAAAACCGAAATCCATTTTGGAGGTCCAACCTTTAAAAAGACACACCCAAACCCTCAAAATACCCACACAAATGGGTTATTGCCCAAACTTATGGGAGGATGTCCCGTTTTTTTATGGGTAGTTTGAGGGTCCAGGCACCCAGATGTGTCCATCCGGACAATAGATCCATCCAGACAGGTAGGGCTCTCGCTTTCGCTTGACGCCCGGCTGTTCGGATAGCAACATCCGTACCTGTTAACGAGTATTATTCAATTTGTGCGTGGTAAATAGCCCATCATTTGCACTTTGAAGGTAAACTAAAACCAGCACGAGTCCCAAACCAATGCCTTTTTGGTTGCGGTACAAACCGGATTTTGGTTGCATGGTTGAAGAAGGCAAGTCAGGACCCGGGCACGGGACAGGGAGGGTGTCCTTCTAGATCTGGCAGCCTTTCCCAAGGCGCAAGGACGCGAGTTCGCTGAGCAGAATCGCCTGATCAAGTTTTCGGTCTTGCTGGGTGCTTCCGGAGGCCAAGCTTCCTCCTTTAATTTAACGGAGTGTCCCGTAGGATTTCATTGGCACTTGCGCACTTGCAGCTTCGGCTTGGGCCAAATCGGCCTAGTTGAGTTCCGACCCCATGGGTGCCCCACCCGGCAGGTTTGGGTTGAGTTCGATGGTGTCATCCGACCAACGAAGCGACAGAGCCATCTGACAAGTGACAGCTGACAAGTGCCGGCCCAAAGACTTCAGTCTTTAGCCAAGCAAATGGGTGGCTCCCGTTTTTTTTTGTTTTGAGTTGGCTGTGGCTCAAATGAATGTGCCAAAATGGCTTGCCCTGGTAAGTGGAACCAAAGACTAGAACCCGAGTAACCCCAGCTCTTTAATTTTGAGCCACACCCAGTTGGTACCCAGTCCCGCCTCAACCTTGTCACAGGTCGCGTTGTGAGCAGAAGTCAGGGAATGGTGCTCAGAGGGTTGACATCGTACCATCAATCTTCGCTGAGCATTTGGCGAAAATGGCTGCTGGCCAAGCCATGGCAAGCAAGCTCTCGAATGACCTCACAGAGATGGCACAGTACTTTGCTACCAAGACAGAACCCTTCCCGAAGCAGCTGCTGGATAGCCACAGCGCAATGTTTCTGCTTGGTGGCTATGCAATGCCGAAGTCGGAGTTGTTCACGGCACTACCTGAATCGGTGATCTGCTCAAGGGACGCTAAGAGGAAAACCACCCAAAAGGGGGGGGTCCCTTAACACATTTCTTCGGTGGGGATTGAATGCGAAGTAACGCGTTCTTCCTTCTTCGTGTTTGTGTCTTCTGAGGAAACCCTTACCCTTAAAGGGTACCTTAAGGAATACCCCCCCCTCCAACCCCAAAAAAACGGCAAACAATCGGGCAAACCCGATTTTGTTTTTGACAATCTGAAGGGTCCATGTATACTTTTCGGCCCCCCCACGTGTTTTTGACACCCATTGCGCCAGATGATGTCTGACGGCTCGCCGGTGTCCAAATCCAACTCCAAGGCGCGCGGGAAGCTGACCCTGTTGAGTTAGCCAGCCGTGGGGTGTTTGGCCCATCGAAACGCGTGGAGAAGCTTCCATTTGGTGCCTGGATCCTCAAGCTGCCCAGGAAAAACAGGGGCAATGACCAATTTTGATGGGTGGCTTGAGGGTTCAGGTGTCTATTTCTAGGATTTGAATCCCCCAAATTGGCACAACGGTGGTCCTTGAGTTTCCCTTCAAAACTCCCAGAACAAGGGTACCCCTCGAAAACAGACGTAGCCATTGCTCAAGAAGCTCTTCATTGCTCGGATGTCGAGCCAAGTTAGTGCTTGTGGTTAGCGAATTGGGTTTTTTTGTCACCCCGTAACAACAAAGCTATTCCCATATTCACGAAGGACTTACAAGTGGGTTATAACCTAGGTTACCAGCAACTTACTAACTTGGCAGAAAACCGAAGTCAGATGATTTTCCCCAGCAGCTGGAAGCTTTGGGGTCTCCTGCCCAGAGTTCAGATTGGCGCCAGGTTAGGGTTCCGGAAGGGGTGCTGTTGGGAATAGGTTCCCCCTGCTAATTTACTTCGAACCTCTGGGCATAGTGTCATTTATTCCAGCGGACCCATTCGCACATGGAGGTAAACCACTGGATTCATGGCGGGGAGGGGGGCCACTTTGAGAAGATACTTTGAGGGGCAACATCCTCGGTTTGTAAATCCGGGGTGATGACTTAGAGACGACCCAAATCACCAAAAGGTGCGCTGACATGGAAAGTCATTCAACCCAGGGCGGTTCTATGTAGACAAGCCAATAGGATGAATCCATGGTTTCCCTCCAGCAGAACAGTTGTCAACATAGCAAGGTGTTGCAACAGGAGACCCATGACTTTTTTTGCTTTTCTCAAGAGACTTCATTCAAGAGGTTCTCCTCCGCTTTGGGCCCCTCGATACTTTCCAGAAGACGGGGGGGGGAGGTAAACCCTACTTTGAGGGGCAGAGGAGTCCATTAGAAACGGACACCCTTTATGTTGGTTGCAACAAGGCTGGTTTGAGGGACACCAACAGTAAACCATACATTTTCTTGACTGCTATTGGGTTGGATCTTTAGACTTTAACTTTTTGGGAAACAAATGTTTTTTCACTAAACCCCCCAAAAAGTTAAACTTTTTGCAGGGGGGTCACAACAACCAAGTTTTGAGGGGTTCCCCTATTTAGAGAACCAGTTGCTGTTGGGGTTGCTGTTTTGTGGATTTGTCACTTGTTCGATGGCACGCCTGTCCGTGAGCCACCTGCGTCTTGCAAGGTTGCCCAAATCGGAGATAGAAAGTTTGAATGAGCTCTCCCCTCTCCCAAGATCTTGAATTCAGGTGTGCTTTTCCCAACGCCTGGATAAGATGGACAAACGAGCATCGCTGCGTCGAACTTGCCGCAGACATCAAGTCAAGTGACCTTTTCTGCATTAACTGGCAGGGAGGTCACCGCAAAAATGAACCACCGAAACAAGGCGCCCTCTTTTCTCATCGCTACTGGGCGTTCCTAGCTTGTGGTTGGAAGGGAGCCAAGGAGCTAGGGGTATCCAAATTTGGCTAAGAGGGAGCTATGGAGCTACCAGGAGTTCTGTAGCGACATGTGGCTGTGGGTCAAAACCGTTTGGGATCCCATTGTGGGGGGTTTTCGGCGCACCCAGAATTTTAGAACCTATATTAGTGGTTGGATTGGTGGATGTTCACTGGGGGCTAACCGATTTGGCTTTCGACCCATGGCCATAGTTCTGCATGGCCAGGTTTCAACAGATGGCAGCCCTGTGACCAAGTCCTACACCGCTTCCAGCGGAGGCCTCAGTCTGCTTTCGACCTCCATTCCTAGGGGTTCTTTCTTCATTCCTGGGGGTACTTTTTCCATTCCAGGGATCCTTCCTAGCAAGCCTCCGGAAACCCAGGGGAAAATGGCGAGTTTTTGGAAAGAAGGATGGTTGAAAAGAATGGAAGTGGAATCAACCCCTAGACTCTTCAAGATGGAGGCAGTTGTTCTTTTGGGGCCTGGTGTTGGTTGGCTCAACGGGAGACGAACTTTTTCTGGACTGTGCACTTTTTGGGTTTTGGATAATTTTGGTGGCACGTTTGTTTGGCCACTCAAGTGGGGAGACCAAAAAGGAAACCGTTTTTTTTGGGTGGGGAAGCTTATTAGGAAACTGGAACGGGGGCGCACCCCTCCGCCGCCGTTCAAGGTGAGCGCGAATCTGGTAAGACCAAAGTAGGTAAGCGCAAAGGAGGGTCAGGGTCAGTTAGTGCGAGACAGCCGCCATGATTCCCCCGAGAGAAACGGAACACTGCTGATAATTACTATTATCTCAAAATCTCGCGAAAAGCGCTGCGTGGGGGGACACTTCGGATCTAAATATGCAGTTGGCTTTGATTGGAATAGAGCCGGCTGAGTATTTGCTGCTGGACGGGAAAGGGCACCTAAAGGAAAGCGACAATTGGCGGTGTCCTTGTGAGTCCTTTGCTTGATCTACTCTTTAGGTGTTTTTGGTGGATACTTTTTTGGGGGGTTGGTTTAAAGGGACACCAAAAGGACAACTACCCCATTTTGGGGGGTCCGTTTCCTATTTTAAGACACCTGACATGTTGTGTAACAGTTGGTGCCGGCGCTTATGTCTCTCGCCCCAGGTTGGGATGGCTCCGAGCTGGGCTTTGGCAAGTCGAAGGTTGGGCTACGGCACTCGGTTCGCGGAAACGACGAGAAAACCGTCGCCGTCGCCGGTTTTCTATTTGGATCTTCGTCCAAGTTAGTAGGTGGATAGGTATACCGCCCTTGAAGGTTCGGCCAAAGGTGGTTAGGTATGTAATCCCCTTATGATACTTAGAAGTGGGTTATAACCGAAGGGTTACCGTTACAGCGGGTGTACACTGCGGGTCCAGAAGGTCAACTGGTTGTGTTTCGCAGAACTCTGCGCCTGGCAGAGTTCTGTTAGGGCTTTGAAACGATGGGAACAGGTCGGTATTTTTGGCGATGAAAACGCCTTGGCCGACCCATGGATTCTGACAAAGGGGTGGGATGATGCACATGAGTGTGCTTTGATAGCTGGAGTCTTTTTATTAGAAACCGCGAAGGGTCCCCTGAATGGCAACCACGAAGGCCAGAGACATCTTTTCTTGCAGGTGCCGTTTTTTGTAGTTCTGGTGACTGTGGCTGCCTCAAGACAGGCAGGTGAGGCACGTCTTTTGGATCCTCCTCGGGGGTAACGCGATCCTTGGCACGTGTTTCAGGTTTTCGGGATTTGTCCGTTCTGTTCATTCTTAGTAAGGGGCTGCAAAAAGCCATGGTTATTTTGGTCACCATACCAAGGGTAGGAAAGTGAAGGTCCCTTACTTTCCTCATGTTCGATTGGACCATACCGGACCATACCAAGGGTAGGACTGTAAAGGTCCCTTACTTGCCTCATGTCCCATTGGACCATAGTAGCTTACCCAGACTCATGAAGCCTTCGCCGCCTCCAAATCGCCGCCAGTCCTTCGATGAGTTGAGTGCCAGGGCCTCGGTTTCGGACTCCTCCCTCAGATTCTCAGGTCTTTTATATCCCCCTTTTTGTCTTCCTAGAGTCTCCATGACCCTTAAAAACATGGGTCCATGACCCCTGAATTTTGGGTAATGACCAACCATTTTTTAAGGGTCAGAAGGAGACTCCAGGTTGACTTTTTTCTATATGTCTCGAATATGTTCCCTTTTTGGCCATGTGTTCTCTACATTCCCCTACCCTTTTGGCGGGGTTTTGTCTAAAGGGCACCTGGTTCGAGTCCGCCTTCGCCATGATCCCAAGCTGAATGGGGTTCACAACCAGGTCCTTTAGGCAAAAGTGAGGGGATGGTTCGTAGAAAAGCAGGGCTCCAAAAAATGATCGATACATTTTGCAACCGTTTGAAACATGTGGATTTTTTTCCAACACCAAAATGAAGAAAAAGAAGCCACCATTTACAAGTTGCAATGTTCGATCGGTGTATACTGCATCCGGATCCCTGAAAAGGGAGGCCATCCGCGCAAGAATCTTGAAAGGGGCATCGGACAAGGAATACACTGAATACACGCACAGCTGCCATGAAGTAGTTGTGCCAGGATCAAGAAATTGAGTTCCAAGATGTGTTTGCCAGAGAAGTGAGAAAAGCCAAGCTGCACACTGCATTGACTTTCGGTCACTTTGGATTGAAATAGCAGGGTTTCACTGGTTTTATGCGGGTTATATGTATTCCATTTAGCAGGGACACCCATCAGTTTCTTTCAGCGTAGGCACCTATGCTTTTGCCTTGCTAGCGTTCCAACAGAAGTTAGTTCACTTGTTGCTCGGCGGATTTATTCGTTTGGCCCATCGTTTTTCGCGCCATATCACGGGCCGGGGGAAGGTTTGCTCGCCAGTTGAGCAGAACCCTCTCTAACATCTCCAAGAAAACATCTACCAACAAACGGTCCGCCTTACTGCCCAGAAACAGCTGAAATCCGGTGACCCAACGGGTGGTTCGGACTTGGTTGCTTTCAACCATCCCGAACCTCCGAGCGGGGGATTGAAAATTTCAGTCGTCTGCCTGCACCCTCAAACTACCCCCCAAAAAAAAGGGAACTCACCCCATGCTGTTTTGTGGCAATATGTGGCACCCACCCATTTTTCAGGGCCGCTTGAGGGTCGTTTGGGCCACCAAACCGTTTGGGTGCCCTGCAGGGTTTCCTCCGTGTTGGAACCTCGAGTGGAAACCGATGGTTTCAGTGGCACCCAGTGACCCTTGGCCTAGGGTACCTGATGGGCCATATGTGTTGAAGGCTCCGCTAAAATGAGGACTATGTCAGGTGGCCAAACTTTGCTCCGCGAACCGGCGACGTTTCTTTCCCCAGCCCCGTCGCAAGCTTTAGCGCCATCCGTCCCCAAAATCAAGGCAGCCAAGCTGGCATGGAGGTTGTCAAGTCCGGCTTGGCGTGGTACGAGATGTGACATCAGATTGCTAAGAGGAAACAGGCTCAAGCTCGGCAGACGTCGCAGATGAGAGAGCGCAACGACAAGCAGTAGCAGCAGACTGCGGTTGGCTCGCAGTCGGCATGCCATCTCTTGTGGTACGGTCCCGTTTCGCAGCCGCGCAGGAGACGTGTACAGATGAAGGTTAGGGTACATACGCCACCATCTGCGAGAAGCTCACGGAGACGGAGCGCCGTATGTCAGACTATGAGCCATGCACTATATACCAGGATATAATATGTGTTTATTGACATGCTAGATTAGATTGGAATAGATGAGGTGAGATGATATGAAACAGATTATATTATATCAATACTATATATATATATATAGATGACTATGCACGTGTAATATTATGCAGACAGATGAGATTCCATAGGAATAGATGAGGTGATATGATAGTACAACTGATAGACTAGGTAGATCGATAGATCGATAGATCGATATGTATATATATATATTGATGGTATTTGGCATGTGCAACCAATTTACAGCCAGTAGTTTGCGCATGTTCAAATTTGGGACCGAGCACCTCTCCTGAAGTCGTGATGGTTCTTGGGTGCCCATTTGGGAGAAAGACCATATCCGGTTGGCACCCCAACTAAAGAATGCCTTCAGAAAACGAAGGCATCCCGAAAGAAGCGGCTTGCGTCGCTAGGCAGAGGTCCGGGAGATTTGCGAGCGCATCGATGTGCGCTGGCCGAGTGAACATTGGGGGGCTTGTCCCTGGAGTATCCATGAACTTAAGAAATGGTCCGGTGGTGGAAATCCACATATGAGGGTCCGATATCAGTTTTTGTGGTCTAGGTGGTTCCAGTTGCTTGTTTCAGGGGGGCATAAGAGTTATACCCTGTCTGAGCCCGTTTCTTTGACATCATTTTCGACTTTAAGTTTGACTCAATACGGGCCATCCTTTTTGTTGGGTAACGCTATAAACATTGGTTTTCCCAGGTGTTCGCTGAAAAAGAGGGATCGTCACTTTTGGAATTTGAGCTTGCTTTCCGATGTAAGATATCACATGGACCCCTAATGAAGTAGCCGGTGGATAAACCACCAGCTGTCCCCAACCATTCTTCTTTTCCATCCATGTCCAACCTTGCCCTTGGTATAGAACCAAGCAGTGGTTGGGACACGGGTGGCATGGAGACCCGTCCCCTTTTCATTTTCAGGGCAAAAAGTCCACTTCGGACCATGGCGTCACATTCGGGTGTGCCTGAACCCTCCAGGCACCCTCCAGCTGCCCAACAACATGGGGTGACTTTCCTTTTTTGGGTAGTTTGAGGGTCCAGGTACCCTTTTTGATGGATTATTTTCCTGCAGCATGGTCCACTTGGGTCTTTCCGGCGTTAGCCCTTCCACTGTGCGGCAGGATGGCTTGCAAACTTGGTTCAAGCGAGCATGCCCCCACCATGCCCCCCTCCAGGAGAACAGGAAGACGTCAAAAAGGGAACTGTCACAGAAAGTTGCTGGCGCAAGCCGGGGAAACTCCCCTGAATCCCCTGCATGAAGATAAGTGGATGTTCGGCCAGCCAAGTTAGTGTCTGCAGTTGGCCATTTGTATTTATATGTTTAACCCCCTAACAAGGGTTAACCCCACTGAACGAGGGACTTGTGAGTGGATTACAATCTAGCGGTCAGCTTACTAACTTGGCAACGAGCACCCCAGTAGAGAGCAGACTGACTTGCCTTTGGCTCCTTGCAAGACTTTCCTTCAGCTTTTCCCAAGCTACACTGCGGCTTCTGCCTCTCATAGCACCCAATCCCCACTCAGCATCATGTTTGTTGTATATCTTGGCCGCCTCCGTTCGCTTGGGCTTATAAACCTATAATATGGGTTTGTCGCAAAATAGGGGTCGGAATTTCCATTCTAGGACAAGGAAACAGGTTCCTTTCGGCCTCCTTTTGGTCGGCCATCTAAAAAGGGGTACCAACTCCAAAAAGAGACAGACACATGGGAATGTGGCTTTGGGTTTATACGGGTCTATCTTTTCGTCCCCATGTTTTTGTTTACAAAAGGGAAATGCCCCGGTCCAAATCCAAACAAAGAGCCCCGGACCCTCGAACTTCTCTGGAAAAAGGGACATCACCTCATGTTTTGGGCAACCGATTTTTAGTCGGATAGGTTGAGGGTTCAGGCCCCGCAGCAAAAAAAATAAGAGGAAACACACAAAAACGTTGGTCGATTCTCCCCCCCCTTCAACCCACTGATCAAATACTGCTTAGCTGTGAAAGTCGTGGAGTTTAAGCCAATCGAAACAATTCAAGGGCGCAGCCCCTCTTGTTGGCTTCCTTGTCGTGTCTAAGTTGGAACGTGGACATGCCTTTAGACGAATCCCGTACCCCCAGTGAACTTCCAATCCAACCACTATAGGTTCTAAAATGGGTGGTGAATTCACCTACCAACCAAAATGGGATCCCAAAACAGTTTTGACCACCACAGCCATGTTTGGTCGCCGTACCAAGTTGGGAATTCCGACATGAGTCAAGACTAAGCCGGGATATGGACGGCAGGCTTTAGTGCCTGTTTGGTGTTGACAACCACAGCCATTGGTCGATTCTCAGACGGACCGCAACGGCTCCATCTCGAAGCTGGAGCTGGTGGCGGCCGTGCAGAAGGACCCGAAGGCTCGGCACCGAAGCGGCTCGACGTGAGTCTAGGGTTTAGTTCCCCATTCTTTTCGTGCAACAATTCCCCGATACTCAATGGATCCCATGGTTACCATTTGTCTAGGGGTTGATTCCAGTTCTTCATAGAAGGACCTTTTGGACAAATCGATGGCCCTGGCAAATGAAGCAAACCATTGCAACCAAACGGGTCAAAAGGACACATATGATTCTAAGGGTTGATTCCGATTTCATTCTTTTCAACCATCGTTCTGTTCAAAAACTGGATCTGTTTCCCCTGGGTTTTTGATGGTTTCCCGAAAAGAAGGATCCCTTTAAAGAATGGGGAAGCTTCCCCCAGATGGAATCGGCGGAAGAGTTCGCCGAAGGCGGTTGGGTTGGCGCCATTTGGCGCCCGAAAACCTGCCCCCCCAAAAAGAAACAAAAGGAAACCAATGAAAACAAACAAGGAAAACAAAAACACAAAAACATAGAACACCGAAACAAACAAGGAAAACAACCAACATGTCTTGGTGGTTCCCAGCGAATCGTCCGGAAGTTCCTCATAGGCTTTTAGTTGGGTTTCCATCCAATCGACTAAAAGTTGGGTTGTGCCCCCCCCCCCCAAAAAAAAGAAACAAACAAAGAAGGGTGATTCCCCTTTTTTTCATAGGATTCCACTTGCTATTTGTTGCTCGTGGGATCTCGTGGGGCTGTTTCCGTTCTTGGGTGTTCGATTTGCCAAGTTAGCAAGTTGTTGGTAACCGTTTGGTCATAACCCACTTATAAGTCCCCGCAAGTGGGGTGGGGGGTTCTACCGCACTTGGCTAACCGCTTGCTAACTCCGTGAATCTTAGTTGTGATTCGGTAACGCCTTGATTGAAGAGAACAGCCTGGGATCAACCTGGACCCTCAAACTACCCCCAAAAATGGGTTTAATGCGAGAAAAGTATGGGGTGAGTTCCTTGTTTAGGGTAGTTTGAGGGTCCAGGAAGCCTTTCCACCCGGTCTTCGAATGCGGCATTGGTGGATATTGCTCAATTGAGTGGTCAACGGGTTAGCCGGACACGTCGACGGTCATAGGACGTTCCAAGCACATCGGCTGGTGCATAACAGACTGTGTTTGTTGCTTCCGCTCCTGTTTGCTCCAAGACTCAGATGTGTGAACTAGGAAATCCTTTCAGACCATTTGCTCATCTTGCTGGTTCTCAGCTGGGAATGAGGGAATGACCCCCTATAAAAAGAAATCCCCTTCCGGTTCATTTCCAACACCCTGGGTCATTCCCTACGGTACACAGCAAGTTCTCGCTAGATCCTTCACACATGTCCGTGCGGCGCTCATCACCGGTTGCAGTTTGCTTTGCGAGTTGTTAGTTGAAGGGACGGCAGAGACACGCAACAAGCGAGATCAAGGGAGTCCACCTCACTTCCTGAGTTGGACTTTTAACACTTTTGGGGAATAGCATTTTGGTGGTATACAAACAGTTTAGATTTTTTTGGCCACTCAGGAAGTGAGTGAACCACCTCCTAGGCCGGTGCACGCATTGATGGGTGACAAGGATCAATGTCAACCACAGCAGGTACCAGTTGAAGTCACAGGGAGAGGAACTGTGAAGACGAGGGTTGCTAACAGCTTTTCCTCGGGACTCGTAAGGTCTCCTGCGAGGCATTTGCATCCCTCCACCCTGCTGTACCGACTAGGATCAATTGGGAACCCGAGTTTGGGCCATTCTCCGAGTTTTTTTGGCGTGATTCCACAGGTAGCGGCATTCGTGCTGCCTGACCAGAAGAAGATCTGCGGCGTGGCTCCCGGAATCTTGAACACCGGAATGGGTTTGTGCCTTTGTGTTCGCACTTTGTTAAGGGTTGGTTTAAAGGCAACCCACAAAGCAAGGATACCTTCATCATTTTGGGGGTTTGGCGAATCTAATTTGATGTGACATACCTGCATGGTCAACCGCTACAGGGTCTTCAACGGTCTGCTTCCTGCCATTGGCCCAGGCTGGGAATCGAAGCGTGCCCTTTGTTGTCCGTTAGGCACGCATGGTCTCAATATCGCAACGGAACAAGGAGACGGTCTCTTTACCGTAATTGTCTGCGGTTTTGTGGGTGAGTGGGGTTGGCTTGCAATATGGCTGGGGCATCCAACGTTCCCGCAGAACGCGCGTCAGCAAGACATACCCGGTGGCTATTTCTCTTGGGATGGATTTCAATTCAGAAGTCAACTTCGGAATCCGGAAGATACTGAGGGGCATGTCCTTAGGTTGGCTTGGGTAGAAATAGATCAGTTCCACTGGTTTAGATGGGCTTTATGCCCAACTTTTCAGGTCATCTATGTCGAAGACCAGGCAGCTGCAGAGTCGTCCATGAATGAATTTCTGCGTAGCAACAACAAACACAACAAGAACCTCCCCCCAAATAACGCAGCGTCAAAACTGCGTTAGGCAAGCCTTTCGGTACGGATATGAGATCGATTTTAGGGGTTCTTTTGAGTAGTAGGGTCCCGAATAGTCCGAGTAGTAGCTTGCCAATACCTAAAGGCCTGTCCTTCCTCCTCTATAGTAGCAAAGAAGCCCAGGCAATCCTGATCACGCCTCCAAAGCACATGGGCATGTGTCAAAATAGGGAAGCCCCAAAAATGACGGTGTTCCTTTTGGTTTCCTTTGTAACCATCCTGAAATGCCGACCCTCAAAAACACGACACCCAAAAGCTAACAGAAAGCAACAACCACGAGTCAGCCCATAGCCACGTGATCACGAGAGCCAGCAATCCTCTGGCCCGGGAGCGCAGAGCCGTCGCGCAGCGAGCCTGCGCAACTGGAACCCTGCCGAACCCATGAGGGTATGGGTCAGATTAAAGCCACCAGGAATTGGACCGCAGGTTTTAGTCTTTGGCTCCATTTACCAGGGCAAGCCATTTTGGGTACGCATTTTTGACCCACAGCCATGAGTCGGGAGCAATGATTTCTGAGTAAGCATTGGGGAGGGTCGACCTACGTTCCGCAGAACTTGTGTTTTTTTTTGTCAGAATCAAGGGGCCAGGAACGCCTGTTGGCCCCATTGGTCGCAAGCACGTTGAACCCTCGTAGATGAAGGGCTGATTTATTGCAACCCTTCAAGACGTACCCCGAGTGTAGAAGCAAAATTGTTGCCATATATATATATATATACAAAGCCTAAACCCGTAGACGTCAGCCTTCCCTATGTGTATCTCCATTTCAGACCGCCTGAGACCAGCGCCATTCGCGTCGCGAGGTGGTCTGTGTGGAGGAGGGGACGAGGACCTCTTCGATGCAGTTATGGAGATCTTTGACGTGATCTCTGGGGGGAAGTTGGGAACCCCAGAGGGTTTCTTCACAACGGGGAGGCCGTTTTTGGGATGCCTTGTTGGGGATCCCTTCTGTTCTTTAGGGATATTGGGGATGCCTTCTGAGGGATCCTCTTTGATGCCTTGTATAGATGGGGAAGTCATTCGCGCTGAAATGCGAATTCGGGACCCTTTCTGTTTGAACAAGCCTTGCAGTCAAATTTGTAAGAGGCGGCGGCCATGTGCACTGCTCCTGCAAAAAACTGATGTTTAGGACCCTCAATGCCCAGCAACACGGGAAGAAAGTGAGAGTGCGCTTGCGTTGAGACTCTTCTGAATTCTCTGTGGGTGTTCTTGAAATGTAAAACCTGAGCTTTTCAGATGGACTCTGCTGGCATCCAGAATATGTTGTCCTCTGTTCAATGTTGCGAGCAGGTCCAGGCGACAGTATGCTAGAGTCACCCTGCTCCAAAACCTGCGTCCTATCATTTTCAGGGCGGGTTTATCTCAAGTCTTCAAGTGTTCAACAAGAGGGGACGACCCAATAAACCGTTTGCGGAAGTAATATTGTTTTCTCTGTCGATGCCAGCCTGGTAGAACTTGCTTGGTGGGAAGCGCCGACTGGATGCTTGCCTCTTTGCTCAACCTGGGATATGTATGTGTATATATATATATGTATATACATACATATAGCTTAACTTCTCCTATGATGACTTAATTTAGTTTTCAAAGCACCCCACAACCTCATTCTATGTGATCAAGTGGAGTCCCTCTACGAGACCTGTGACTCAACCAATGCATCACTCCTGGCTTCCTATGTTGGCATTACCCTTCCCTCCACCAACATCAAAGGCTGATTCTATGGGTCCATATATGAACCAATGTCCATTCAGGGACGCTTTGGGGCAGATTTCCCATATTTAAGCCAAAACGAATGGTTAATTAACCCATGAGCTAGGGGTTCATACCAGGGTTCATATGTGGACATATACATTCAGCATTTGACAACATAAAACCTATATTCCAAGGGAGTCCTAGCATATCATTTCTCTCAAGATCCTTTGGGTTCCACGGCAACTCCGGGAGACTGATATCAATCTCCGTACCGGATCCATTCGATAGGCAGCGCATCAAGTATGCGGACCTGGCAGCGCATCACAAGAAGGAGGGCTCGAAGCGTCAGGGTTCTTATCTGCAGAGGGTCCAAGTACCTTCTAAGGAGGTACTTGGACCCCTTTTTACCCCCCAAAAGCCATCCTTATGAGGTACTTGGACCCTCTGGGTATCTGCAGATTGACAGGAACCCCAACACCACCCCACGTTTAGAGCCTCCAAAGTAACGTGGGATCTCCTGATTGAGTTTCGTACGGAAAAATGTTTGCAGGAGAGTAAGACTGGGATCTCTTAGATCACATGGCTGCAGCTCTTAGGTTTGACTACCTGGAGCCTCAAACTACCCATAAACAAGCGACATCACCAACCATGACTTTTGGGTTGAAACCCATGTCAATGGGCACTTTGAGGATTCAGGTAACCAACTTTACCCTCATTTTTTTTTCGTACCATGGATAGTTCTTTCGGGCCCAAGAAGATAGGGACCATGTAAAAGATGCGGGACGCTCGGTAAGGCTCGGGAAGCAAAGCAGTCGACACCCGATTCGGTCCTAACTGCTGGGCAGTACCAGGGGGGATTTTGGACATGGGAGCTTGGGTGTTTGATTCGCAAAGTTAGTAAGTTGTAACGGTAACTGTTTGGCCATAACCCACTTACAAGTCCCCCGTGAATCTGGGGTTAACAACTTGTAAGGGGGTCATACCCCAAGTGACTAACCACTTGCTGACTTGGTTGAGACCCAGGTGCTGACATGTGCTCACCAGTTCGGGCATGTATTTTGCGAGCTTTGCTTCCCTCGTTTCATGCTCCCATTGCTGGGTGCCTTTGTCATAGACGAACATGTGTTCACTGCATGGTTGAAGCAGCATGCGGCATGCTTTATCTTAGACGAAATCGAGACTCGTTCTGGCATTGTAGCTTCTCATGGGGGCGAAGAGCACTGCGTTCAGTAAACTGAAGTTACCATTGTCAAAGGCATAGGTGGCCGTTTGAGCTCAGTTCGGTTGAAAATGGGTGCAGGTTGGTTCCAATCATAAATCAGCAACATCGATCTTCCCAAGCAAGCAGGAACCTATGGTCAAAGCGCGCTTGCGGAAAGTCCGGGAGATTGAAAGTTCTGGCAATCCTTTTCCTTTGCTTGGTGGTTCCCAGTCGTCCGCGGGGAATTTGTACGTATCTAACCACGCAACACATGTTCTAATGTATATATAATGTATATGCATATAGATACACATATTATCTATATGTATACACTGTATATACATATATAGAATACACATACACGTTCATTGTGACATTGTGCGTGCATTTCGTCGCTGCAAAGTAGCCTCCCGGGTTTCTTGCAGGCAAAGAACCAGCCCCCTGAAGAGAAGAGCGAGATGCCGGGCGCTTGGTGCCCACGTTTGTGCCAAGCGCATCACTGGGGATGGAAGAAGCCCGTGGTGGGATATGGGTGGCTCGTGTTTGTTTTGTTAGGAATTTCCCCTCCCAAGCAAAGTGGGTGGTTTTCCTTGTGGCTTCCTTTGAAAAACAGGAAGAAGGAGAATACCCCTAAAAAATGACATACGTACCCAGATACCACCTACCAACTGGTGCGAAGCGGATGTTGTCCGACAGTACCTGTAGAGATAGACAAAAGACACATGCTTTCCTTCCGGCCAATCCGCTCGGGAACTGGGAAAGCTCAAACAAAAAGCCAACCCATCAAGTACTTCGGATGTCAATGGCATCAGCTTCATCGCCATGGTTCAAAACCAGAGTGGTGCCATTCTGGGATAGGTGAATTCACCCCCCATTTTAGAGCCTATTTTAGTAGGGATTGGGATGTTCACTGGGGGCTAACCGGGGTTTTGATCCATGGCCGATCTCTGTTCTTTGCAGTGTTCTTCACTGTCCAAGGATGATGAATCACAAGCTGTGCTGCTATGAGGGAGACTAAGTCTCCAGTCCCCCGCCAAGTCCAGAGAGGGGGGCAGTACCCCGGTTGTACGTTGGGCAGTTTCTGCATACTTGGCAGGGCTCGTATTCATGGTTGTTTGAACTTTACTTTCTGTGGGTCAAAACCAATGGTACCATTTTGGGGTAGGTGCACCACCCATTTTAGAACCTATTTTAGTGGGGATTAGGATGCTCATTGGGGGTACGATTTGGCTTTTGACCCATAGCCATATGTACCCAGGGAATCCCCTTCGAACTGTGTCCTCCAATTGGGAATAATAGGTCGAGGATCTACGAGATCATCGACGCCGACAAGAGCGGGTCCATCTCCAAGTTCGAGATCATTGAGGCGGTAAAGGCCGGGTTTTCTGGGCTTGGGGGTCTGGCTGTTGAAACACGTGAACTAGTGCATTTGCACTAATATGTCAACCAGGTCCCCCAGTAGTGCCCTTTCTCACAAAAAGGGCAGGGTTCCCCTACTAAAATAGACTACAGAAAAAAGGGTACCCTGATTCTAACCTCTCTTCTGGAGTCAAATAGCAAATGCTTCGGCGGTTTCAACAAGCAAGCTGTGCTTTCATTGGCAATCATGATTTTCACCACTGCTGGGCGTGCATGTTTCAAGAGTGTGGCCAAGTATGCAAAAGTCAAAGGTTCATGTTGGTCGGGCAAAGTTGGGGAAAGACCAGATCCAGATTCATGGTATCCTGTTCTAGACTCTTGGTGTACACTTTGGTGCATTTTGCTTGGAGGTTAGGACTTTAACTTTTTGCCAACTGATGAGTTTTCCGTATTAAACCACTAAAAGTTAGTCACTTTTAGCAGAGGAGTAGATTTCGCAACCGAGTACAGATCTTGTTTTCTTCAAGATGGCCTTGCCCAAGCGCTTCGGTTGGGAGCTGCGGGAAGCCTCTTGTTCGTCAAGGTCGTGCGGTTTTGTCCTTGTTTCACTGTGTATGTGGAATATATACCTGGACCCTCAAACTATATATACAGATATGTAAATATGAGTCATATGTAAATGGTGAATCTGGTCATATGTAAATATGTTTATAGATATATGTATATATATAATATGTTTCCTTCCCCCCACCTGGCCCCTAGTCGAGGTGAAAGCGGAGGTGGCGAAGTTTCTGCTGCCGCACATGGAGAGTGTGGGCACCTGGATCCAGCAGGCATTGGTCAGGCCTCGGCTAAGTTTGCTGGGAGAGCTTTTGGGCTTGGACATGGAATCTGCCGTTAGATTCCTACTGGATGGTTGCGAAGACAACTTTAGAGGTTGGTCTAGATTCCTACTGTGGATGGGTTGCGAAATCCAGAAATCGCACCACCTAAGAAGCCAGGGTTGAAACCATTGCTGGTTGGCATTTACAGGGGGATCATCGTTGCAAGGTTTCCTAGGTGCTGCGAAATGCATTTGGCAACCATCCACGGTATGATCCGTTGTTTGTTGGGTTCATGGGATGGGGGCTGGGGAGGAGGGAGGGGAGGGGAGGGAGCGCAAATAAGCCCTTATTAAGCCCCTAATAAGGCCTTATTTGGGGCTTATTGGGGCTCCCTCCCCCCCCCTCCCTCCCCCCAGCCCCCATGATGGGTGGGAGAGTCCATGTTGATCTTTCTTCTTCCTATTTTGTTGTGCCTATGCAGGTGAGAGGTCACGCCCCCCTTCCCCGAGCGGGAACCCAGGGATCCGACAAAACCCATGGATCCAGCCGGAGTCAACGGTTTTATTTATCATGAAAAGAAGGATGGAAAGCAATGGCTTGAACCCAAGCCCTAGAAAAAAAAAGATCCCTTAGGTATTTCTTGGTTACTTGGCTGTTGGTTGCCAAGTGAGCAAGTTGTTGGATCCTCTGGTTGGCCTTGCTTGGTTGACTCCTTGCCAACACGGTGACCATAGGTGTCTTTTTCATTTTAGTTGGGTTAAACATAGATGGGTTCCACTGGTTTAGATAGGTTTCATTCCAGTTGCCAGCGCCATTGTTTTTTCCATAAGGTCACCTATGGTGACGGACGGAGATTCTCCTCGGGCCAGAAGGGGCTCATGCGCTTTGTCTCAGCACTCCAGCGGGCGCAAGGTTTGCTGCAGCGGCTTAGCCATGCTCAGAGCAAAGTGGGCACAGCCAAGGGGGTGTTTCTCCAAATTAGTAGCACCTGGCGCTGCTTTTTGGACAGTACTTGGGAGTTTGGGATGTTGGGTGGGAACTGGAGAGACCTCAACAGTTTGGTTTCCCGCAAGAACGCCGAAAAAACGGGGTGGCCCCTTCAACCCACAGGCCGTCGAGTAAACAGAATGGGCCAAATGGCCAATAGGCCACTCGAGGTGCTCAGAAGGTCATGGAGAGCGAGGAGGCCTTTGATGAAATCAACAGCCTCTTCCAGGCGCGCGCGGGCGTGATTCGTCACGCCATCGCGCGCGCGAAACTGGACTCCCGACTACTGTCCTGACTAGGTCACCCAGCAATTGGTGCCCGACCTCTCACCGTTTCTTTTTTGGGTGGGAGGGTTCCCCTAGTAAAATAGACTACAGAAAAAAGCTGGTACCCTTGTTCGAATCTCTCTACTGGAGGACCTAGCTGGAACATTAGGAGAGTCGTCCCAATATTTTGGGTTGCACTCCATGTTTATGGCTAGTTTGAGGGTCCGTGTGGTGGATTTCCCATGTTCATGACATGAAATTCGGATCGAGCCAGCAGGCACCTGAGAGAAATAGTTACTCAACCTGTTTGTGGTTTGAGGTTACGTACCCCCTTTGGCGGTTCTAAAGGGAAACCAGAAGGAAAGCCAAAGCCAGTTTGGTCCGATTCCTGACAACAGACACACCCAGCTGTGTTAAACATCCTTGACGATGGGTGGCATGCTTGTGTGTATGTGTGTCTGTGTATGTGTGTCTGTGTGTGTGGTTTCGGCATTTGTTGAAAGAACATCTCGAACCTGTCTCTAGGTTTGATGCATCCCCGTAGCTGTGAAGAAGATATGTGTTTCATGCCTTTTTGCAGCCTTCTGGCTACTTGGTTTTTCTTCGCCATCTACTCATTTCCTGAATTTCCTGGACTTTCAACTTTTTGGCAAGCCGTTTTAGTGGCAATCAGACAGTTCGGGTCAGTTCGGACTTTTGTGGCTAGTCCACTCAGGAAGCGAGTTGCAGCCTTCTAGCCGTTTGTTTTTCGGCGCCATCTGTGCTCTTTTGCTTGTGTTGGTTGCTTTCCTCTCCGTTCCTATATCTGCAAAGAGTGTTACAGGATCAAAATTGAACGCGTTTGTCGGCGGGAAGGATCCCAGGTCGTTGAGGAACCCTTTTGAAAGGGCAATTCTTGAGGCGCCCGAAGATGCATTTTGGCAAGCCGAGCAGAAGCCACTTGTAGGCAAACATTCCTTCCAAGTCGGCCGAATCAAGGGTCGCATAAGCAGGGCCAGGCGGTACCCCTGCCGACTTATCCGGTCATGCATGAACCCCGACCCAGCCCGTGCTGTCATGGAGCTGTAGCGTGCATTATATATGTACCGGACAAGGTGTCCCCTAAAAATCGACTCCAAAATGACAATCCACATAGGGACCCCTGCTGTTTTGGGACCCCCGCTGCTTTTTTTTTGTAAGTAAACGATCCATTGAGGAACCCATTAGTTGCTCATGTAAGGATCATTAAGTAATGTCGTGCAGTACTCATACAGGGGACCCCTGGTTGTTGCCTGACCTTTTAGGTAGATTGGTTTTATGCCACATGTACCAGGGCCATCTACTCTCCTAAAAGCCCACCTACTGTCGATGAACTAAATCTTGCACCACTTGGAAACCATGGTTGAAACCAGTGCTTCTTGGGGTTCACAGGAATCAAATCAGACCAGGGGTTTCTAGTTTGGGTCTTGCGATTTCTGGTTCTCGCAACCATCCACAGCATTGGTGTTTAAACCATCCTGGACTCTCAAACTACCCATAAAACAGTGAAATCACCCCATAATTTTGGGGCAACAACCCATTTGTACCCAGGTACCTCTGATAGAAGCAGGACAATCTAGAGAATCTAAAGGGCCAATCACCCGGTGCCCCCGGTTTTTCCCCTCCCACTCCGATCCCATCGATTCCTCGCGCTTCCGCGGGTTTCCGACGCCGATCAGACCATCGCGGGGGGCAAGAAGCGCATCGACTTCGCAGACTTCGAGGCCTATTTCAAGAAGGGCCAGGCCGGGCCAACTCCGAGAGCCGTCAAAACCCGCGGTACGGTTGCGGGGAGCCTGGATCCTCCACCTGCCTCCATTTTCGTTGGGGTGGGGGTGGGGCAATAGCCCGTTCGCATGGGTAGTTTGAGGGTCCAGGAACACCTTTTTGGATAAGGTTCAAGGGAAAGTGGTTGTCCTTGTTTTGAAGGTACCCTTTGCTTTGTTGACAGGGATGCGTTTTTTTTGGGGGTGGGGGGGGGTCCTGTAGTTGACACATGCCCATATTTCGCTCATTTTGGTGCATCACCCTTGGTCCCATGCTAAAGTCAGTTTACTTGTTTTGGCACATCCTCCACAAAACACCACCTGTTTGGCAGGTACAACAACGTTTGTTCAAGTCAGCTTCCTTTATTCGGGGTAGGGAACCTACGATTTCTTTCCCACTTTGTAAGGGTATATAGTATATCCCCCTCCCAAGGTAGTGGTTTGGGGGTTTCCTGTTTGGGCACAGTCCTCTTTGAACAAACCACCACCACCTCTTGGTTCCATTTAGGGTACAATCACAATGTTTGGCATGACCGTGCCATTTGTTTGGGTCCCCCTGCTTGACACCTACCCGTATGAACCTTTTATAGCCATTCTGGTAGAACACCATCTTGGTTCCCTTTTTTGGCACAACCTCCAGAAAACGCCACTTGTTTGGTTCTGGTGGCACAACCGCCATTTTTCTTGGCACGGCGTGCCTATGTTTTTGGGAACAAGCTTGGGTCGGGTCGGGGAGTCAGCATTCCGCGTTTGGAGGTCCCCTCCACGGTCCGAGCTTCTGCCATGGAGCGCAAAGACACGCGGGTCTTCGTCATCGGCCCAGGCGGCCCGGGGAACGAAACGGGGACATGGCGGCGGGTTCGACGTTTGGAGCTGTCACTCCCTAGAGTTAGAGTCATAGCTGTGCTTTTTAGGTAATTACTTTGCTGAACAAAAATGTCGGCACTGGTTTAGATGGATCTTATTCCGTTTATCAGGGCCATCTATTTTTCCAAAAGGCCACCTATTGTTAGAGCTTTTGCTTCCCGTATATGTTCTCCGTCAACTTGGTAATCCGGAGGATAGTCAGAGGAGCCTCCTGATCATTTCCAAGCGGAGCCACCCCTGATTAGCAGGGTCCTCCGGATTAATCCGAAGTTTCCTGTATCCAGAGCTTCCCTTCTTCCTTTCGGGGTGCCGATGAGCTTCCGGCAAGGAAGGGCCTGATTTCAAGTCGCTATTTGCGCAGAATGGGGGGGGGATGGGAGGCTTACGAGGTTCCCTTTCAAAATTACAGGATATGAGTCTGAACCAAATGGCCAACCACAGATGGATGATCATACCCACCAGGATTGACGCTTTCTAGAAAGCCAATAAAACACAGGTACCGCGAACCGGTCAAGTTTTTGGCATTTTGGCGCAGAGGGCATATGTCAGCCCGCAGGTGGGGTGCAGGTGCGGCCAATGGGGTGTTGTTTGAAGGGAGTTCACTGGAAGTCCTTCCCTCCAGAGGAGTTTTGGTTGCTTCCTGCAAGGCCACGTTCCTTGGAATGGGGCCTCTCCGTTTCGCGTGGGAAGAGTATTTCGTGGCCCGGGAAGATGCAACTTCTGAGCCTTTTTTGCCGAAGATTCCCCGTGTGCGAGGCAGCTGTATCGAAGTTATCGAAGGGTAGTTGCTGCCAGAAGGCCAGTACCCCACAGCGACACAAAATGTTGACCTGGAGTCTCCATGACCGGTAAATATTGGACCCCATTTTTGGAAGAGTCATCTAGACTCCAGTTACCTGGCTGCCCTTCAGAACCAGCTTTGACCCCAGAGAACCGGCGCCCCCTCGGTCAGTTTCCATTTTTACTGGAGGGGAAGATACGCCTATGAATTCTCATAGAGAACCTCAGAAGTGGTGGACATCAACCCCCGAATTTTGATGTCCACCAAAGGGGCCCCGGTTGAAATGTCCATTTATATTGATGTTAGTCAAAAGGTCCTTCAAGGTTGACACAAGCATCAATTCAGATATACCCATACAATCCATGGTAGGGGGGAACAGAATGCAAGAAAGCATCACTTGACCAATTTAGAGGGTAAAGAGGTGTCCCTTTTCAATGGTGCCTCAACCCTCAAACCCAAACAAATGGGTGATTGCCCCAAAGTCATGGGGTGGTTTCCCTTTTTTATTGGGTACCGTGGTTCCTTCGGGTGGTACGTCTTGTCCAGCCTCTTAGCGCCTTTTTCCGCGGCAGGTTTCGGGCAGCAGCTGAACCCGCGGCAGAGCGGCATGGTCACCACTGCCGGGTACCAGGCGAAATCGTCCGAAGGTTCGGGGGCCGTGGGGAGCGCTGAAAGGAGAGCGTGACTAGGTCCATTTTTTGGGTTGGGAGATTCGGTTCTCCTATTAAAATACACTAGAGGAAAAAATGGGGACCAACTTATTCTATCCTCTCTATAAGAGCCATACCAACCGTCTCTAAGCGTTTTTTTGGCTTGTTTTCCAGCCGCTTTGCCCTAAACACAGTCACAGTTGCCGGGAGAAAGCAGCAACTGACGATCCAGGCGCCCATAAAAAGGAGATGGCATCACCCAAGTTGTTTGGGGGCAATAGTCCATTTTAATGGGTTGTTGGAGCGTTTAGGTCGATATTGGGGATCCCGACTAACCAAGATGTCTGGGTTCCCTATTCTTGGACTTAAGCAATGCGAATCCAGACACTCTGTCAAGTTGCCAACGAGCCAGCCCATATCTTGCCCCATGTTAGAGCGGAGTCAGTGAGCCTCTGGTTGCAGGAGAGCGGCCAGTTTGAAAGTGGCTCACGGCCCTGTCCGTTTGGAATAGATCAATTGTAACCATAGGTGTCCTTTTTAGGTGAGCCTGGTCAAAAAATAGATGGCCCTGGTTTAGATGGGTTTTGTTCCATTTACTAGTGCCATCTATTTTCCAAAAGGCCACCTATGATTGTAACTGTATGACATGTGGAATACACAACTATGGATTTTAGATGGTTCTCTCTCTCTCTCTCTCTCCCTCTCTTTCTCAATATGTATTTATATAGTTTTATATATACACGTACATCTTGTATGTGCGCACATACACATATACATATGTACATGCACCTATACATACACATACACACCATACATTACATTACATCAAGTTGCACCCTGCAACAAATTTGTACACATCTTCTCGAGGTGCAGTTCTTTCACGGCATCCCGAATCCGGAGACCAAGAACTTCGATGCCTTGCCATACTTGGAGAAAATCAAGGCGCAGCCGGAGAGCGGAGTTTTCAGCCCGTAGGCGCTACTCCTTATAAGCTTCCACAAGGCTCCTGATAAGCTTCTCTTATAAGCCCACTTACCTAGCTCCTTATAAGCTTCTTTATTATGCTCCTTATAAGCTTCTCTTATAAGCCTTCTTCTAAGCTTCCGTATACTCATACAGTCACCAAACGTCCACCCCTCCCCGCCCCCTGAAGCAAAACACATATTCGCAATCCGAATAGGAGCCAATGGCGATGACTGAGGCCGCTTTCAACAATGTTGAACGAGGGTCTAAGTAGAGCACAATTTAGTCGTATAGGAATACACTACTGGCAATCATTTAGCCCCTGACATTGCTCTCAAGCCACCCAAAAAAAGTCAAAAGCCAAAGGACAAAGAGTACGTATGGGTGATATACGGCTTGAATAAGCATAGTGACAAGACCAAACTATTCGCCTTTTTGATATTCCTCCATTTTCCCTTGCCAGCAAACAACTTGATTTCTTTGAAAGGGAGTCTGAGTCTGACACTGAATAGCGATTGCTACACCCCCCCCCCTTCCGAGTGGGGGCAGGGTTCATCCCAAGAGAGGTTGTCATTCCTGGAGAGCTGCCAGTCTCCAATTTCCAGGGTGTAACTTTGGGAATTTCGAGAGGCTGAAACGGATGTTCTTTCAAGGACATGTCGACTGGTCCTTTCTGTCGTGTTACTCTGCTGTATTTGTTTCTTGCGGCGGAGGGGTTTGATCGAGATGCGCTTTCTATTGGGTTGTTGAGTCGCTCTGAGCATGAAACTGAAGCAGCTGGAAGTTTGCTTGGAAAAACGCCTACGGCGTGGGTTTGCAAATGAGGATTGGAACTGATACTTGTCCAAACCGGATTTCAAGTAGTGACTTAAGTAGTGCTTTTCTTTCAAAGGAACACGGAGGGGCTACCAGCCATTTGGGCCGTCCCCTTTCCAAGTCTGGTCAAGAAATCACAAGTTTGCCCAGGCAACCTTGACAAGTGCCCTTGCGGATGCCATGTCAATCTTGTGATCGATTTCTTCGCGAGCTGAAGGCTACTTAACTGCGAGTTCTCACTTCTCCCTGACAATCTTGGGAGGACCATGTGGGGGTGTCGTTTCTTTGAGTATCCTTATTGGATAGTCTGAAAGGGAAGCCAATAGGAAGCCCCCCCCATTTTGAGACAAACTCATGCTAGTGGACATAATGAGTTTGAATCTTTTCTGGCCTGTACTCATCATGCAAGTGAGAATTTGCCGCCTATGATTGATTGCCCTTCGTTAGGGGACCTGGAGAATGAGGGTTTTGGCCACAGGGTAGACCATTCAGGTCCAACAGCTCGACGCGATGTCTTCTGCCTTCACAGCTCCACTGTGCCTTTTTCCCGGGCTTCGGCCAAGTTGTGAATGAAGTGGGTAGTGACCTGTCGAGTTAGCAAAGCATGCACCAAATGCCAGGGTCCCTGTTTCGGGCCCTGAAAAGAGGCACGTCGGGATTTCTCATAAATCCTTGGCATCTTGGATTGGGAGTCCATTAGACCTGAGCCCTGAAGGCCCGTGTTGCTCATGTTAGTTATGCTAGTGCCTGTTGAACACCTGGGCGGATTGTCTTTTTTGGGGTAATTATTTGTTGGTTGCTTGCTTTACAGGGAACAATTGAGGACACCACCCATGTGGTGGGCTTCCCCATTTGCAAAAAGACAGGCCCTCGTCCCGCTATGTCCCTTTCAAGGACCCCAAAAGGAACCTTACTCACCCAGCAAGATAAATACAAGGACCCCTGTCCAAAGGACAACAGTGGCGGCTCGCTTTTTTTGGAGTACGATTTTTGGAGTCGTTTTACCACCGTGTCAATTTTGGCAACCGTATTCAGCTCGGTTTTTTTGGGGGGTCGTTTTAAGGAGAAGCCAAAGGGAGGCCAGCGTGTCTGCACAGCTCACCCATTGGCAGGAGGCGATCGAGAGCTTCCAGCCCCACGTGGTGTGTGCCGCCTCCAAAGGAGGCGGGGATCGAACCAGCGGAACCCGCGCGTCGAAGAACGGACCGTCAAGCTACCCGGAAAAAGGGGTTATTGCTGAAACATATGGCTGTTGGTCAAAAATAGGTTCCCAAAATGGATCCCTGGCAAATGGAAACATGGACTACAGCCTGCGGTCCCCTGTTGGTTTAACTTTGACCTACCCATGTGAGGTGTTGTCCCTTTTTCAAGGCTAGTGTGAGGGGCCAAGAAACATTCATGGGCCAAGGGTCCTGCGTCCCGCTCCAACTTTCTACTCGGGTGTTCGATTCGCCAAGTTAGTAAGTTCAACCCACAAGATTAGGTCCCCTGGGTCAACAACTTGTTATGAGGGGGAAAAATCGAACATAAATCAGGGCTCCTTAAAAGATACGTTTTGCCCAATTGAAACATGGCTTTTTCAACACCAAAATAAAGGGAAACCACCATTGACAAGTTGCAATGTTCAGATGTTTTTCATGTAAGGATCCCTGTAAATGGAATAATTCATGAGAACCAGTCTCAATTCCGGTGGAGCCCATCTAGTCCACGGGCGAACAGGTCCCAATTGGCGAACCACAGACATGAACTCGGCGACGGATATTCCCCAGCTGTTGCCGTGGGGTCTCTGAAAGCTTGCGAGTGGCTCGCAGCGGCTTGGGAGGGTTCCGGAGATTTGGTTTCAGGGATTTGTTGTTTATTGTTTAGAGTCTAAGTAATGAAACAGGATCACTAGACCTTACTTTCGGTGTACCCGAACCCTCAAACTACCCCAGAAAAAATGGATCATTGCTCAAACATATGAGGTGCCTGTCCTTTTGTCAATTCTAGTTTGAGGGGCCAAGAAACATTCACAACTTTCTACTCGGGTGTTCGATTCGCCAAGTTAGTAAGTTGGTAACCGTTCGGTCATAGCCCACTTATAAGTCCCCGGTTCAACCTTCCTGCACCCTCACACTACCAATAAAAACGGGTTGTGGCCCGCAAACATATGCTTGGTATCGTTTTTTGTTTTATTGGGTAGTTCTTTCGGGTCCAGGTTGTTACAAGGTGAAGAACACCAGGCTAGCCACTTACAAACTTGGCGAAATGAACATCCACTTGGTCCCCCAGTAGTGCGCTTTTACCCTTTTTGGGAGAGGGTTCCCCTACTAAAATAGACTACAGAAAAAAGGGTACCCTTTTTCTAACCTCTCTACTGGAGGACCTAATCCAAGTCTCCCTGGCCTCAATCCCCAAAACCTGACCCTACAGGCACCAAGCGAGAACCACAGCACTGGCCAGATTGGGTGGGTATGCGACAAAGGGATTCGGACCAGCTGGTTTGCCTTGTCCACTTTCCAAGCCGATAGAGGTACCATCTCGCGAACAACACACCTGGACCCTCAAACTACCCTGGAAAATGGGAAATCACCATCATTCTAGGGCAACAAGCCATTGAGGGTCGCAGGGAGGTATCCAATTCAGCAGAAAACAGCGTCCTGACGTGATTGATAGAGTTGGAAATCACACTTTTTGGGGGAGTTGGTCTGAAAGGAAACGATCATGAAACCCACGAGTTACTTGTTATTGTTCTTTCTTTTTATTGGGGGTCTCCTATTTTGACACATGTCAAAGCAAACCTACACCTTCGCCTGTTTTGCCCCTCGCTCAGCGACGTGACAAGAATGCCGGTGCTCTCAACATTTTGTGGTTGAAGTGTAACGGTCCACTTGCTGGAGGGGGAATTCCAAAGACAAGACTTCATGTGTTCGGTGTCCCGATCGCCCAGTCGTTGGTACTGTAGAGAGATGGGCAACTCAAACAGGAAATGCCCATGAAGGGAGTTTGAAGTTCCTTAAACATGGTTGATTGGGGGCGAGCGGAGAAAGCGACCCCTGAGATACATTTATGGCCACCCATTTTTCCTTTGCGGATAAATGGACTTGAATTGGTCGATTTTCCTGATTATTCAAAATCCAAGCAGTGATTGGGACCCGGGATCTCGTTCCAGTTGTCTTTTGTTGTCTATTTCCTTCTTTTTTTTTCCTACTCCACTTGCTTTTTGTTTTTTGTATTTTCCCTTTGGATGTTTGGGGTTACGTTTCCCACAGCTTTGGGGGGTTGAGACTGGAGATCACCCGCCAGGTGTCTACATGGTGGGCCTTTGGAAGGCCTTGCGAGGGAGCCCGCAAGATGTGGGCGAAACGCCTTTTTTGAGGCTTGTTTTCTTCTTTTGGCACGGTTTGAATGGAAGAATAAAAACCAAAGGGACCCACCGGGCCGTTTTTCTGTTTTGGGTGTATTTCAATGGACAACTAAAACATACTGAAACCAAGGGAACCACCCAAGGGGTGTCCCAAACTTTACGGCACACCCATGTGTTTGGGTCTTTGTCTTGGACATGTTGTTGCATCTTTGTTTGATATCTGTGGGGTCTTGGGCCTTTGGCGTGGGATGTCTGTCAGGTGTTAGGAGTCATTCAATGTATATCTTTGGTGTTTTTGTTGGGTGATGCCTTTGAGATGTCACATAAACCGGATAGGAATCATGGTCAAGAGTCTCGTGTCTGGGACATATGGAAATGAACCCTGCAGAACGGATGCAAAGCACTCACAAAGGAAGTCTACGGATCGCTTCGCATCATATTTTTGGCCATGCCTTTGCAGGGCTCCTTAAAAGACACATGTTGCAACCATTTGAAACATGTTGCTTTTTCAACACCAAAATCAAGTTGGAAACCACCATTTACAAGTTGCAATGTTCAGGTGTATAATGCATCCGGATCCCTGCTTTAAACCTCAGAGACCGACATGTGACCGAGCTCACTGATCCCGACCCGTGCGAATAAGTTGCATTCCTACGGTCTGACAGCCGACAAGCGGGCTCTAGCAAACTGGTTCCGATTCTTGCAAGCACAATGTGTGCATCTGAAAGGAACCCCTTTGTCAGGGTGTGTCCATTTTGAGACTCCCCCTTTTTTGTACAGGGAAAGCCAGTGCATCCGAAAGGAATCCCTTTGTCAGGGTGTGTCCTGTATAGGGAAAACCAAAAGGAGACGTCACTTCTGCGGTCGGTCCCTCTTAACGCGACCAAACGCCCGCGCGCCCGGGTGCCACCCACACGCCTCTCGATCGATCGAAATCGGAAACTCGGAGGCGGGGTACTGGCGCGGGCCAAGTCTGCTGCTGAACGCCCACCCCGCGTGCACAGAGCTGCCGCAGGACTTTCCACCCACGAGTCGGATTCGGTCAGGTTCCTTCGGGTGTGCTTCAAACATATGCTGGGTCAACATTCATCCAGGGGAACGCAGGTTTTAGTCCTTGCTTCCATGTACCTGGGTTGCATTTTGGGTATCGAGTTTTGACTCGCAGCCATATCGTATACTTTCTCTAGAGATATACATTAATTATGAAACAGAGTCTGAACATGTGTGTTTGTCTGTCTCGGATGTGGGCCAAGATGTGTTAAAAAGGACTCGAAAGCGGGGTTCCCCAATATGTTACTTGTTGATTTGTTTCAAGTTGGTACCCAGTTCACCTTGATTTTAAAATTCAAGGGAGCCCAAAAGGACAACCAAAATCCATTCTGGGGTCTGAATCCCAATTTGACACTCCCATTGCCAGGGCTGGTTGCTCCCAACATCAAAATTAACCAAATCTCAGCAGATGATCTGCTATGGCGCTTTTGGTGAGCAACCACCCGGGATATCCAAATCAGGAGCTGGGCTGTTCCCTTTCAGCCAGCGTCAGGTTGCTGTAATGAAAAGGAGAGCTATGCTAATTCGGGGTGGGCAACCGCTTTTCAATGGGGAAGTAGGTCACTTGTTGGAGAAGTGTAATTTTGCGGATGAATCGGATAAGAACTTGGTTTTGAGTGCTTGAAAGGGGTGTCAATGGTTCAACTGCGGAAATTCGGGATGTGTTTGTGGTTTTTCCCGCTTGGTGTGACTGAGAGTGAGTGTTTTGTGCTTAAAGGCTGGGAACCCACATCGATCTGAGTCTCTGAGTTGCGGCTTGCTTTGAGTTCTCCGGCTAGGGATCCGGGCTTTGAACTTGGCTCTCTCCGAGCTTGGCTGTGACCGAAGGCTTGCCTCGCTCCTGGTTTGAGGCGATGTCGTTCGCCCAGACGGCGTCGTTCACTGCTACCTGGACCTTCAAACTACCCATAATAATGGGTTATTGCCCAAACATATGCTTAGTGATTTCCCTTTTTTGTGGGTAGGTTGAGGGTCCAGCTACGGCCTTCGCAAGAAACTTCTCCCCATTGTTGAGAGTATCCCGTCACCAAAGCAAGCCTTTTGATCTGACAACTTCTGGTTTCCCCTTGGTCAATTTGTAGTTGCCCCAAGAGGTGATCGCCTTTTAGTTTTGGGTCCGCAACTGAGCGCAAAGAGGATGGTCTTACGTTCGGTCTGATCTGCAGTGTGTCAAAGTAGCGCTAAGCACTCGGGCCCAGCTCACTTTGCACAGCCGTAGTTCCTATATGGTGTATCTTTTGTTTACGGAAAACAAAAAAGCTGAGAAACACAGAAAACCAGCCTGCAAAGCCCAACCTAGGCACGAGGAAAGCCCAGCGCTTTGGGTCCAACCTGAAAGTCCAACCTTTCACAATGCCAACCTGAGCAGCTCTGGTCGTCTGTAATTTGAAAAACTCACGGGCTGGGTGAAAAAACAAACTCAATTCGATTCGGCCTTTGATTCCTTAGGCTTTAGGTTTGTACAGGGCTCCCTAAAAGATACGTTTCGCAACCATTTGAAACATGGCTTTTTCCACACTAAATTAAAAGTTGGAAACCACCATTTACAAGTTGCGATGTTCAGGTGTATAATGTAAGAATCCCTGTTGTAGTCGCTTTCGTGCTTGAGTTTTGCAAGACTGGAGTCCCATGCCTTCGGCCCAGAAGTTCTGTATGATCCATGTGGGAGGGACGAGGGCGAGGGACGCATTAAATTGGCCCATGGGAATAGTTGGGGTCTCCAAAACGGTGGTATATTTTTGGGTAGTACGAAGCGCAATCTGAAGATGTTTGTCTTGGAGTACCTGGACCGGCCATGTTACCCTTAAACAAGGGACATCACCACATTTGTTTGCGGGGAGCATGTTTATGGGTAGTTTGGGGGGTCCAGGTACCCCTTTTTGGCGGCCAAGAGTGTCGGGTATATTTGGGCAAGATAGAGAAACGCCAGTGGCTCAGAGGGCAGACAGTGGCACTGCCAGGATGTGCCGGTGGTTTTGGCGCATGGTGGCAACGACGAGGCTATGGGGACTGGATGCATCGGAAGCGACCGATTGGCATCCAACACACTTGGAGATCGCTCGAGCTTGTATGGCTTTGTGTGTGTGATGTATACAGTTGCGGCACCTGTGTGTTGCTCCGAAACGCCATCCCACAGATCATTCTCCTGCACGTAACTTTCGGGAGAGTCATGGGTGACAAAGGTCCGTTGTATCTTGGGTTTGCCAATTCCATTCCTCTGGTTTACTTGAACCTTTTTTCAGCACGTGTCTACCCGGATCCATCTCGACGGACAAGAACCTTCCGTCTAGGACAGGTGGGTTCTGGTCATAAATTAAGTCATGGACGAAGATCGCAGCTGGTGGCGTGGAAGCTTTCACCGCGAAATGTGTGGTTGTCCCGAAGGAATGCAAATGGGCGGCTCGTCTTCTTCCAGGGGCACCCCTTTTTTTCCGGTTGAAAGGGAAACCAAAAGGAACACCACAGTTTGTTTTGGGGAGTCCAAAGGATTGACACCTAAATGGGGCTAGACGGACGGCCAGTTGAGCCACACAGATTTAAAGTTCTCTGATTGCGATTGTTTTGAATAACTATCACCATTTTCTTTGCCAAAAAGGTGGATGGCCCAACAGGTCGGAGCTCGGTGGCATTGGCTTAGCTTGGTTTGTCCCGTTTACCTGGAGTGGCAGACGGCGGGTTTGGTTGGAAATAGGTGGGTTCCACTGGTTTCGATGGGTTTTTTGTTGCCATAGACCGGGGAAGAGCTATGAGGCCAAGGCCACCCGGGTCCCAAGAGTCCCTTGGTGCTGCAAAGCGGTGGTTGGATTGGCGGGTGGCATTGCCCGAATTTTTCAGACCAAGTCCTTTGCGAACTTTACTCCGACCTCTTTGAATTCGGAGATCTCGGAGCTAAACCAGACTCGACTCGCAACAGTCACCCTCTTGTGTTTTTTCTGTTTGGTTTAACAAAAAATGTGTTGTTGGTCGTGGGTACGAAGCAATGGACAAATTGATGGTGTCAAATTGTAGCTCGGGCCTTTCAGAGTTCCAAGTTGAACATCGAGTCCAGGAGCACCCAATCAGTAAAGTACCCAAACAAATAGGGGTCCCTAGGTGTGTCTCAATCACTTGATTGCCGCTATTGTAAGGGAGTTCCTTCCCCTTTATTGGTTTGTTTTTTATTGGAAGCCGAAGGGGAACCACTTATTTTGGGTGTGCGCTTGCAGACAAACCCACTTGATTGCGCTTTTTCTTCAGGGGCATTCACATTTGGCCGGTTTTAAAGGAAACCAAAAGGACAACCCACTATTTTGAGGGTCCCCTCCCCCGAAAAAGACGAGCCACCCTTTGGTTGTGGTGCTCGGGGTGAGTCTCTCGGAAAAAAATGCGCGAGCACGCCGAAGAGCCAAAGAGCCAGGTGTACTCAACAGCTCGGGAGCGCCTGGAGAAGTTGATTGCCACAGGGACGGAGAACAAGTGTTTCCTGCGCCCCAACTTCGGTCCGTATATTTTGTTTGGCCACCAATTTTCAAGGAGGGTGTTCCAAATAGAATCATTCCAGCAATCATGGGATTGACCCCTGAGTGTTTCCTATCTGTCTGTTCTTTTTGCTTGCCATCCATTTTCAATCAGGGTGTTCCAGATAGAATCATTCCAGCGAACAGCCCTAGGATTGGCCCTGGGTGTTTCCCAACTTTGGCAGATCGGGTGTCAGAGCCATTTTCCTTTGTGGATCCCCAAAAAAGTGGCAACTTACTTTGGTGGGTGTCTCTTGGGGGATTTGTGGAGGGGCATTTTTGGGTGTCTTTGGGTTGATTTTCATCGGGGGTCGTCCAATTCCTTTTGGTGGGGATTCCGACCACTTTTGGAGAGAACACCCCCCAAACATTGACAGGGTTATTCATCCGTGTTTGCTATCTGCAACAATGGCGAAGCTGCATACTTTGTGCCTGTGGGGAGACATTCCCCAGCTATTCGCTCGAGAAAACAGTTGCCATTTGCTTGTATCCAAACCCACCCCATGGCGGTTGGAGGCCATTCTGCCGATATCTCTCCTTCCCCTTTGTCATGGTACGCGGTTTCTTGCCTGGCTTCCCTGCGGGCGACGCATTCTTTAACTTTGGTGGGATCTCTTCTGGAAATCCTTGCTAAGCACTGCACTTTCTTGCCCAAGACCGACTAAACTCGAATGTGCCGCCCCCACCAGAAAGGATCTCAGAACGCTAAGAACCCCTTTCGAAGGTTCTAAGCACCATTCCAGGCGTGATCCCAGATTAGGGTTTCGTCCAGATGCGAAGCGGATTTGATCCATCCACATGTGTTTTCTTGAAGATACGTTGTTAACGATCATGCTACGCTTAAAGGCAAGCTGAAACTTGTCGGTTCCAAGGCGTCCCCTCACGTTTTCTGATTTATGTCCATTTAACCCACTGAAAGTTTTCAACTTTGAGCAGATCTAAAAATGGACCGCCCAGAAGAAGGAAGCCCCACCACGTGCGCGGTCCAGCAGCCAATTTTGTGCCGAGCTCGGGCTCGCCAGCGCCGTTCGCAGGTACTACACCGCGAACAGCGGCCGGCTCCCCACGGGGCAGTGTACCCGAATGGGTGACAAGCACAACATGGAGCTTTG
Organism: Effrenium voratum; assembly: GCA_963377175.1. Taxonomy (NCBI): domain Eukaryota; class Dinophyceae; order Suessiales; family Symbiodiniaceae; genus Effrenium; species Effrenium voratum. The sequence goes on along the minus strand of CAUJNA010001335.1, from coordinate 2,171,215 downwards.
GCCTCGGATCGTGGGATGGGGTGTCTCTTGTCGATCTTATTGCTTACTGGAAAACTATCATGAACGAACACCATTTTTTGGCTCCAAATTGTAGACTCTTATTCCTTGCTCCTCAGGAAAACACCTCAAAAAAACCGACAGACCCAAATGGTTCTCAGGGAACCGGGTGCGGAATGCGGAGCTGGGAAATTAAGACCCTGACAAGCCGAAGCTCTTTTTTTTTGAAGCAACAGACGGCTGGCTGAGGGACTCAAAAGCAATCTCAGTGAGGACATGCTTTGCACCAGCGTCTTTGCGTGGAGTTTGTTGCCTTGTTTGAATGGTGATGACACATCGCTTCATGTCCATTGATGGGTTGATTTGATGGCTTTCTTGATTGGTCCATTGGTTGCATTGGACCGGAATGACATGGATTAGATTGTGATGGATTCGTTATATTTTGCTGATTGACTCATTGATTTGAATTTATTGGTTTGATTGATAGCTGGCTGGGGTGGTAGGTAGGTAGGTAGGTAGGTAGGTAGGTAGGTAGGTAGGTAGGTAGGTAGGTAGGTAGGTAGGTAGGTTGGTTGGTTGGTTGGTTGGTTGGTTGGTTGGTTGGTTGGTTGGTTGGTTGGTTGGTTGGTTGGTTGGTTGGTTGGTTGGTTGGTTGGTTGGTTGGTTGGTTGGTTGGTTGGTTGGTTGGTTGGTTGGTTGGTTGGTTGGTTGGTTGGTTGGTTGGTTGGTTGGTTGGTTGGTTGGTTGGTTGGTTGGTTGGTTGGTTGGTTGGTTGGTTGGTTGGTTGGTTGGTTGGTTGGTTGGTTGGTTGGTTGGTTGGTTGGTTGGTTGGTTGGTTGGTTGGTTGGTTGGTTGGTTGGTTGGTTAGCTGGTTGGTTGGTTAGCTGGCTGGTTGGTTGGTTGGTTGGTTGGTTGGTTGGTTGGTTGGTTAGCTGGTTGGTTGGTTGGTTGGTTGGTTGGTTGGTTGGTTGGCTGGCTGGTTGGTTGGTTGGTTGACTGATGGAATGATTGGATTTGATTGGACTTGCACTGGGGTTGTGAGGGGGTTGATCGATCCACGGCTTCGTTTGAACTAGTTGATTGACTTGTTTTATTTACAGTACTGCTTCTGTGTTGATGTATTGAGATGTAATTGTGCTGGGTCGATCCTTCGGTTGGTTTTTTGCTCGGTTGGTCGCTTGTTGGTGGGTGGGTGGGTGGGTGGGTGGGTGGGTGGGTGGGTGGGTGGGTGGGTGGGTGGGTGGGTGGGTGGGTGGGTGGGTGGGTCGGTCGGTCGGTCGGTCGGTTGGTTGGTTGGTGGGTGGGTGCCTTGGTCGGTTGGTTACGGGGTGCGTTGGTCGGTTGGCTGGTGGGTCGGTCGGTTGGTTGGACAGTTGCTTGTTTGCTGGCTGGCTGGCTGGCTGGCTTGCTTGATTTGTTTTTTTGGTGGGCCGAGATGCGTGTTTCTCTTAGTGATTGGCTTTCTGGTAGCAGTCACGCGTCCTGGGCTGGGTGCTTTTGTTAGTAGTCACCATTCTTGCAGGGATCGGTGTTTTCTGGGAAGAAAAAACTCTGGCTGTGACACACACACACACACACACCGACCGAAATGGAGTGTGTCTGAAACTCATGTTCTGAGACGAACACCTAATGGGCGGCTTGACAATTCTCCGTCTTTCGAAGCCCCCCCCCGCCCACACAAGGTGGCTTCCAGGTCAATCTGCCCAACCCTCCGAGCTGCGAATCTTAGGGAACCCCCTCAAAGGTGGGTGGACATGAATCCCAACCGAAGTGATGTCCATCAAAGGGTCCCCTATTAAGACTCAGACCGACATGGGCAATGGGGGACGGCTGAGTTTTCTTTGCACTTCCAAGCAAATGCGCACCCATTTGTCCTTTTCTGTGGACAAGCAGCTCCCTTGAGCTGGCCCGCCTTTTATGGGAATCGGATGGGTTGACTGGATCTGAGGTCGCTGCTGACCAGGGACTGCCTGCCGCGTCTCATTGACGCCACGCTGTCTGAAGCAGGGCCAGAGGCGGGCACCGGGCGCCGCACCGGCTGCACTGCGCGGACGCGCGCAGCTTGAAGGAGGGTTCCCATGAGGAGTTTGGCGAGAAGTTGCGACTTTCCCGCAAAATGGGTTGCAGAAAGATCCCCATGCACCATGAACATGGGACTTCACCAACCATAACCTGGTAGTCTGAGGGTCCGCGTCACGTCCATGGAACAAAAGAGGTTTGTTCCGAGTGCGACAGGTTCAACTGGTACCAGCGCCGCTCAGGTTAGCCTCCATAGAGGGCCCCCGGCGCCCGCAAAGTGTTTGCAGACAGGGCCCCTCACCAAAAAATGGGAGTGGTTTTCCTCTTACTTTGCCAGAAAAAAATATAGACAACAACCCCAAAAGGGGTTGCCGCAAAAATCAAGGGACACGCCCTTATGTCCCCTGGGTCATCCTTTAAAGGTGCACTTCGGCGCCAATCTTCAGGGGCAAAACCATTGTGCGTTGCTTACAGGGGAATCGGATGAGAAACCACGGTTCCTTACTTGGATGTTCGGCCAAGTTAGTACGTGGGTAGCCAATTGGGGTTCTTCACCCCCTACTAGCAAGGTTAACCCAACTGAACGGTGGACTTAGAAGTGAGTGGGTTACAACCAAAAGGTGTCCAACAAATCACTAGCTGGGCGACCCAAGCAAGTGGACGAAACTCTTGGTTGACACCATTTTCCGTTGGAATTTACCGGGAAATCGACTCAGACCCCCAGGTTCCGTTCCCCTAAGGTGCCAAGCGAGAAACCGAGACGCTCTCGCGGCTTCGGGTGCGACAGGCGCACATCCAGCGGTCCTGGCGCGAGAGGCTCTCGGAGGAGCGCCTCGAGGCGGAGGACTACCTGGGCCCGGGGGCCCAAAGACCGCGCCGCGGAGCGGAAGACGCGGGAGGGATCCGTGGAAATCGCCCACCAGCCGAAAGGAAACTAAAACGCTTTCTCGGTATTATTGACTGCTATTGGCTATTGGGTTGGATCTTTAGACTTTAACTTTTTTGGGAATCAAGGCGTTTTCCACTAAACCCCCAAAAAAGTTATGAATACACTTTGTGCAGGGGGGTCAACAGCAACCAGGTATTTGCGTTGGTATTTACCAGAACTTTGATGCTTCTTGCTATTTACGTGGGGGAATCGGAGCAGAAACTAGGGGTTTCTGAAGGATGGTGTAGGATATGGATTTCGCAGCCATCCACACTAGGCCAGGTGTCCTTTTTTGGTTAATTGCAATAGACGTAGATGAGTTCCACTGGTTTAGATGCATTTACCTATGCCATCTATTTTTCCAAAAGATCGCCTTTGTGGGATTGGGGGAGGGAGGATTTCGATCTCTGGAGATCTCCATTGGGGACGACCCATTTTCTCTTCGGGAAGATTCGGAAATGGATTTGGGGGACCTTAAGCCCCACCTCGCTATTCTGGTAGGGATCCCCCTCCCACTGGCTGTGCAATGGATTCTTAAGCGACCTACTGGCTGGTTTAGCCATTTGCCAGCGTGTGTCTGTGTGTGTTTGTTCCGGGTGCTCTTTTCAGGTCGGCTCAAAGGAAATTCAAACGAACACGCCTGGATCTGCAGTGGACGTTTTCCCAAGCAACTGTGACTGATGTTTAGGCAATCTTCTGGAAAAAGGCAGGCACCGATTTTTGAGGGTTCTCCTTATTGTCTACCTGGAGGCACGACCCGACTCAAACATGGGTTGCCAGAACCCCATTCGTTTGGGTAATGACCCCATTTTTGAAGCGCAGGCGTCCCTCGTTGGTAAGTGATTTTGACGGAGGGCAGAAGGAGACTCCCTGGGTGTGTGTTTTGCAAGTTGGTTTGGAGGTACATCACAAGGAAACACATATTGTTGAGGCTTCCCCGTTTGATATAGTCAAAAAGCTAGTTCTTGTACTCCCCCCCGAAACAAAATGAAAAGAGAGTGGCGTTTTGTTTGTAGGATGATGTTCTTCACCCTCGTACCTCTATCTGATCTGCGTTGAGTGTGGTGCTCTGGTTGTCAACAGAGCAATGAGAACCCTTGATAGTCCATGCCTTTTCCGTCCGTTTGCGTAAGAGTATTTTGTATTTTCCCCTGTTGGTTTTGAAGGTAATCTATCACTACTGGAAATATTTTCATTGTTTTTCCAGGGGACTTCAGCAAATGGAGGTTGCAGCTGCCACGTAGGGCACCTTTATCGAATCTGGAGCGCCTGCCCATCTCGAGAACCCCATATGGCCGTGGGTCAAAACCGTTTTGGGTTTTGGGATCCCATTTTGGGGGTTTTCGGTGCACCACCCATTTTAGAGTGTTTAGTGGTTGGATTGGGATGCTCACTGGGGGTACGATTTGGGTTTTGACCCAAAGCCATATGATAAGTTCATACTTGGATAACTTGCTGGGATCAGCACAGCGAACGCTTTACCAACTCTCGCTGGGTTGAGACTTTTGGGAAACGACATGACTCTTTTCCCAGACACATATTTATATCCCAAAGGCGCTTGCCTATTCCTCATATTTGCCTACATTTGCCAACATTTGCCTTGAAACAATCCACTGGAGATGTCCCACGTTGAGTGCATGCACCCTCGAACTACCACCAAAAAAGAAACATCCGGAAATCACCACCCATTTGTTTGGGTTGGAATAACCCTTCTTCGTCGGGTAGTCGGAGGACCCAGGGGTCACTTTGGTCGCCTCGTCACGCCGAAGCCTTCGCCACCGGAGCCATCGCTGGAGGTTTCCACCCGGAGCCTCTTCGAAGGAGATGGGCGCGGGCTCCCAGAAATCGATTCGCCCGGAGGCTCGGGTCTTGGTCTTGGTGTTCCTTTGAGCCCTGGAAAGGGGGGGGGGGCGGTGGTGGGGGGATTGGGGGGGTGCAGGGTGAGGGGTGACGGGGGTGAGAGGCGTGGAGTGGATAGTGTTTCACTTTTCAGGCTATTCCCAACTGATTGTTCGGATTGGCGGTTTGGATTTGGATTTGAAGCGATTCCCGGGCTCCAAACCACCCTTTTTGAGGGAAGCTGATCAGATGTTCTGAGCGACCTCTGGTTCAATGTCTGGTCGGGGCTCCGCAGATGAGTCCTGCCGATCGTGGATGAGCCGCGTTGACTCGGAAACTGGTTTCTCAGACACCCGCCAAAACCTGGCAGCTCACTTGTGCTACAATCAATACCCGGGTAAGTGAAAGTTAGTAAGGGGCGATCCCAACCATAAATAGCTGCGGCCGCCTTGGTAGTTGTTTACATGGCCGGGTTTTGATTATGGCTTACTTGTTTTGTAGTGTCCTTCGGGGTGTTGAAGCAGACATGTTTGGTTCTTGTATCCCTCGCCTATCGGTTTGTGGCGCAACATTACTTTCGCGCTCCGGCCAGGTTCAGAGGTGATTTGGCACATCCTCCCAGTGGTTCCATTTCCCTGCATAGAATCAAAGCAACGAATGAACAACAAAAGGAAATTGGATGGCTGCTATAGCGGCAACTGGGATCCACTGGGCCTCACAAGGCACCCTTAACGACCTTTAGGGCTCTGGTAGAATGACACGCCGCCCCCATCAACCACAGTCGCGGCAACGTCAGCAGCTGATCGCCGGGGTGACGAATGTGCTGGGAGGGCGGCTCTGTCCAATCCCTGCCATTCAGGTTTGTGGGATGAAGGGGTTTGTCCAACCACTTCTGTGATACCAGGGAATCCCTCTTTATATGAGGGGGTTAGTCTTTGGTTAGGCCCTTTTTGTTTTATCACAGGAGTGGATTCCATGTCAACCACAGCGCTGCCTTTCCCCAATCCTGCAGGACGTTGATTCAACTTCCAGTCATAGGTGTCCTTTTTAGGTGAGCCTGGTTAAAAATAGACCATCAGATGGGTTCCACTGGTTTAGACGGGTTTTATGCCATCCATTTTCCAGGGAAACCCATCTATTTTTCCAAAAGCCCTATGATTGTGCCCATCCATGATAAGCCATCTATTTTCCAGTTGATACGCCCATCTTTTTTTTTCTAACAAGGACATCCTATGGAAATATGTGATCCTTGGAAAGAATGTCCCACAAATCCTATGATCACCAAACCCATTTGTTTCCAGTTGCAAGGAAGTGAACTCAACTTGAAGTCCCACCTTCTGCATCTCCCTCCCAGGTCACCCGGGGCATGGAGGATCGGAAGCTCCACGAGGCATCGGGAGCCTTGGGAAATCCATCGGCTTCCACAATGAGTCTGGGTTCTTGATATATATATATATATATTAGTAGTTTTTTTTTTTTTTTTTTTTTTTTTTTTTTTTATGTTGTTAATTATTTTTTCCGGTTGGATCTTTTTGTTGTGTGTGTGTGTGTTTGTGTTTTTCTCAAATGTTGGTTCAGGGGAGGGGACGCCTTTTAAGTTTCTTGCGATTTATGTATGTTTTTTTGGTAGGGAAACCAACGTTGGACCACTTTCACCCTATTCACGGCTGACAAACCCGATATGATCGGGACATTTTGCAGGTCTGTCCATCTGTTTCATAGTATAGCCTTAAAGCACCGAAATACTTTAGGCATGTTAGCAGAGCCCAGAGCCCATTTTGTACAAACAATCAGGACAATTGGTACTCAACTTGTCTACCTGGACCCTCAAACTTGCTTAGCTATCGGCAATGTCTATGCTGTTCCCTGTTCGAAGCTCAACTAGTGTGGAGATTGCTGAAGAGTTTGTGTTCTTGCGTGCCATTTCATCATGTGACGGCTTCTCTTCAAGTCTAGCCACTGACCCCTGGGGCTTCGGGGGTGGCTGCGTTTCTTCCTTTTGCGAATATTGTTTGTTATTTGCCCCTGTCGGGTGCAAAGGGAATCTATCACTGCTGGAAAAATATTGTTTTGTGTTCCACGGAACTGAAGCAAATGGAGGGTTTCTTCCTGAATCCTGCGAGATCGAGACAACAAGAATCACTGGCATCACCTTTCAGAGTGATTGATTGTTTGATGAAATAGTCACAATCATGTCAGATATATGTTTCCTCAGGCTCATGATTGTTGTACATGCAGAATTATAAATGCCGCCAACACCCAGCCCTTTGCACTTTGATGCCCTGGCCGGAATGTGTGTCTTTTCCTGCATCCTCAAAGGGCGCATCTATACCCCCAACGCCTCCTCGGGTGTATAGCAAAGTTGAAATGGGTCTGTCAATTAATGCAGTTGCCCCTTGTAGGCAAAAGGAGTATACGTATACTGTGCTTCATTTGAGGGTCCAGACACTCGTCACATTTGGGCCGATTGGATAATTTGCAAAGTGGCAAGGCTGTGCATTTTTAGCGTATCCTGTTCTTGGTGGTCTTAAAGAGAAACATGAGAAAAGCCACCAATCTGGAGGTTCCCTATTTTGAGACAGACCCATGTGTCATTTGTTCCTAACGATTTCCCGACCCTTTGCGTCAGAAGAAATTCCGTGCACAAGCTCCCTGGGCTACAAGCACTCAGCCACTTTACGCCCTTAAACATTGTTGCGTTTGTTTGTCTGTCTGCCTGTCCATCGATTTGTTTGTATGTTTGTTTGTGTTTGCCACTAAAATGGTCCACAAACAAAAATGGTCCACAAGAGTGAACTCAGGCAGTGGTAAGACAAGGGAGCCCCCAAAATGGTGCGCGTCCCTTTCGTTTTTTCCAACAACAAACATGCTCCTGGACCCTCAAGCCACAGAAAAGGAATCACCCAACCCATTATTCTGGGGCAACCCTTTTTAGTCGGGGCATGAAAAGAACTACCCATGAAAATTGCTTGTCGGCCCAAAAATGGGTTGGCTTCCCTTGATCAAGGGTAGCTTGAGGGTCCAGGAACACACAAAAGAAGAAAGTACACATGGACGGCAAGAACGAACAAGAGGCAGAACTGAGAAGACAAAACCATGTGAACTGATTTGACATAGAGAAACTGACAACAATCGTGTGTTTTTGGCGCTCCACTCAAGAAGTGCGATGGGCATGGGTCAAAATTAGGCCACCAGAAAGCCACCTGGTTTTACTCCTTGTCTCCATGTACCAGGGTTCCATGTTGGGTACCTGGGCTCTCAAACTACCGCTCAAAAAAGGGAAGTCACCAACCATTATTTGGGGGGCAACCCATTGTTGCCGGGTAGTTTGTGGCACCCTAATTTCGCCTCACCCATTTTGTGTGGGGGAAAAAGTGCAAATGCCCCATGTTTGTTGGGAAGTTTGTGGGTCCAGCCGATTTTTGACCACGCCCGAGGTGTTTCCTTTCGCGTCCATGTTGCTTCAGGTGCCGCGCGGCAGCGAAGAATTCGCGAAGGTGGGCTGTGTCTTCAAGGCGGTGCCCAAGGACGGCGAACAAAAATCGGACGTCGCCGTACCGAAGGGGCGCGGCTTCCAGCTTGGTGTGGCTTCTTGGAGGTTGGAAGCCCCTCAAATGGCTGGGTTTTCCTTCTGGCTTTCCGTTGAAACCATCAAACAAGGCCTCAAGCTACCCAAAACCGAGGGAGGATGGCTCAAACAAATGACGCGATTCCCCCTTTTTACCAGGCGCACGTTTGTTTGCTTTTAGTTGGAAAGTTAAAGGTGGATTTGCTTCAGAACGAGGAAATCTCACTATTGGCAAAAAATGTTTAATCTTTGCCAGGTGACGTATTCGCAACTGGAGGTTTATTCACTTACCCAGCCGTTGCCAAACCCGGAAGGAAGCGTTTTGGTTGGAAGAAAGGCAGAAAGCATCCTTGATTTCGATAGGTGTCTTCAATCAGGGGCCGGATCATTCACTTGGGAAAGTAGCCCCCCCAGCGTGTTTCGCACGTTGCCCAAAGCGAATTGACGGGATCTGACCCTTTTGGTTTTCAAGTTTGTTACCCGAATTCGTGTACCTCTGCTTTCGGCAACTGAGGCAACTGGCAGTTGGAGTTGTTATTTCTCCGGGGTCGAGAGTCTATGGCTAGTCGGGCCTCTGGTTCAAGTGACCGGCGATTTCATGGCGTCAAAGCTCACCCTTTGGGCCCATCGAAAACGAATGAGCTTCCCTCGGAAGGGGGAAGTCTGTGGATGGTTGCGAATTCCACCTCGCACCAAATGGGAAAGATGCAAGCAACCTGTTGAGAGAGTCATCGGCCAGAAACCGGTTTCTCGCGAGGGACGTGCATGGGAAAATGCCACTGAGCATGGGGTCGGCATCAACTCCCCTCGAGTTAGTGAGTAGTTGGGGTGTAGTGGAAACCATCTTAGATACATGTTTCCGGGAGGCGGAGGTTTTATGCCTGCCCTTCCGAGGCCGCGAAGGGTGTGAGTCGAATACTGTCCACAGCCCAAACACAGAATCAGGTATGTCGTATGTGGGGACCATCCGCTACCCCTTAGGGGCTCTGGTTGGCGTGCAAGTCAGTCTGTGGTTGTGTGCTAGGAGCCTGCTGTCTACGCCATGCCTCAGGCCAGAAACGAACAAGGGGGGGGGAGGATCTGCGTGCATTTTGACAGGCTCTACTTGGATGTTCGGCCAAGTTAGTAAGTGCTTGGCCAATCAGGGGATAACTCCCAAACAGCAAGGTAAACCCCACTTAGGGGAAGTTATCAGTGGGTTGTAGCCTTGGTTACCAACAGCTCACTAACTTGGCCGAACACCCAAGTACCAGGATCAGGGAGACTTCAGGTAGGGGTGTATCATGCTCGCTCACCCGCGAAGGTGCTTTTCTGGGAAGTCCGATCCCCAATTGTTGGTGTATGTTGGTGTGCTAAAGTTGATGTTCGGTGCATTTCCTTTGAACACCAAAGTGGTTCTGAGCTTTTGGACAGACAAAAGGCGCTTGGGACAGCAAATGAGGCACTGCCTGCGATGGAAAGATAACTCCATGTGTTTTTCTTGATTTTGGGTGTGTCTCAAAATAAGGGAGCCAACAGATCGTGGGTTCCTTTTAGTTTCCTTTGAAAACCAACCTTAAGGGGCTTCCCTAAAAGCAGGGGACAGGTCCGTCGCTTATTGCGTTTGAAGGCTGCGCCAGAAAAGGGAGGTCGAGAAGCTCGCGTGCAACACAAATCGACCGGAACTGACCTTTTACTTTCCCCTTTTGCTGGTTTGAAGGGAGCCGAGGAGCTGGAAGCATCCATTTTTTTGCCCTAAATGAGGGAGCCTGAGGGAGATGTAAGGACATGGCAGTTTTTTGTTTTTTCTTGACATTCACGTATTTCTTTGCCTACCGTAGATTCTCTGTGGTTCACAGGAGATGTTGGCGCCCGTTGAGTTCTTGACGAATACGCAGCCTGCAGCCATGAGCCGCCGGCTCTGCCTGTTCGGGTTGTGGCTAACCAGCCAACTGCAGCACGACGCCTTCGCCGGCGGGTCGGCGTCGCGGTTCGGCCGCTCCAGGCGAGAGGTGAAGGAGAGGAAGAAGGTGGAACCTCGGAACCCCCCACGAATCGTGCGGTTCCGTCTTTTTGTTTTGCTAGTTGGTGTCTTAGTGGTTGGGTTTCTATTTAACCCACAAGTTCAACCAATTGCAGGGGATCAGAGGGCAGCCCAGGAACGTAGTCGCCAGAGGGGCGGAGGAAAATCGAAAACTCGAGGCCAGACGGAGCCCAGGGTGATTGCGCAGCGCATATCGCAGGCTACGGTCAGCTTCAGAGGTGCTGGGAGTGGTCAAGCGGGAGACCTGATTTCGATTTCTGCCTGGGCAAAGATTGCAAAGATGCCGCGCAGCCTGACAGCCGGCATGGATGATGTGCAGCATGATCCATTTTTTTTGCGGACTTGATTTGCTTGACAGGAGACTGGTCAAAGAAGGCATGTGCTGAACCCACATTTTATGCACGTGCAGTGGCAAACACGCTTTGGGCAGTTTCAAAGCTGCATTCCTCAATGCCATTGCAGCTGGCAAGCCTACAGAAGCAGCTCAGTAGTGCTGTCCAGCAGGCAGCAAAGTATATGGATGCGCAGGAAGTTGCAAACATCATTTGGGCCAGCGCGAAGGTATCAGATTCTGGAGACGTCGTTTTGCTAGCCTTGCTGCCAGCATTGGCTGACAGGGTCGAAGCAGTGAAGCAGGATATGAAAGCACAGGAGGTTGCGAACATCCTTTGGGCCGCCGCAAAGTTGTCAGATTCCGGAGATGACACTTTCCTGGCCTTGCTGCCCGCTTTAACCGGCAGGATCCAAGAGGTGAAGCAGGACATGACTGCACAAGCCGTTGCAAACATCTGTTGGGCCAGCGCGAAGCTCTTGGATTCTGGAGAGGAGTCTCTGCTGGCCTTGCTACCGGCTTTAGCTGGCAGAGTTTAAAAAGTTAAGCAGGGTATGACTGCGCAACATTTTGCAAACATCATTTGGGCCAGCGTGAAGCTGGCAGATTCTGGAGATGAGTCTCTGCTGGCGTTGCTGCCAACTCTGGAGGTGAGGGCGAAGGGGGTGCGTGCCCAGATGAAGCCGCAAGAGATTCGACTGATTCGGCAAGCAGCCAAGCAGCTTTTGATTAGTTTGACAGATACTGATATTTCAGAGGTTTGCCTGCGCCTCAGCAAGATTTAGAGAGCTTTGAGCATGCAGCAAAACTGAGTCTGCCGAGGTGAGTGTGTTGCCTGCCTGAAAGAACATGCGTGTCACAAACAACGCTTGGGATAGGTGTGCTACTGTGGATGGACATCCTGCACCACCTAAGAAACTGTGGAATGATGATTCCCATTCCCTTGTAAGTGGTGCAGGAGTTTGTTCATCAACCCAAAGGCTTCGCCTTTCATTTCTGGGTCCGAACTGAG